>CM031604.1:2731895-2734957 GCA_018398815.1 Conus ventricosus | reverse complement strand
TGAACAAACTCTTGATTCGGTCCTCAGCAACAACCATGAAGTAATTGTGAAAACATCAACGTCACAGAGATAAGTGCACTTTGTGTGTGTAGATGTGTGTGCGCGCGCACACACACACACACACACACACACACACACACACACACACACACACACACACACACACACACACACACAGAGTGGGTGAGAGAAGCAGGAACACATACACACTTAGACACAACACATAGAATGGGGTGAGAGAGGGAGGAACACACACATACGCACGCGTGCGTACACACACACCACACACACACACACACACACACACACACACACACACACACACACACACACACACACACGCACGCGTGCGTACACACACACACACACACACACACACACACACACACACACACACACACACACACACACACACAAGCACGCGCGCGCGCGTAGGTGTCTGTGCGCACAGGGGAAGAGAGAGAGAGAGAGAGAGAGAGAGAGAGAGAGAGAGAGGAGAGTAGAGAGAGAGAGAAGAGAGAGAGGAGAGAGAGAGAACTTAGAGCACTGCCTGTTCTGTCGGTCTGTCTGTGCAGTAGTGAAGCCTGCACATGAGGCCAGGAAAATCACATGAAATCTGTGCAGTAGTGAAGCCTGCACATGAGGCCAGGAAAATCACATGAAATCTGTACAGTAGTGAAGCCTGCACATGAGGCCAGGAAAATCACATGAAATCTGTGCAGTAGTGAAGCCTGCACATGAGGCCAGGAAAATCACATGAAATCTGTGCAGTAGTGAAGCCTGCACATGAGGCCAGGAAAATCACATGAAATCTGTGCAGTAGTGAAGCCTGCACATCTATCTAGTCCTCTTTGTGCTGGTAGCACATAAGGCCTCGACCAGAGCCCGCCACTGATGTCGGTCGGCTGAAACACGTTCCAGACGGCCCCATGTCCAACCATTTTCCTTCATCTCCCTCTCCACTGTTCTCCTCCAAGTTTCCTTGGGGCGTCCTCTTCTTCTTCGGCCATCAGGAGTCCATCGTAGGGCGATTCTGGAAATGGCTGTTGTCTGCTGGCGGAGCACATGGCCTATCCATCGCCAACGCCTTCGTTTTACTTGCGTTGAGATGGGTTCAGTTTCTGCTCTTTGGTGGAGTTCTTCATTGGTGATGGTATTCGGCCAATAGATGCGTAGAATGCGTCTGAGGCATCTGTTTTGGAAGACATCTAGTTTGTTGCTGATGGTTTTGGTCATCTTCCATGATTCTGATCCATAAAGAAGGGTGCTTATTACATTTGATTTGAAGATTCGTAACTTGGTCTTCAGGCGGATATTCCCTGCCTTCCATGTGCTCCTGAGTGAGGCAAAGGCCTGGCTGGCTTTTGCAAGTCGAGCCCGGATCTCCACCTCCCCATCCCCTGTATTAGACATCTTGGATCCAAGATAGGTGAAGTCGCTAACTTCCTCAATTTCGTCTCCGTTCAGTTTGATGTTGTTTTGGACTCTGGCATTCATTCTCATGCTCTTTGTCTTCTTGGTGTTGACCTTCAAGCCAAGGTTTCCAGCTGTTGTTGCCATGGCATCTGTTTTCTCCTGTATGTCTTGGTAGCGATGTGACATCAGGGCAATGTCGTCAGCAAAGTCCAAGTCTTCCAGTGTTGTTGTTGCTACCATTGTCGTGGTCCATCTGATTCCTCTCCTCTCTCTGTCTGTGGCGTTCTTCATAATCCAGTCCATGGCCAGGATGAAGAGGAAAGGCGATAGGATGCAGCCCTGTTTCACTCCCGTGCTGACACTGAAGGCGTCTGTGAGCTCTGTGTTGCAGATCACTTGTGAACTGAAGTCACTGTACAGCATTTCAACGACCCGGACAAGTTTTGCAGGGATTCCGTAGTGTCTCAGGATTTTCCATAAGGACTCTCGGTGGATGCTGTCAAATGCCTTCTCCAGGTCAATGAAGTTGATGTACAAAGCGTGTTCCACTCATTGCTCTGTTCCAGAACCTGGCGCAGAGTGAAGATATGATCTGAGCAGGATCGTCCAGGCGAAAGCCTGCTTGTTGTGGACGAAGGTTCCTCTCAAGGTTTCCGTCAGCCTTGACATCACAACCTTGCTAAATACCTTGCTAGTGAGAGAAAGAAGTGTTATGCCCCTCCAGTTGTTGCAGTCTCCAAGATCTCCCTTTTTGGGCAACTTGAAGATAAGACCAGTTTTCCACGCTTCAGGGGTCTGGCCCGTTTCCCAAACCTGTCTGAAGATCTCCGTCAGAATAGGGGCTGTCACATTAATATCTGCTTTCAACATATCTGCTGTTACCCCATCTGCCCCTGGTGCTTTTCCGTTCTTCATGGTTTTGATTGCTGCTGTCACTTCTTCTAGGCTCGGTGGATCGATGCAGATGTCCAGGTCTATACCTGCCGGTTGGATATCTGCTAGCTGAGGGGGTCTGGTCTGTTCAGAACTGACTCGAAATGTTCTTTCCAGCGCTGTAGTTTTTCTGCCTCTCCTTCAACGACCTTCCCATTCTTGTCCTTTACTGGTACATCATTGTTTTGGAACCCATTGTTTAGCTGCTTGTTTATCTTGTACAGCGTTTTTAGATCATTGAAGCCTGCACATGAGGCCAGGAAAATCACATGAAATCTGTGCAGTAGTGAAGCCTGCACATGAGGCCA
The DNA here is from genome assembly GCA_018398815.1 of Conus ventricosus. Taxonomy (NCBI): domain Eukaryota; kingdom Metazoa; phylum Mollusca; class Gastropoda; order Neogastropoda; family Conidae; genus Conus; species Conus ventricosus. The sequence goes on along the minus strand of CM031604.1, from coordinate 2,732,300 downwards.
GGAAAATCACATGAAATCTGTGCAGTAGTGAAGCCTGCACATGAGGCCAGGAAAATCACATGAAATCTGTGCAGTAGTGAAGCCTGCACATGAGGCCAGGAAAATCACATGAAATCTGTGCAGTAGTGAAGCCTGCACATGAGGCCAGGAAAATCACATGAAATCTGTGCAGTAGTGAAGCCTGCACATGAGGCCAGGAAAATCACATGAAATCTGTGCAGTAGTGAAGCCTGCACATGAGGCCAGGAAAATCACATGAAATCTGTGCAGTAGTGAAGCCTGCACATGAGGCCAGGAAAATCCCATGAAATCTGTGCGAACGGGATCTTCTTAATGTCATCGTCTGCTGTACTCTCTGATCCTGTGTCCTTCGCTGCTTTTCTCTTCATGTGAGAGCGCGAGCGC
>CM031604.1:2709395-2726895 GCA_018398815.1 Conus ventricosus | reverse complement strand
ACCCTGTGTGGGAAACGGAGTTTACTGATGCCGTAGAAACCCTTTGTGTTGCGGTTTAGAGGTGTCATGGCAGTGGCCTTCTTTTCCTCTCTTGACTTTGCCATCTCAGTAAACATCGCCTTTGTTTGCTTTTGCTTTTTTTTGTGTGGCAAGAATCTTTTTGTTTTATTGTAAGAATCAGATGGGAGGACCTCAGCGTTGTTGACTCGCAGGATTATGCGATAACATGTGTGATTAGTTTTTATTTACAACAACATTTTGGAACACGTCCCTTTCTGGTCTTGGCGCGCAGTTACACATCTTGCGGAGGGTATTTACAGGTGTCTCTACAGGTGCAACGCGTCTACCAGAAAGGAAAAGTCACAGCTTGGTGATGAATTCAATTCTTCTCTCTCTCCGGGTGTAACGGTGTTAACGCGTCTACCAAAAAGGAAAAGTCACACCTTGGTGATGAATTCAATTCTTCTCTCTCTCCGGGTGTAACGGTGTAACGCGTCTACCAGAAAGGAAAAGTCACAACTTGGTGATGAATTCAATTCTTCTCTCTCTCCGGGTGTAACGGTGTAACGCGTCTACCAGAAAGGAAAAGTCGCACCTTGGTGATGAATTCAATTCTTCTCTCTCTCCGGGGTAACGGTGTAACGCGTCTACCGGAAAGCAAAAGTCACACCTTGGTGATGAATTCAATTCTTCTTTAAGAGTTTCAAACCTGGTACTCTTTCCCATGCTGTGGTTTCCATTCACAAGGACAAGGAGTCAAAAGCATCTGATGTTCCGTCAGTGCCAGACCATCCAGGTGGGTGGGCGTGGGGGGGGGGGGTGAACCTCCGTCGGCAGGGCGACTGAATGAAGTCAGGGGGGTGCGGGGTGGGGGGGGGGGGGGGGGGGGGGGGGGGGGGGGGGGGGGGGAAGAGAGGACCACTCTTCCAACATGGAAGAAGAGGACCATTCTCCTGTGTTTGTTCTGGAAACTCGTTTTTGTTTTTTTGTTTTTTTTTTTGGTTCTTTTGTTTTACCTGACAGCAGTTTATGATCTGCCGGCGTTTTTTTGTTTTGGTTTGTTTGGTTGGTTTCTTCCCCCCCCCCCCCCCAGTAACCTGGTGATTAAGTAGTGAAAATTGCACACACTATCCAGAATGGACACTAACTGTCCATACTATGGAGTGTATTTGCCCATATGACTTTTTGAATGTGTTTTCGTGGCGTTATTTTGTTTATATCGATTTTTTAAAACCAAGGGGTGATTAACCTTGGGAGTGTCTATCGCGCTCAGATCAGGCTAGTGTCGTAGTGCTCAAAACTTCAACAGCTTAGGTACCATACCATTGCTGCTTTTATTGTTTGTTTCTTGTTCAGGAATGTTTATATTTTCCTGCAGTCTGACATGTTTGGCTCAGTGACTTTGTGATGTGACTTTGACAGCCCTGAACAGGTTCTGTGTGGTCGGCTGGCTCATTGAACATTTCAGGTTGAAACGTGTGTGTGGGGTGTGTGTGTGTGTGTGTGTGTGTGTGTGTGTGTGTGTGTGTGTGTGTGTAGTAGTAGTAGTAGTAGTACTTTCATTTTTACGTCTTTTCACAAAATTGTGTGATATTAGACGATGTGTGTGTGTGTGTGTGTGTGTGTGTGTGTGTGTGTGTGTGTGTGTGTGTGTGTGTGTGTGTGTGTGTGTGTGTGTGTGTGTGTGTGTACTGGGACATGTTGAGATAGGAATATAGAGATGGAATTCGATAGGGAGGGGGAGGGGGGGAGGGCATCTGAAACGGATAAATAGGGTTGAAGCCACAGAGATGGGAATAAAGAGGGACGGGGACCCTAGAGTTGAGGACACATAAGAATGGCAACAGACAGACATGGGAATAGCCAGGGATGGGGACCCTGGAGTTGAGGACACATAGAGATGGCAACAGACATGGGGACGCGTACAGATGGGGGTAAATAGGGATGGGGACCCTAGAGTTGAGGACACATAGAGATGGCAACAGACATGGGGACGCGTACAGATGGGGGTAAACAGGGATGGGGACCCTAGAGTTGAGGACACATAGAGATGGCAACAAACAGACATGGGGACGCGTACAGATGGGGGTAAATAGGGATGGGACTTTACAGATGAGAACACAAAGCAATGGGTATATGTACAGATTTAGATACATGGGGATGGAGAGAGAGGGGGATACACAAAGGGACGGGGACATGTGCCATGTGGGATACATAATGGTGGGCACTCTAGAATTGGGAACATGTAGAAATGAGGTTATACAGAGATGGGAAACCGTAGAGATGGGGTTATGTAGAGACGGGGATACACAGATCAGGACACACAGAGATAGGGATACACAGGCATGGTGACACACAGAGACGGGGACACACAGAGATAGGATACAGAGATGGGGACACACAGAGACACTAGGACACACAGAAACGGGGACTCATAGAAATGGAGACATATGGAGATGGGAACACGTAAAGACGGGAACACGGAGATAGAGACAAGGGAATAGGGAACACACAGATGAAGACTCACAGAGATGGAGACATATAGAGAAGGGGACATGCAGAGATGGAGACATATAGAGAAGGGGACTCACAGAGATGGAGACATATAGAGAAGGGGACATGCAGAGATGGAGACATATAGAGAAGGGGACATGCAGAGATGGAGACATATAGAGAAGGGGACATGCAGAGATGGAGACATATAGAGAAGGGGACATGCAGAGAGAGAGACATATAGAGAAGGGGACACACAGAGATAGAGACATATAGAGAAGGGGCTCACAGAGATGGAGACATATAGAGAAGGGGACATGCAGAGATGGAGACATATAGAGAAGGGGACTCACAGAGATGGAGACATATAGAGAAGGGGACTCACAGAGATGGAGACATATAGAGAAGGGGACTCGCAGAGATGGAGACATATAGAGAAGGGGACATGCAGAGATGGGAGACATATAGAAAAGGGGACTCACAGAGATGGAGACATATAGAGAAGGGGACTCGCAGAGATGGAGACATATAGAGAAGGGGACTCACAGAGATGGAGACATATAGAGAAGGGGACATGCACAGATGGAGACATATAGAGAAGGGGACTCACAGAGATGGAGACATATAGAGAAGGGGACTCACAGAGATGGAGACATGTAGAGAAGGGGACTCACAGAGATGGAGACATATAGAGAAGGGGACATGCAGAGATGGAGACATATAGAGAAGGGGACTCACAGAGATGGAGACATATAGAGAAGGGGACTCGCAGAGATGGGAGACATATAGAGAAGGGGACTCACAGAGATGGAGACATAGAGAGAAGGGGACATGCAGAGATGGAGACATATAGAGAAGGGGACTCACAGAGATGGAGACATATAGAGAAGGGGACATGCAGAGATGGAGACATATAGAGAAGGGGACTCACAGAGATAGAGACATATAGAGAAGGGGACATGCAGAGATGGAGACATATAGAGAAGGGGACTCACAGAGATGGAGACATATAGAGAAGGGACATGCAGAGATGGAGACATATAGAGAAGGGGACATGCAGAGATGGGGACATATAGAGAAGGGGACTCACAGAGATGGAGACATATAGAGAAGGGGACATGCAGAGATGGATACATTAGAGAAGGGGACATGCAGAGATGGAGACATATAGAGAAGGGGACACGCAGAGATGGAGACATATAGAGAAGGGGACTCACAGAGATGGAGACATATAGAGAAGGGGACATGCAGATATGGAGACATATAGAGAAGGGGACACACACAGATGGAGACATATAGAGAAGGGGACATGCAGAGATGGAGACATATAGAGAAGGTGACACACAGAGATGGAGACGTATAGAGAAGGGGACACACAGAGATGGAGACATATAGAGAAGGGGACATGCAGAGATGGAGACATATAGAGAAGGGGACACACAGAGATGGAGACATATAGAGAAGGGGACACACAGAGATGGAGACATATAGAGAAGGGGACACACAGAGATGGAGACATAGAGGGAAGGGGACATGCAGAGATGGAGACATATAGAGAAGGGGACATATAGAGAAGGGGACATATAGAGAAGGGGACATACAGAGATGGAGACAGATAGAGAAGGAGACAGATAGAGAAGGGGACATATAGAGAAGGAGACATATAGAGAAGGAGACATATAGAGAAGGGGACATACAGAGATGGAGACATATAGAGAAGGGGACATACAGAGATGGAGAGATATAGAGAAGGGGATATATAGAGAAGGGGACATACAGAGATGGAGACATATAGAGAAGGGGACATATAGAGAAGGGGACATGCAGAGATGGAGACATATAGAGAAGGGAACATGCAGAGATGGAGACAGATAGAGAAGGGGACACATAGAGATGGATGGGACATGCAGAGATGGAGACATAAAGAAAAGGGGACACACAGAGATGGAGAAATATAGAGAAGGGGACATACAGAAATGGAGGTACATAGAGAAGAGGACATATAGAGAAGGGGACACACAGAGATGGAGATATATAGAGAAGGGGACACACAGAGATGGAGACATGTAGAGATGGGGACATGCAGAGATGGAGACATATAGAGAAGGGGACACACAGAGATGGAGACATATAGAGAAGGGGACACACAGAGATGGAGACACATAGAGAAGGGGACACGCAGAGATGGAGACACATAGAGAAGGGTACATGCAGAGATGGAGACATAGAGAGAAGGGGACATGCACAGATGGAAAGGGGTGAAAACGGGGACTTGCGATGGTGTCCTTTCCAACACAAGACTTTTAGGGTGCCTGGATGGCTCAACGGAAGCACATCGAGGTTGTAGTCAGATAAATCTGACGGAGTTATTATCTTAGAGAGTACTAGTGTAAGGCCAATGTCCGAAGCCTGGACAAGAAGTACTGCCCTGAGCCCAAAACTCTGATTTGCGGCGAAGTTGCTGTCGATACGAACTGGACAAAGCGTATTTAATGATCAAAGTGTCACCACAGTCTCACCACATTCCTGTGGTTACACACCCAAACGTAGCAAAATGACGTCAGCTTCATCGCTCTCTCTCTTCCGGTCCTAAGCTACCGTCCCATTTGCTGAAGACACTGTGTGTTCCACTTCCCTATAGAGTTTACTCTCCAGGGTCCCCCCCCTCCTCCCCCCTCTTCCCCCCTCGCCTCTCAAGGGCAAAAACCTTCACTCCTTGCCCACGCTGTCAAATCGTAGGGGCCTTGTCCGTGATACAGCTCAAGAGTTTGAAGTCAAACACTCCAGGTGATCGCTACGCTGCTTCGTTTTTTTCATCCGGGTTGTTGAGGTCCTCTGCTCAGTCTTTTCGGACCCCGTGCACTCGTCCGCCCACAGGTGGGTGCCGCCGTGTCAACAGGTCACCTGGTGACCATGAGGTTCTCACGAGGCTTGTGTTGCACGTTAACCACCAATGTTTGGAAAAGACCGGTGTACATTGACGTCAGCTGAAAGCACCCCTGCTTGTGTGTTTAGTCGTCCTGATGGGATAGAGATGTGCGTTGGTGTGCTCACAAAGCGGGGAGAAGCCCACACAAACCACGTGGAGAGGTGTGTTCTGGTACAGGCACACATGAACATTCCGGGACTGCTTGCATAGGTGGTAGATTGTTGAGGTCCGCCAGAAGTCTGCCTGTCGTTCTTTTCAAAGAGCTGGAAACGATACCGGCTCTGTTTGATCTGCTGGTGTTTGGGTCCACTAGTAGTGGATGTCATCGGTGGTTGGAACACCTGTCCACTGTCAAAGAAAAGCGCGGACACAGAAGTACCTTTTTTCCCCTTATTTGCTCTGCTTGTAGGCTGCCCAAAGGATGGAGGATGACTGACAACGTGACAGTGTGTGTGGTGTGTGTGTGTGTGTGTGTGTGTGTGTGTGTGTGTGTGTGTGTGTGTGTGTGTGTGTGTGTGTATGTGTGTGTGTGTGTGTGTGCGTGCGTGCGCGCGCGCGCGTGTGCCTACGTGCGGGGGACTGAAGGCGGAGGAAAGGGGGGGGGGGCGGTGATGAACGAGGCAGACAGAGGAATTCAACATTTCACGCTGTCATGAAGCAGTCCAGTTGTGACATGTGTTACATGGACAGTTAGACATAATTACAATTCACCATTTCGCATTGTCTATGAGGTCGAAAATCAAGCCTCCGCGCTGTGAGTCAGGTGTCAACAAAACTAATCAACAGCCATGACGGCATTTCCGGTGATGATTCATCGGTTTGTATTTTGAATGACTAGACGAAAATATTAAAGAACAATAATCCTGTCAATGTGAAACACGGGTGTTTGAAAAAAAAAAATCAAAAGATGAGCAAGTAAACTGTGCACATCTTCACAACATTTTCCTTTCAGACATTAACTTGGCGGGAAAATCTCATGCTTTTTAATTTAATTTTTTTTAGCAATAATACGAACTGACCATTGAATTTCGTTTTATTAGAATCTTATTCCACAAGAGTTCAAAGAGGTGTCAGAACATAGTACCACCGAAAAGTTAACTCCAAGACAACCAGGACATCACTGTCTAACAGAATGAAGGAAGAGAAATGACCTCAACTGATCAATGAAAACCAAGACAGCCAGGACATCTCCATCAATACCAAGTTGATGGGGAATGAAGAAATCTCATCGGCAAGATCGGGACCAAGACTGGTAAAGGTGTGGTGCAGGGGAGAGAGAAAAAAATGAATTCTGAAGAAGACGGAGCCCTGAACTTCTCAGATTGTAAAAGGGGTGTCTGCACTACTGTACCAATGGACTCCTGCTGCTCTCTGTGTCGTTGTCCAGCACGTGACCTTGTGATGCGACAGATGAAGATGAATGCAGATTGACCTCCGACCCGCGTGTCCCCTGGGGCCATTTTGTCGCCTGCCCTCATCTGCAGGCGTCCTGCCCGCCCCCACCTTCTCCCCGTCCCGGAAGAGACGTCATTACTTCCTGTCAAGGGAACATACTCCTCTTGACGGAGAGGGTCAAGGGAGCGAAGTCGGACAGTCAAGACGAGGGAAACAGAGTTAACCTGGGCCAAGACAAAGCCCTCCAGGCTCTCCTCAAGGTATTGTTCTGCACAGCGACTTCTGCTTGTGCCGCCGGCAACACCACTTGGCTACGCCCAGTGTCCCGAACCAGGCTATTGACGGTGAAGGGTGCTGAGAGCGTGTTTCAACAGGAGTGGAACCAGAACAGCCAAACTACAGGCTATTGACGGTGAAGGATGCTGAGAGCGTGTTTCAGCAGAAGTGGAACCAGAACAGCCAAACTACAACACAAACCTGACCTGGACGAAGGTCCTAGTCATTTAGTCAATATTTTTTTTCTCTCCACAAGTTCTCTCTCCCCCCCCCCCCCCCAATCTGAAGGACAGCCGGGTGGATTACAACTGGATCAATTATCTTTAAGCCTCTACTATTTTCAGACCTGAAAACGATTTATCAATGCTGGAGTTGAGGAGCCCACTACTTTCCACACTCACTCGTCATCGTGCGCGTGTCACCCTACCGTCACACCTGGCATGAATGGACTGTCAAAATAAATATATCACTCGTCATCGTGCGTGTGTCAGCCTGCCGTCACACCTGGCATGAATGGACTGTCAAAATAAATATATCACTCGTCATCGTGCGTGTGTCACCCTACCGTCACACATGGCAGTGAGTGGACTGTCAAAATAAACATATCACTCGTCATCGTGCGTGTGTCAGCCTACCGTCACACAAGGCAGTGAATGGACTGTCAAAATAAACATATCCTAATGTCAGATAAACAGACACATTTACTGTCAGGTAAACAGACACATTTGGCAAAAGTCTACTTATTCAGCCCCACCATTTGACGGGAAGAGGTTACCTATCGATGGAAAGGTCGTTGGTGGGGTTGTACTGAGAATCGGTCACCTCCAGACTGCCAGGAGTGTATACAATGAACACTTTCTTTCTGCCAGTGCCATAATGTAAAATGATGTTAAATTCATCGCATTTGATATGCCTCATTTTCTTTGAATTCAAACAATGCATGGAATGAGTGCAAACAGGCTCTCTCTCTCTCTCTCTCTCTCTCTCTCTCTCTCTCTCTCTCTCTCTTCTCTCTCTCTCTCTCTCTCTCTGTGTGTGTGTGTGTGTGTGTGTGTGTGTGTGTGTGTGTGTGTGTGTGTGTGTGTGTGTGTGTGTGTGTGTGCGTGCGCGTTAGTTCTTTAGTTTAACGTCTATTCACTATAAGTGTTATTAGAAGAAAACAACAACAACAACAAAAAAACAACGTATGATTGTGTGTGTGTGCGTATACGTGTGTGTGTGTGTGTGTGTGTGTGTGTGTGTGTGTGTGTGTGTGTGTGTGTGCGTGTGAGTGTGTGGGCGTGGGCGTGTGTGTGTGTGTGTGTGTGTGTGTGTGTGTGTGTGTGTGTGTGTGTGTGTGTGTGTGTGTGCGTGTATGTGTGTGCGTGCATATGTGTGTGTGTGCCTCTGTGTGTGTGTGTGTGTGTGTGTGTGTGTGTGTGTGTGTGTGTGTGTGTGTGTGTGTGTGTGCAAGAGAGAGAGATGACTATGTAAGGGATAAGCGGGGAAGGTTAGGATTGGTGGTGAGATAGGTAGATATTTACTTATCCTGGTTGTTTTTCTAGCCTATTGTGTATGTTGATCGGGGAATTAAAGTATATCAAATGAAACAAGTTTAGTAGGATTGAAGCATAATGCAGGGGGATGGGTGGGAGGAGGGAAAGTTTGCGGGTAAGGATGGGGGGCATCAGGGGGGAAAGGAGGACGGAATAGAGGAAGGGAGTGGGTGGGTGGGGTGGGGGGATGACCATATATATCATATAATCGTAACTCTTTTATATCAATGTCGCACAACACAACAATTTTAGTTTTAAAGTACATCAGAGATGGATACCAAGTGGACTGGAATTAAAAATTTCAGAGAACACGCAAAGTAATGAAAGATTATTTAAAATTATCTTCAGTGGATAATGGTGCACTGGCTGACAATTGATCTGGTAACTTTATATTAGGAACGAAGTGCCTAACTCCTGGGCAGTGAAGAAGTAGGTGGTTTACAGTAATTTGTTTGCCACATATGCAATGTATATTTTAGAATACTTTGTTCTAAAAGCATTCAATCGGAACCTGTACATCAAACTAGTAACATGTCTGGAATGCATAACAGATAAATTGTTTAAAAAAAAGATTTCGGATTCGCTGCATTCTTTACTTGTACACAGTGCTGGTAATACTAACTATTTTTTTTGTGTGTGTGCAGTTCAGCAACCTGATTTTGAGACACTTTTTCGGTGCGCTGGTTGAATTCGTGCAGATCTAGTTAAATGTCGAGATGCTGTGAACCTTCTACATTTTTCGCTGCCCTTTTAGCCGCATGATCTGCCCACTCGATTGGGGGTGATTCCGGAGTGAGAAGGAATCCAACAAAACGTAATACTGGTACCCTTTAGAGACAGCTCATAAATGATATGTTTTATTTCAATAGTCATTTCCAGTCGATTTTTTATGCTTCGGGATTTAATGGCTGTGTGTGTGTGTGTGTGTGTGTGTGTGTGTGTGTGTGTGTGTGTGTGTGTGTGTGTGTGTGTGTGTGTGTGTGTGTGTGTGGTGTGTGTGTGTGTCCCTGTGTGTGTGTGTCCCTGTGTGTGTGTGTGTGTGTGTGTGTGTGTGTGTGTGTCCCTGTGTGTGTGTGTGTGTGCCTTGTGTGTGTGTGTGTGTGTGTGTGTGTGTGTGTGTGTGTGTGTGTGTGTGTGTGTGTGTGTGTGTGTGTGTGTGTGTGTGTGTGTGTGTGTGTGTGTGTGTGTGTGTGTGTGCGTGTGTGTGTTTTGGTCGGCTGCCCCAGCTTGAAACTCAGCCGAAAGAAATGGAGGAAAAGTTAGCAGCATTCGGTTAGAGAACTGACAGTTGTGAAGTCGATCTGCACATGAGGTTTGACCGTTACGGCTGAAAAGCCCTCTATTCCCACCCATCAGTCCATAGGTACCTGATTCGGTTCAGCGAAGGTCAAGGCAGTTGAAGGATAGAGGCGTGCTCGGCTTCTATTATGACGTGCCGTAGACTGAGTGACTCACACTTCACGACCCCTAGCGCCATCTTAGTGAATCACACTTCACGACCCCTAGCGCCATCTTAGTGACTCACACTTCTTCACGACCCCTAGCGCCATCTTAGTGACTCACACTTCACGACCCCTAGCGCCATCTTAGTGACTCACACTTCTTCACGACCCCTAGCGTCATCTTAGTGATTCACACTTCTTCACGACCCCTAGCGCCATCTTAGTGACTCACACTTCACGACCCCTAGCGCCATCTTAGTGAATCACACCTCACGACCCCTAGCGCCATCTTAGTGACTCACACTTCTTCACGACCCCTAGCGCCATCTTAATGACTCACATTTCTTCACGACCCCTAGCGCCATCTTAGTGACTTACACTTCTTCACGACCCCTAGCGCCATCTTAGTGACTCACACTTCTTCACGACCCCTAGCGCCATCTTAGTGACTCACACTTCACGACCCCTAGCGCCATCTTAGTGAATCACACCTCACGACCCCTAGCACCATCTTAGTGACTCACACTTCACGACCCCTAGCGCCATCTTAGTGACTCACACTTCACGACCCCTAGCGCCATCTTAGTGAATCACACCTCACGACCCCTAGCGCCATCTTAGTGACTCACACTTCTTCACGACCCATAGCGCCATCTCAGTGAATCACACTTCTTCACGACCCCTATCGCCATCTTAGTGACTCACACTTCTTCACGACCCCTAGCGCCATCTTAGTGACTCACACTTCACGACCCCTAGCGCCATCTTAGTGAATCACACCTCACGACCCCTAGCGCCACCTTAGTGAATCACACCTCACGACCCCTAGCGCCATCTTAGTGAATAACACCTCACGACCCCTAGCGCCATCTTAGTGAATCATACCTCACGACCCCTAGCGCCATCTTAGTGACTCACACCTCACGACCCCTAGCGCCATCTTAGTGACTCACACCTCACGACCCCTAGCGCCATCTTAGTGAATCACACCTCACGACCCCTAGCGCCATCTTAGTAACTCACACTTCACGACCCCTAGCGCCATCTTAGTGAATCACACCTCACGACCCCTAGCGCCATCTTAGTGACTCACACTTCACGACCCCTAGCGCCATCTTAGTGACTCACACCTCACGACCCCTAGCGCCATTAGGTTTCGGGACGTTCGCCGGTCACTAAGCTAATAAGTTAATGTCATTTCATTGAGATCTGCGTGGGACACAACGTCCGGACGATGAATGAATGGAGCGGGAATATTTGATGTGGACGGTTTCAATGCGCCGTTCCTGTGACGGCTGTTTGAACGGCACTTCCACCCAACTTTGTGACGGCTGTTTGAACGGCACTTCCACCCAACTTTGTGACGGCTGTTTGAACGGCACTTCCACCCAACTTTGTGAGGTCAACAAGGAAATCTTGGCCAGAACTTCCGTACACGACGCAAAGAGAAAAACAGTGAGAGGAGCTGAGAAACTGCGTCCTGCTATCAGATCTGACGTTTTTACATCGTCGCAAACCACTAAGAAGTAGAAAGTAAATTGAATGAAATAAAGAGTGAAATTACAAACAAACTGAGAGGTGAAATGAAGTTCCAGAGAGAGAGAGAGAGAGAGAGAGAGAGAGAGAGAGAGAGAGAGAGAGAAGAGAGAGAGAGAGAGAGAGAGAGACAGAGAGACAGAGAGAGACAGAGAGAGACAGAGACAGAGAGAGACAAAGAGAGACAGAGAGTTGTGCTAATAGTTCAGTAAAATTCAAAGCCATCCCTAGCAATTGTCGCTTTATACATATCTCTGTATATACACGCCGAAAATTTAGGCTAACGAAAAGCCAACTTGTTCTTTTTGTGCTTTGTTCTCTCTCTCTCTCTCTCTCTCTCTCTCTCTCTCTCTCTCTCTCTCTCTCTCTCTCTCTCTCTCTCTCAACGTTCCCCAAGCAGATGTGCCAAAAGAGAATTGAAACTCGCCTTTCTTCTGTTTGCATACGTTGGACAGTGGCATGATAACGCAGACAGGAGGATGAACTAGTAATGCGGAAAAAAAAGAAATAATGCTCTGGCCATACAAACAGCAGCCGGGTCACAGCTGACACGTGCAATTTGGCTGGGTCATGTACAGAGAAATGGGGTTCTACCGCCCAGCAGCTCCCGCGGTCAGATCAACACTTACGCTTTCTTCCTTCACACTAGGAGCAGCCGGTGGCTGTATGTTGACAAGCACGGAATTGTGGCTGTGACCTCCAGAGACAAGTCGGACATTCATACAGCGACAAAAGAAGAGAGGCTGCTCCTCTTCGTCTTTGTCCACGTGGAACAAACCCGCGCTTTAACCGCCTGTCATTCATTAACTTAATACGTCTTTTCCGAGAGGAGACGCTCTCTTTCCGGCAGCCGTGTTGTCTACACATTTTCACTGTGTCCTATTCAGGTGTCCCCAATGGACGCAGTGTGAGAGGTTTGCTGAAGGCGGGTGCAGAGCGGTAAAGTTAGCTCCCCTGTTCGGGACAGAAGCAAAATGGCGGCTCCCCCCGCCTCTTGAGCGGCTCCGCGGCCAAAGACCCTCAGTGTGATGTGGCCCCGGGCAAGGCATTGTGGGAGTGCTTCAGCTACACCTCTTCTCTAACTTCCTCGCCAGCTTCTCCCGCTGGTTCAAAGGGGCGTCCTTTGATGACAGCCATTTACTTTCTCTTCTCTCCCCTTTTGTCCCACCTTCTTTTTGAAAAAAAGGACAAACGACAGATTCAGCTCTCCCATTCTTCGTTGACACCACCCACCCCGTACAGTCCATGCAAGTGATCACAACAATCTTCTCATTGTTCGCTGGGGAAGGAAAGAAAAAAACCCCAACTGGGTTGGTAGCCTGACTTTATTTCTTCCTTAACTTTGATTTCTGTCACTCCCCATGCAAAACGAATCATCTCCATCAGTGGCACAACACGTCATCCAGATTCTGCAGATTAACTTCTTTGCATATGTTTCCCTCCCCTCTTCCCCTTCCCTCCCCCCCCCCGCCCCGCCCCCACCCTGCCCCCACCGGGGGGATTACCTTGTGTGCCTGTGTACGAAAGCTGGTGTTCAAAGCAAACATGCCGTGGGAGGTGATGGAAAGCTGGTGTTCAAACCAAACATGCCGTGGGAGGTGATGTTGGCCATTTCAGATGACTGACGTTCCTCAGTACATCCTGATGGCATGGAAATCCTGCCAACAGAAGAGGCAGTGTCTGGCACCAATGCCCATCACGTGGGACCATGCTCCTGGGCTTGTATGGAGAATTAGAAAGAAGTGAGGCAGTTCACAAGCACATCATTTACAAGTATACCATCGATGGTTTATTTTTTTCTCTCGGATAGATGACTCGTACAAGAGACTAGTACCGAGTACTTCACTTCATTTATCACATGTTCTTTACTCTAGGAAACCCCCTTCATGATCACTGTGACCAATACATTTCTGTTGGTTTTCTACCCCCCCCCCCCCCTTCATGATCACTGTGACCTGTACATTTCTGTTGGTTTTCTACCCCCACCCCCCCCTGCATGATCATTGTGACCTGTACATTTCTTTTGGTTTTCTAACCCCCCCCCCCTCCCCCCTTCATGATCACTGTGACCTGTACATTTCTTTTGGTTTTCTAACCCCCCCCCCCCTTCATGATCACTGTGACCTATACACTTCTTTTGGTTTTTTGCACGCCGGTCTTGTCTGTGACCTGGCGGAGCAGGGGTCTCAGTTTACCCACAAACAGACAGATTCCCAGACGACAGTCTCTGCTGAACCCTTCTGAGGCTGAACAGTTGACTGATGTCAGTGGACGTGCTTCAGCGGCGTCAAGTGACGCGTGGAGTGTTGACTCGGCGCAGCTTAGTGCTGTCATTTTGTCACCCCGGTTCAGTGTGAAGTGTTTAAAAAGATTCTAGACTTATCATCCTCTATGTGTGTTCGAGTTTGCTCGACCCAGTTGGTTTTTCCGCCGGGCATCTCTCTCTCTCTCTCTCTCTCTCTCTCTCTCTCTCTCTCAGTTTATATAAATGATCTCCCTCTTTATATTGAGGATTCATGTGAACTCTTTTGTGATGATACCACTGTCCATACAAGTAGCCCCAGCTTGGAAGCTGTTTTCACTTCATTACAGAAGAATGCTAATATCTTAAGTAATTGGTGCAATGTAAATCACATGTCACTGAATCCTAACAAAACAAAACTAATGCTGATAACAACAAGGCAGAGAAGACAAAACATAACCACACAGCCCCCATCTGTTTTTATCAATAATCAGGAAATTGAAGTGGTGGATAGCCATCGAGTTCTAGGTGTATTTTGTTGATAATAATCTTTCTTGGTCTCATCACCTTCGCAGTTTATGTAAATCAATATCCAGACAAACATATCAGCTGTGCAAGATTAAGCATTTCTTAAACCTTCATGCCAGGAAATTGTTCCTACACGCACATGTTCTCTCTTCAATCAATTATTGTTCAACACTATTTGATTCTGCTAGTGCTAATGCCATGAAACCTCTTAAGAGTGTCTACAAAAGAGCACTTAAAGCAGTCCTATTAAAATCATCTAGTCTTAGTGAAGGGGATTATACTAAAGCGGGGGCTCTTCCGTTACAAGAAATGTTTGCTGTCAACAAATGTCAGCTAATGCAAAAAAATTGCATCGGGTTTAACACCACAAACTCTTCAGTCCAAATTTAGCATAAACCCTAGGGATTCAACCAAATTCCAGGTTCCCCAACCTAGAATAGATCTATTTAAATCAAGCTTATCTTACTCAGGTAGCGTGGTTTGGAATTCACTTCCACTACATTTCCGATGTACTCATATTACAGAATCCTTCAGGGAGAACTAATTACACATTTCACAGCAGACCATTGCTATTAGAACAAAATACATATACCAGGGCACACCTCTGTTTTGCTGCATATTAAACTGATACGCCGTTTCCTTTCCACTGATGTTTTTAAAACCAGATAATGATAAATGAGAGATATGGTTACTATCGGTTTTATTAATGACTGAAATCATATCATGATGAATGACTATTGTGGTCGCTGGTTTTATTGGTGCATTGTCACGAATTGATTGATGTCTTAATACTTTGATTTCTTTGAGCACTGTAACTGCAAGGTGATAATGTGTGTCCGGATTACTGTTGATCATATTGATGTATTGCTCTTTATTCAAATTTATAGTAATGTTTAGCATGTGATATTTTGGATAGAAAAATGGAATTATAATCTCTCTCTCTCTCTCTCTCTCTCTCTCTCTCTCTCTCTCTCTCTCTCTCTCTCTCTCTCTCTCTCTCTCTTCGTTAACTACGGCTGCGTTTCGATGGATTGTCGCTTAATTAATAATTATAAATTTGGGTAGTGTATGAATGGTAAAGAAGAAAACAAAAAGGATGGGGGAAGGTAAATAATAATGGCATCTCTCTCTCTCTCTCTCTCTCTCTCTCTCTCTCTCTCTCTCTCTCTCTCTCTCCACACACACACACACACACACACACACACACACACACACACACACACACACACACACACACACACAACACACACGCACTACACACACACACACACACACACACACACACACACACACACACACACACACACACACACACATACACGCACACGCGCGCGCGCGCGTGTGCTCAAGCGCGCGCACATGCACACTCATGAAAAATAAATGTTATAATTATTGATGCTAGGGAATTTATTGCTGCTTACTGATATCTGATTGTTCGTTCTCGTTTTGCCTTATATCCATATCATATAAATGTAAAAGAAAGAACAAATGTTGATATTATTGATGCATTGTAATTGTCTTAGTTTATCATCCTTAGCAGTTTGTTGTATGTTAATCTTTTACAAAAGGAATGCTCTCTCTCTCTCTCTCTCTCTTCTCTCTCTCTCTCTCTCTCTCTCTCTCTCTCTCTCTCTCTCCCCCCCCCCCTTCGATAGGAGGATCGCTTATTCCATATATCTGTGTGTGCTAATTCTTTCTTCTTTGTAATCAATTTTTTTTAAATTCTTGTTTGTTGTTTAAATCGTTCTTTTTCCTTTTAAAGTCATCTACGCCTTAACTGTTAATGCATAAACTTTTTAATGTTGTGAAGATATGTGTGTTTGTTAAAAGTTTTGTAAGTCTTAGTCGCTAGTCATACTTAGTCCCTTAACGGGGCAAGGGCCGGATGAAAAAAAGCATGCGTTTGCTTATCTGTTACCCTTGGAAATAAAGATTATCATCATCTCTCTCTCTCTCTCGTGTTGAATTGTGTTTGTTGTGTTGTGCTGTGCTGTGTTGTCTTTATGTGTGTGTGCGTGCGTGTCGTGTGTGTGTGTGTGTGTGTGTGTGTGTGTGTGTGTGTGTGTGTGTGTGTGTGTGTATGTGTGCGTGCGTGCGTGCGTGCGTGCGTGCGTGCGTGCGTGCGTGCGTGCGTGAGTGCGTGCGTGCGTGCGTGCGTGCGTGCGTGCATGTGCGTGCGTGCGTGCGTGCGTGCGTGTGTGTGTGGTGTGTGTGTGTGTGTGTGTGTGTGTGTGTGTGTGTGTGTGTGTGTGCGTGCGTGCGTGCGTGCGTGCGTGCGCGCGTTAGAACCTGTCATATTTCTTTTTCCTCATAAAGCTTGAAAGGACGCAGGAAGATTGGTTCCGTCACGCGCATTGAGAATCAACGAAGTGCCAGGGCTTGTCTCTATCGGGCCTGTCCTCCTCCTCACCTGCCCTCTCCCCCGCACGTCCTCACTTCAAATGGAGCGGCTCCAGTTCAAAACGCTCTTGAACCCTGCGAATAAAGACCCGGCCCAACCTTCATCCCGGACCCCGAAGAAGACCGATCTTCACGATGTGATTAACAAGCCAACTTCATTGGGGCGTCAATCTGTCAAACCTGATCAGGACGAGAGGCGGCAAGGAAAAGGGAAGGTGCGTGAGAGAGAGAGAGAGAGAGAGAGAGAGAGAGAGATGGGCTGACAGCAAGTCAAAGGTTCGACTCTACTATGGGGCGATGTGGCAATAATGGGGAGGGGAGGGGGGGAGGGGGGGGGAAGGGGGAGTGCACAAACTGCCATCTTTAGAGCCAGTGCTCAGGTGTCGGTTTTCTTTCATGACAATTCCTATCTTTTAACCCCCCCCCCCCACACACACACACACTCCTCTTTTACCTGACGATTTGTGCAGGTGTGTGAGGAAGAGTTTTATTTTCATTGGCCATTCTCTGTCTTCTTGTTGCTTTACCTCCAACATTGGTCTGTTTGTACGGAGCCTCGCTTCGGGTTCACTGTGCTAACTACGTGTGTGTCCCAGGACCGCTTCACTTTGCTCTCTACCTGTGTGTCCGTCCTGCACACCTTTTGTGTGTCCCAGGACCGCTTCACTTTGCTCTCTACCTGTGTGTCCCAGGACCGCTTCCCTTTGCTCTCTACCTGTGTGTC
>CM031604.1:2596895-2704395 GCA_018398815.1 Conus ventricosus | reverse complement strand
CTCTACTGTGTAGACTACATGAAATCCTGTGCTTCATGTGCCTGTTGTCCTCATTCTCCACTGTGTAGACTACATGAAATCCTGTGCTTCATGTGCCTGTTGTCCTCATTCTCCACTGTGTAGACTACATGAAATCCTGTGCTTCATGTGCCTGTTGTCCTCATTCTCCACTGTGTAAAATACATGAAATCCTGTGCTTCATGTGCCTGTTGTCCTCATTCTCCACTGTGTAGACTACATGAAATCCTGTGCTTCATGTGCCTGTTGTCCTCATTCTCCACTGTGTAAGACTACATGAAATCCTGTGCTTCATGTGCCAGTTGTCCTCTACTGTGTAGACTACATGAAATCCTGTGCTTCGTGTGCCTGTGGTCCTCTACTGTGTAGACTACATGAAATCCTGTGCTTCATGTGCCTGTTGTCCTCATTCTCTATTGTGTAGACTACATGAAATCCTGTGCTTCATGTGCCTGTTGTCCTCATTCTCCATTGTGTAGACTACATGAAATCCTGTGCTTCACGTGCCTGTTGTCCTCATTCTCCACTGAGTAGACTACATGAAATCCTGTGCTTCATGTGCCTGTGGTCCTCTACTGTGTAGACTACATGAAATCCTGTGCTTCGTGTGCCTGTGGTCCTCTACTGTGTAGACTACATGAAATCCTGTGCTTCACGTGCCTGTGGTCCTCTACTGTGCAGACTCTATGAAATCCTGTGCTTCACGTGCCTGTGGTCCTCTACTGTGCAGACTCCATGAAATCCTGTGCTTCACGTGCCTGTGGTCCTCTACTGTGCAGACTACATGACATCCCGTGCTTCGTGTGCCTGTGGTTCTCTACTGTGTAGACTCCATGAAATCCTGTGCTTCACGTGCCTGTGGTCCTCTACTGTGCAGACTGCATGAAATCCTGTGCTTCACGTGCCTGTGGTCCTCTTTCTGTGTAGACTACATGAAATCCTGTGCTTCATGTGCCTGTGGTCCTCTACTGTGCAGACTACATGAAATCCTGTGCTTCATGTGCCTGTTGTCATCCTCTACTGTGCAGACTCCATGAAATCCTGTGCTTCATGTGCCTGTGGTCCTCATCCTCTGCTGTGTAGACTACATGAAATCCTGTGCTTCATATGCCTGTGGTCCTCTACTGTGTAGACTACATGAAATCCTGTGCTTCACGTGCCTGTGGTCCTCTACTGTGCAGACTACATGAAATCCTGTGCTTCATGTGCCTGTTGTCCTCATACTCTACTGTGCAGACTACATGAAATCCTGTGCTTCATGTGCCTGTGGTCCTCTACTGTGCAGACTACATGAAATCCTGTGCTTCATGTGCCTGTGGTCCTCTACTGTGCAGACTACATGAAATCCTGTGCTTCATGTGCCTGTTGTCCTCATACTCTACTGTGTAGACTCCATGAAATCCTGTGCTTCATGTGCCTGTGGTCCTCTACTGTGCAGACTACATGAAATCCTGTGCTTCATGTGCCTGTTGTCATCCTCTACTGTGCAGACTCCATGAAATCCTGTGCTTCATGTGCCTGTGGTCCTCATCCTCTACTGTGTAGACTAACATGAAATCCTGTGCTTCATGTGCATGTGGTCCTCTACTGTGTAGACTACATGAAATCCTGTGCTTCACGTGCCGTGGTCCTCTACTGTGCAGACTCCATGAAATCCTGTGCTTCAGTGCCTGTGGTCCTCTACTGTGCAGACTACATGAAATCCTGTGCTTGTGCCTGTGTTCATTCTCTGGTGACTACATGAAATCCTGTGTTCATGTGCTGTTGTCTGTCCTTACTGTGTGTAGACTACATGAAATCCTGTGCTTCATGTGCCTGTTGTCCCATCTCTACTGTTAGACTACATGAAATCCTGTGCTTCATGTCCTGTTGTCCTCTCTACTGTGCAGACTCCATGAAATCCTGTGCTTCTGTGCCTGTGGTCCTCACTTACTGTGTGGACTACATGAAATCCTTGCTTCGTGTGCCTGTGGTCTCTACTGTGTAGACTACATGAAATCCTGTGCTTCTGCCTGTGTCCTACTTTGTAGACTACATGAACTGGCTCAATCCTGTGTCCTCATCTCTTTGTCCTCATGTCTACATGTAACTGTGCATAAATGCCTGTTGTCTCATTCTCCACTGTGTACTACTGAATCCTGTGCTCATGGAATGTGTTCATTCCTTTCTCTACTGTGTGACTGCATGAAATCCTGTGCTTCATGTGCCTGTTGTCCATTCTCCACTGTGTAGACTAATGAAAATCCTGTGCTTCATGTGCCTGTGGTCCTCTACTGTGTAGACTACATGAAACCCTGTGCCTGTGCCTTCCTGTGTAGACTACTAATCTGTGCTTGTGTGCCTGTGGTTCTACTGTGGACTACTGAATCCTGTGACTTCATGTACATTGTCTCATCTCTTGTTAGTCATGAATCCTGCATCTCTCTGTTGCCCATAAATCCTTGTGTAGACTACATGAATGCTGTGCTTCCTCCTGTTGCATCTCCACTATGACTACATGAATCCTGTGCTTCTGTCCTCTGTCCTTACTGGTAAACTACATGAAATCCTGTGCTTCGTGTGCCTGTGGTCCTCTACTGTGTAGACTACATGAAATCCTGTGCTTCATGTGCCTGTGTCCTCTCTGTGCCTCATGAAATCTGTGCTTCACTGCTGTGGTCCTCATATGTGTAATCCATGATCGTGCTTCAGTGCCTGTGGTCCTTACTGTGCGATGTTCACATGAAATCCTGTGCTTCATGTGCCTGTTGTCCTCTCTCTACTGTGTAGCCTACATGAAATCCTGTGCTTCATGTGCCTGTGGTCCTCTACTGTGCAGACTACATGAAATCCTGTGCTTCATGTGCCTGTTGTCCTCATCCTCTACTGTGTAGACTACATGAAATCCTGTGCTTCATGTGCCTGCTGTCCTCATCCTCTACTGTGTAGACGACATGAAATCCTGTGCTTCATGTGCCTGTTGTCCTCATCCTCTACTGTGCAGACTCCATGAAATCCTGTGCTTCATGTGCCTGTGGTCCTCATCCTCTACTGTGTAGACTACGTGAAATCCTGTGCTTCATGTGCCTGTGGTCCTCTACTGTGTAGACTACATGAAATCCTGTGCTTCATGTGCCTGTGGTCCTCTACTGTTTAGACTACATGAAATCCTGTGCTTCATGTGCCTGTTGTCCTCATCCTCTACTGTGCAGACTACATGAAATCCTGTGCTTCATGTGCCTGTTGTCCTCATCCTCTACTGTGCAGACTACATGAAATCCTGTGCTTCATGTGCCTGTTGTCCTCATCCTCTACTGTGTAGACTGCATGAAATCCTGTGCTTCATGTGCCTGTGGTCCTCATCCTCTACTGTGTAGACTACATGAAATCCTGTGCTTCATATGCCTGTGGTCCTCTACTGTGTAGACTACATGAAATCCTGTGCTTCACGTGCCTGTGGTCCTCTACTGTGTAGACTACATGAAATCCTATGCTTCACGTGCCTGTGGTCCTCTACTGTGTAGACTACATGAAATCCTGTGCTTCACATGCCTGTGGTCCTCTACTGTGTAGACTCCATGAAATCCTGTGCTTCACGTGCCTGTGGTCCTCTACTGTGCAGACTCCATGAAACCTGTGCTTCACGTGCCTGTGGTTCTCTGCTGTGCAGACTCCATGACATCCTGTGCTTCACGTGAAAACGTAGCTTCCCTTGGGGAAGTGACAACGTTTGCTTTCCCAAATTGCGGTGACAGTACGGCTGAAAGTCATATACGGCACGGTTTTCGTCATCGTCAGACGGATTCGCTCTCTTCTTTTTTTCGGTGTTTTGTTGTTTTTTTTTCATTTATTTTCATTTATTTTTTTTGAATGCTGCATTTTCATGCTGGATGAAATTCCCCACAATAAAGCTTATGCCATGTTATTTCTGAGTTGCGCTTTCCCCCCCCCCCCCCCCCCCCCCCCCCACCCCCACCATGCAAGCAAGATTTCCCATAATGTCTGCCTGGATGTGTGCCAACGTCTCTAAGTCCTGAACAAGAATCAAGGGTTGGTTGGTTGGTTCCAGTGAAGACTTGGAACTGATATCCCCGACGACGAGCTACCTGAATGGTGAAATAAAAACAGTCACTGAGGCAAAATCTCACGACAATGTGAACCTTGGAGTTCTCGCCAGGGAGCGGAAAAGAAGGAGAGAACAGTAAAACGCCGGCTCTAGCTCAACCGCCCCACTCTGACAAGTAATGATAATCCATCACACATTCTCTTTCAATAACCAAAAAAATAACGATTATCTACAAACAAACATACTGTGTAGGATTATCCGTTTTTAATACTAATTTACTAAACTTTTCAGATTTTAGTTTTTGCTTAATCCTGCGTTTTTCCTGATCATTTTCAATAACATCATTTTCACACATACAGTCATCAAATGCGTCTCTGTAAACGACAACAAACATAAGAGTGGAAAATCCCACCTAAATCTGGAAATCATGTAAGACTTGTTGAGACACTGTGCGCGCAGACCTAATTACAGGGTTCGTGGATTGTAGCAGGGCGTATCAGGCGGTGTCAGACAGCAACAGGTACAGCGGTCCGTGTGGCTCCTGTGATACCTGTAATTAGCTGACTGCAACCTCCACGGGGGCGGACTAACGACGCTCACCTGACCAGGTTAACTTGCAACATTATGGTGCAATCAGAAAAGAACATTCTCGAACGCGAAGACCGATTTCACCATTCTTCCACTGACTGCCGCACGAGAAGGCTGTGTGTTTGACTGTGCTCTGTCAACTACTGTGTTTGGTGTTATTTTAACAATGGCTAACAGGTTTACCGAAGAACAGGCTCGCGCTATTCAAGATAACAAGTTTTACTTTAACTGTATGTTAGAGTATTTGTCAAAAAAGGAACTAGGCGAAGCATGTTCTCTACCAGTGAAACCGAAAAGAAGCATTGCTTTTCTAGAAGGTGGAGAAAAGGAAAAAAGCGAACCGACTGCTTTGGAAATGCACGACTATCTTAAAGGTTTGTTGGTTAACCCGTTGAGCGCCTTTAGTCAGTCAGCTGACGTGGAAATAAAAGTGCTTTCCATGTGCCTATGGGCAGTCCCCTGACGTCATGCATTTTTCTTGAGTTTTCATTCGTTACTATTTCTATCAACGGACTCAAATAGAGTTTGCGTAGAAAGCCTTATATGTCTGTAGTCTTAAAATAATATGTAAATGACCACACGTGAGGGGAAAGCCCATTTATTCTTATCACTGACTGGGTGACCAGCCAGCACTTCGTGTCTCGGTTGCAAAGATGGCGGCGCAACGTGACAAGCCCAGCGACCAAGTCAACGTATTTACACAGCTGAGCAGGCTCTGCTGATGATTTTTGACAAACACAATAATCTTTTATTCAACGACTAACTCGAGCATGAAGGTGAGATGATGATAGTGGTGGAATTGCCGACCATATTCGTCAGTTATTGAGTAGGGCTCTGTGACCTCTCAGTGTGTGTTCAGCTGACAGCGTCAGTCGAACGAGCCAGCCAAGTGTGTACTCTGCACTGCGTGCTGGTGTCCAGTGATGTGAAATCAGTGCGAGAGGGGATCGTGGCCTGCTCGCGGCGTGACACGGTGCAGACGAAAAGGTAGGGGAAGATGAGGAGTGAAAGAGAGGGTTGAAGTTGAGCAAGGGGGGTGGTGGGGAGGGGGGGGGGGGGCGTGGTCGTGGACTGGTCAGTCTGCATCGAGTGTGAGCGTCTTGATAGACTTCCAAACTGTTTTACTTTCATTTACAGGTGTAGTGTGACAATACAAACTTTATTTTCAACTTTTTTGCTGTGTGTTCTTGTTTGGATGTGGTAAATACATATGTTTTTGATCGTGCAAAAAAATCTATCCAAATCTACAAGCCTAAATACTTTTGTATTATCAAAATTAAAACAAAAGAAGCCCAGATTCAAAATCTTCATTCAATTTCCTTCAAAAATGATATAGATTTCATTTTTCTATCTTTTGTAGTTTCTGAGCTAGAATTTTTTGTTAATTATGACCCCCAAATCATGAGATTTCCCCGGCACCTGGGAACACCTTTGTTTGTACTATTGTGAGGCACTGAACGGGTTAAGGAAATTGAAAATGACATTAGCGAACAAGATGTGGTCAATTATAATAAGTGTTTAACTGTTGATGAGATGCTTCCTTTTCTAAAAAGCGGTGCTATGTTGATAAAACAAAATAAAAGCAAAACAATCCATCACGCGTTGATTGTTGGGCGCTGGCTTGAGACAGCTCAAGTCATGTTTAAAAGAACAAAACCGCGTCAAACATGGCATTCATTTCTCAAGACGCAGGTGAACATGGCTGATTCGTATGCTAGGAAACTCATTCAACTTTCGGTGTGTTTTTATAACTATCCTAAATTTCACAAGCTAGGAATCAGTATAAATGAACTGTGTAGCAAACGCCAAAGTATCATTAAGCTCATGCAAATAAATAGCGATTTTCGGGTGTTCTGGCAAACAAACTAGATAGGGCTAGGCAGATCTTAGTACATCTACCAGTATGGAGAGGTGTAGTGTGTAGCCAGCACTATCTCCATATAAATGCTCCAAATATACAATGACGGATGTACTACTACTGGCGATTAGAACCGCCATAAAAGCTCGGCTACAGCAGTAACTGCTGTAACTCTGCCAAAGCCAGTGCAAGCCTGGTTGAGAAAAGAGGAGCACAGCAGCAAACTAGGCCAAACGACCCTATGTGATCACTTGACCTGCAAAGCTCAGCAGTAAACTGGGTCAAGTGATCACATAGGATCGTTTGACCTGCAAAGCGCAGCAGTAAACTAGGCCAAACGACCCTGTGTGATCCACTTTGCCTAGTTGATCGAGGTGAAATCCGCCTTGCTATAAATAGCCGTTCATGCTGTGAACACCTTATTTTAGTAGCAAGAGGACTGCGGTAAAATCCGCCTTGCTGACTGCTACTATAAATAGCCATTCATGCCGTGAACGTCCTATTTTAGCAGCAAGAGGGCTGCGGTACTGCCTGTACTTGCTATGTGCGGACACTAAGGGAGGTAACTCCTGCACACCCCCACCCTACTCACCCCCACCCCACCCCGCCCACCCCCACCCCACGCATGCACACACTCAGTCACTTCTAAGTTCTTAACTCAAGTCACCCCAAGTCACTTCTAAGTTCTTACTCAAGTTCTTACTTAAGTCACTTCTAAGTTCTTACTCAAGTTATCCTTAAGTTATCCTCAAGTCACTTCTAAGTTCTTACTCAAGTCATCCCCCAAGTCACTTCTAAGTTCTTACTTAAGTCATCCCCCAAGTCACCTCAAGTTCTTACTCAAGTCACCTCAAGATTGTAATTAAGTCATCCTTTAAGTACAACCAAGTTCTTATTCAAGTTATCTTATAATTATCAGAAAAAAAACAATACAATCTATGTTTTGTCTTAAATAGTAGATGTCTAATATAGTACACACACGCCTCAAAAACGCGTCATCGTTGAGGATGTCTTGCTCAACGTCATTGGCGCGAGATCGGTCAGCATAGATCTTAATGAAGTTCTTACATCGTAAGCAACCGCATTGATTACAATTCTGGTCTATGGAAATGTCTTTTATAGACTCCATGTCTTTATTTATTGACTCCATCATTTTAAACAAATAATAATCGCCATGATCTATTTTTATTAAAGAAACAAAATTTTTTAAAATTAAGTTTTTAAAGTATTATTGCATTTGAAATGGATCAAAATGATCTTTTGTTGTGGCGGTTTTGGCATACTTTTGTGTTCGGCTTCTGTATTTAGTGGCGGAGATTGTTTGGACTGCTTTGGCTTTTGTCGCCATTGTTTATATATTTTATATCTGTAATAACCGCCCCCAGCAGCAGCAAGGGCGCCAAAAATAACAACTCTTTTAAGTTCAATATTCCACGAAGACTTTGGTGTTATAGGTCTTGAATCAACTTGTTCTTGTTCTGGCGTTTTTATAGCTGGCATTGAAACAACTGCTGACGTTGGCGGTGTTATGTTTTCATTATGAGTTATATTCTGTGATTGTAACATTGATTTTGTTTTGTTTGTTCCACTCTGCTAATCTTTTTCCTGCTGCAACACGCCCAGGATGAGGAGGCTTTTTACTGGTCACTTTCTCCACCTGATTCAGTGTTTTCTGATTCTGCTGATTTTCTGGCTCGGTCATTTAGAAGGGAAACAAATCTATATGATTAAAAGTAATTAATCCCGCGATCACTGGCGACATAATGTTCCAAATCTGTAATACAGATCACACCCTAGAGACTCTAATGACTTTGTTAAAACTGGGTCCTGCGTTAAATCATACATAAAATCTTGTTCAGAATCAATGGGCGCAAATCTACTAACTAGTTTAGTGTACAAACTAAGAACCGTTTGTCCTACGCTTTTTACCATTCTTGACCCCAGTTGCGCTTCATACCTGTTGTGATACTTTACAATGTCTTGTGGCGACATTTGTTGAATCTGTTCTATGCTGAATTCATTTCCGAGGTACTGTTTTGTTTTTCCACATGCTGCCAAAGAATACAGCCTTTCCTTTTTGGACATAATAGCTTGGTCATCAACTTGATCATTCATAAGTTCAGGAAGGTTTAGGCTGCCCTGTAGCTGTAGTAGATCATCGCTGTTCATGTTTTTATTAATTATAATTATTTTATTTTTTAAAAATGAGCACCGAAAAAACTGTTACCAACCTTGTATACCATTCTGCTGTTATTGGGGGGCTAAGTGTAGGATACACATTGCTTGGTAAAAGCCTGTTAAAAATAAAACCGGCAGATCTTGGCAAACTAGACTTTGAAGACTCAGCAAAGCTGATTGCTATTATTACAGCTTCATTTGCTACGAAAGATTTTTAGTTAAGCAAGGAATAATTCCAGACAGTATTAATATGTAAAAAAAAATACATTTATAAAAATGGCTTCACTCGAAATGATGATTGGTGGCGCTATGGTTAATGCGCTTGCTTTTAGCGGAAGTAATTACGCGTTTAGGAAACTGCGGGATGACGGCGAGAGAAAAAGACATAACAAAGCTATGGAGCAACTAGCCGCAGCACAAGATTACTATGAAAAGCAGAGAATTGAGCAGTTAGATTTTATTAACGACACACTGAAAAAACGGGACATACAGCTTACACATTTAAAGATGTTGATCAAGCAATAAAAGAATATTATCTAGTAACAGGCGAGCCAATCGAGACATTGCCCCCACCAAAATTCAGCGACTTTTATCATCCATCAGAAAAACAAAAGATGCAAGAAATCGTGTTTATTGTCTTTGGTATGACCGTTGTGTATTTTGTTGCGCATAATATTGGCTGAATAAAAAATGAACAAAATTTATTATTCGCCAAAAGGATATTGGAAGGGAATCACGGCAATTAAAAAGCTAAGCCAAGCAGCTGGAGTCAGTGAACAAACAGCAAAGGAATGGTTATCTAAACAAGCGATTTGGCAAATTATTTACCAGCGCCTAAACGAATACAAAGATCGCACTTTGTGAACACAATGCCAAACGACACCCATCAAATGGATCTTCTATATTTACCCCATGATACGATTAGACGAAAAAGATTTAAGTATGCACTTACAGTCATTGACATAGCTTCAAGATACAAAGATGCGGAACCATTAACACAAAAGAGTGCTTCTGCTGTTGCTGTTGCCATGCAACTAATATATCAACGAGGCCCGTTAACTTATCCTCGCATGATTCAAGTCGATGATGGAAAAGAATTTAAAGCTGAGTGAATCAATTATTGTTAAAACATAGAGTTAACATTAAAAGAGGCATTCCGGGAGTTCACAGATCACAGGCTTTGGTTGAAAACTTTAACAGTTATCTGAAAGGCTTTCTCCTACCAGTATCATAGAGAGCTTATTGACAATTCTCACAACACAGAATGGGTTAGAAGACTGCCCTCGGTTCTACGTGCAATGAATAATGAAGAATTTAAATTAACGGGTCTAAAACCAGTACAAGCAATCAAAAAACAAACAATAAATGCTATTGAAGGAGAGTCTTCATCCAGCAAACTATTACCATTTGGTTTGAAAGTAAGGTACCTTTATTTGCCGGGAGAAGCAGAAGGGGACACTCGCATCAGGGCAACAGATCCAGTTTGGAGTGTTGACCCATATGAAATAAAAAGAATTGTAAAGATGAATCCGCCCGTGTATTATTTACGAGAAACTGACACAACAAAACAACCAGCCCCCCAAAGATCTTTTGTGAAGGAAGAACTGCAAATAATCCCGCCAGACACAGTTCCGCTTTAAATTTACGTAAATATATTTCAGTTAAAATGGAAGGCCAAAAGAAAGAACATGGAACTAAAACAGAAGCAAGAATGATAAATGAAGAGACCTCGGAATTAATACGAGAATCATATGATATGAATTTTGCTATTAGGGCAACATTTGCGAGGATTCGCCAAGACATGCTAAAACATCAAGATCACTTACAGCCCAAAATCCCAAATTTTGACTATCAAAAATGGATAAAGAATATCTTGAAATAATAAAAAAATTCGAGCGCATCAAGCAAACATGAGAAAAAATTTGTCTGAATTGGAAGATGATATGATTGATCTTCTAGATAAAGTTGAGGAAAAATATGGACCCGAATATAAACCCGCGGACGAAGAAGATATTATGCTGTTCTCCAATGCCCGATTGCATATGAAAACTCTGGATTAACAAATACTTGTTTTGTGTTTGTTCTATCTAATGACTTCTTTGTTACAACAGTTGTGTTGATCTCATGTAGATTAGATCGTAGTTTTACGTTGTCATGATGAAAAGTCTTATTGTCAAGCAATGCTTCTTTGTAGTTGTCATGCGATATGCTCGACTGCACAACACTGCGAGATATTCCCTTTGCTTTTTTTGATGGTTTTCTCCTGGCACGAAACACTGTACATTTTTGACCTTAACCCAACAAACTCCTTGATCACCCCTCCAGATAATTCATCCTTCATCTTTCCTAAAACCTTCTTGTTAACGGTTGAATGCAAAGGCGAATCTTTAGGATAATCAGATGTGTCCGTACCATCCCGCATGCCCTTTAGCTACTTCTAATTCCATGTCTTTATAGATATCTTCAGTAGGGATATCTATAACAAAACTGTCTGTATCTGTGTAAAGTACTCTGGACTCCGGATACAAGGGCTTAAAGTAGTCATAAAGAAATTCTAACATCAAAAGCTTTGATAATTCTAAAACAGTAAACCCAATAAAAACGGGCTTATCCAATTTGACTTTCTTTTTTTTCATCATTATACCAAAAAGCTGATCATGAAATCTTCTGAAGTCCTGATAATTAGGTTTAGAAGTCAGCTTAATTGCTTCGTTCTCTTTGGTGACCAATCTGACATCTTTAGCTTGTGCGGATTCTCCATAGTCTTTCCGAAACAGCTGTTGTTCATCAGCTTGAAAAAGTCTTTTTCTGAAGCATCTGTGGATTTAGTTCTGAGATCAGTATTCTTCATGATGTATGGTTTCATGAACTGTTCTTGATCAAAAGCAATTACACGATGAACTGCTCTCAACTTCAAACCATGTCTTAAATAAAAATTGTAGAAGTCTGTAATGACAGACATAATTTTTTTTGCCACGAAGATTAGGCACAAGTTTAGGTGGTTCTGTTTTTGCCATCTTTAGACTTTCTGCTGCTAACGGATAGTCATTATGCAGGTCATGGAGTTCCTGAGGATATTCTAAGTCAACTTCTAGAATGAAACCACGCTGTTGATCTGGCGTCAAACTGCTCAACCACTTTAATGCTTTTTGAATATTATTCGTATTATCTGTGTACATTTTAAAGTTGCGTAATGGAAGTGATTGCGCCATAGCCCAACCATACAGATTGTTTGCATCTAAATACATGAGATAGTTAGACCTTTTACTTGGATCATAGTCGTCCAAGTATTTGTTGTTTGCTTTACAGTAATGGTGCGATGCCATACTAATTCCTCCTCGCAATCCGTTTTCAATCATCTGAATCATTGGTAGGTCAGACAATAAATCGATCTTTACTCCAGTAAACTTTAAGAAAGCGTCCCAGCTCATCCCAGGTGCAGAAATGTAATGCCAGGATCCAGCTATAATGTTTCATGCAGGTCTTCCTATAATTTTCAAAGACGTCCGCCAACAAACATGTATCAGCCATCAAGTATTCATCATGATAGTCTCCCATCGTTTTACACTCTAACTTCTGCCACGCATCTTGAGCATGCTGGTAATCAGAATCACTAATGTCCTTTCCTCTAAGACTAGAAAAGAACGCGCCTTTAGGAGGAAGTGTGTCTTCATCAAACCTTTCCCAACTGTTCATGTACTCGTAAGGGTAAACGCCCTTTCTAACAAGAGTTGGGTCAAAACATTCTTCCGTTATTGGGCAGACTTTAAGGACATAGCAGCGACTCTAACGAACCCATCATGTGCTGCATAGAGTCATAAAAAGACATGTTATTTAAAGTGAAACACATGTACTTTTCTGATGACTGTGCAATGCATGACACCCTGAAGGCGTCGGTTACTGCTTGCATTATAAGATGAGAGTCGTAACCTCGCAAGTTGTGAAAGAAGATGGGCAGCTTCCATTTCGCTGGTTCAAACTTTAGTTGAAGATTGCATTTGCTGTGCGCTGCTCCTCGGAACTTTCCGCTAATATGATCGTGGTCTCTTACTGTTGGATTTGCTTCCTCACTGTTAGACATTAGTTCTAAACCACAAATCCAACAATGTGTGGCTGATTTATACGTTTTGGTCTTCAGGCTCATTTTTTTCAGATAAGTTTGATTATTAAAACCCTCATTACGCATTGCGCATGCGTTTAAGAGTTTCGGGGCCCATCTGGCCCTCTATAAAAATTCGGGCTTTGAAGGGACGCATCCGACCTGACAACAATAAAAGAAAATGAACAAATCGGTGGTTATTTTTAAAGACTGTTTTTGGTAGGTTTCGGGGTCGGGCCCCTTCATAAGGAAAATGAGTGATTAAAGTCGCGAAAACAACAAGGACAGTTTGCAGTCTTTCCATATTAAAACAAATTTTATGCCTTTTTTAGCGTAATAGTTCTGTATTACAGTCAACTGGGCTAATACAATTTTTTATTTTCAAGCGCGGCTTGAGGGGATGGAATTCTTGAAAAAACATTTTCTACAGAATTCTTGTTTATTTTCAGCTTTGAAGTATGCCCCAAATACTCTTTTGTTCGTATAAATGTAATCGGTCCCCCTGCTGGTAAAAACTCATAGTAAGTCAACATGATTTTTGCTGGGTCGCCAATGTTGGGCTGTTCTTAGATTTTATGGGCTGTAGATTTTTTTCTCACCCATTTTTAGATTTTAAACGTTATTGGTTTGTTTTTGTTCTTCAAACTGACAATTTTTATCTACACAAACGAAAAGGATATTCCTTTGAATTTTAAGACATTAAGAAAGGCTGAATTAAATACTTTTCTTGCGTTTTGCCGACAAAATGCCCCCTTGCAAGAAACACACACATAAAATTTGTTTCAAATTTCTTTATTTTTTAGAATGCTCTTTTCGTACCAGCGGGGGGCAGGGGAAATGTAAGCCTTCAACAATGGCTCATACTTAGCCTGTTTTAACTGATCTCTAGATTCGCCCTCTGACCAACCGGGCCCTTTTTTTTAGCTTCCTCAGGGGCCCCTTCATCAAACGGTAAGCACTTGGTCTGCCCAACTGGGTGTTAACTATTGAAAAGAAGTTGCTTTTTTAGGGAAAACCCAGACTTCTAATTTTTTCATTTTTTGTTTATAGCGATTAAAACAGCTAACAATACTTTAACTGGGGGGGGTCTATTGTTAGTTATTGGAACTTGAAAAAATTGCATGTACAACGCTTGCCTGTACGTTTGTGAATCAATGTTTCTAAATCAATTTTTTTAAAGTTTTGACAAACGCTCTCCTTAAGCTTTTCCTTCAAACAATTCATCTGGACCTTCTTTAAATCTTTGAGATGTGTTTTTTTTTTAACTCTATTTTTTTAAATTTTAAAAAAATACAAGCCCCCAAAGTCGCTTAATAAAAATCAAATCGAGGGCTTTTTGTGTTTGGACTCAAAAAACGAGAGTATAAACCCCCTTTTGGGGTTGTTAATGGAGTTTTAAAACAGAGTTTAATGTTTCTTTTTCTTTTTTAAACATTCCTTTTTTATCTGTTTGGGTTTTTAAAAAAATTTGTCTTTGCCTTTCTTTAAAGATCAAACTTTTGTCTTTTGTAGTCCTCAAAATCTCTGAAAAAAATTTCTTCATCCGTGATGTTTGATCAGCTAGTGCTTTATTTTTGTCTTTTAAAGGAACTAATTTACTTTTTTAGTTGCCCGGCTGTTGTTTTGGGGATTTAGTTTTTTTTTTTTTGCGGGCATATTACAACTATGGCACACCCCAAGAGCTAAAGAAAAACCCCCAAAGGGGAAAAGCGCGGTGCGCCTATTGTTGCAAAGGGGGCCTCCCCTTGTTCCTGTGAAAAGCCTTATAGTTGGCCCCCTATTAAATATGAAACGGCATTAAACGGCGAATCCTTCTTTTGGGTTTTTTGGTTTTTTTAAAAGGCCTGCCTATTTTTTGTTGCTTTGTGAATTTTGGGTTAATCTAAAGGGTTTTTAGTCGGGGCTTTCTATAGCGGCAGAGCCCCTTATATCTCTTTTTTTGGTACCTCATAATGTGAACAACATGCTTTTTTTTAAAATAAAAAAAATAATTTAGTATTGGAATTTTCTAATTTTTATCTTGAAATTCGCTGCGATCATATTTTTAAAAACAAATACCTTTAAAGGGTTTATACCTTTTTCTTTATAAATTTTGAATGTTTTTATTTCTAACAGTTTTTTCCCCGTTCCCAGAAGATTTCCCCCTTTCCCTTGGGTCAATCCTAAACCGTATTTCGTTTTAAAAAAGAAAAGTTAAACGTTGAAGATGTAGATCTTTAGCACAGGCAACTGTTGGATTTCACACCTCCCGCCTCCAAAAGTTTTTTTTTTCATCAAAATGCTGATAATTTTTTAAAGCCCCGCTAGCGTATTTTGGGTTTGGACACCCCAATTGTACTTTTGCACTTTTGTTATTTTAGGATTAAAAAAATTTTCATTTTTGTTTTTTTAATTTTTCTTCTTTTTCACACAGAATAAATCCCTTTTAAAAGCGATTTTGCTGTGGCACTAAAACAAAATTTCAAAGTGTCTGCCCTGCGTTTAGGATATTTAGAATGATGAATCACCTTTCGTAATATTTGCTAATTTTGATTATTGTTGCTGGTCACCCTCGAAGTTAGGGTTTTAAAGCAAACCTAAGGTGTCAGAAATGCTGTACTTTTGTTTGGGGTGTCTGTAGATAAAAAAAACTTTTTGAGTCATTAAAATTTGGGTTCATATGAAATCTTCTTTTAATGCCCCTGAAAAGTTGGGGCAGCGTTTTAACAACTCAAAATCTAGGGGATAAAAAAAGCGATTTCCATACGCAAAACTTCGGCAAAACCTTTTGCCTTTTAGCATCTTCAGCCCTTTTTGTTTTTAGTGTTTCTTTTTTTCGTTCCTTGAAAAAAAGATCACCCTTTCTTCCCCCGGTTACCCCAAGATCAGAATAGGTTAAAAATATTCTCATTATTAAAGAAAATATTTCTTGCCCCTCAATTTTTATAGAAATTTTCTTAAAACGATTCCCCGCCCCAGTTCTGTACAACTGCCCCTTTTGGGTCTGTTTTTAAGCGGTTCTTTTTGAAAGTAAGACGCCGGCCCTGGCACAATCCTTTCATCCCCCCTAGGTCTGGAAATTTAACAGTAAAATTTGATCTGATCAATGTAGATGGGTTATTTGGAACGTAAAATTCCGCTTATTTCCCTTTCCCCAAAGGGCTCTTTTAGTCTTCTATGTGGGGCAAAAATCGAGGCTATGTTTTTTGACATTTTTTTTAAAACAAAAAAAAAAAGTTAATTATTTAAAACCCTGGCAGGCATTGAAGTGAAAAATTTTGATTTTCCCGATCCCCGGAGCGACATGATTTAAATGATCCCTTTTACACGCATCCTCAGCGCTCTCATTGCGCGTGAAATTTTGAAATTAAGGTTAGATCATTTTACCAAAGTTTTGGGGTAGAACCTCCCGAATTTTTAAACCCCCGATATTTTGTAAAAATGATTTGGCCATTTGTATTTTAAAGACGATCGGGGGAAACGTTTTCGCTTACAATAAACGAAACCCATTAAGTTTTTTGGGTTTGGTACAATTAACCAAGACTTAAGGCGAAAAAATCGAAAACGCCTTCGCATTTCTAAAAACCCAAAAATTTGTAGGGAGGGAGTTGCTAAACTTCAAAACACACTACAAGAACTCCCCAAAAGATAACCAAATACAAAACATGGAACTTCCCAAAATTTAAGTCAAACAGCGGGCGAAAAAATAGAAGCAGAAACCAGTTTGCAGAAGAAAAAAGCATTAAAAAAATACACGACTCCCCGATACCCCCGCAAGAATTTGGGCCCTTTGTCGCGCTGTAAGAAACCGGGGCGAATTTAAAAAAATTTAGCAAAAAATGGGTGAATAGATGAGGATATAAAAAAAAAAAAAAAAACTCGTGAGGCTGTGACGCCAACTTAGGGCCTGGTGTTAAAGAAAGAAAACCCAAAAACTAAAAGTCTTAAAAAAGAAAGATCAGCAAAAACTAAAAAGGGGGTATACTAACCAAGAAAATTACGAACTCAAGTATCAGAAAAGAGAAACTATCCAAAAAATTTTTTATGAAGAACAACACTACAAAAGAAAAGAACCGTTTAGAGAGCAAGGGGTCACATTTGCAAAATTATAACGGCCTTAGGATTGCAATAGTACACTGGGGATGGCTATTAAGGTGGGGTGGAGGTCAAAGCCCGGCCTCCATCGCCCCTCCCCCCCATCGCCACCTGATAAATCATGGGAAAAAAAAAAAGCTTGACAAACTTTTCGGGTTTTTTTAAAAAAATTACCCGTAAAGCAAGGACGCTTTACCAGGTAATTTAGGGGGGTTTTTTGTGGTTTTTTCACTGCGAGCAAATATTGGCTTTATAAACTGAGCATTATGGGCTTAGTTGCCTTAAAAGTTGGGGTTTCTTTTTAGTAAGATAAAAAACCAAGTAATCCTAGGCCGTTAATCCAAAAAAAGTGCCGCCTTTTTATATTCTGGCATTTTTTTTTTTCGTCCCCGAGCTTTTTGGTTTCAATGCCCCTTTTGGGCTTTGGACCCTTTGGGGGTTGGATGACTTTTTCTTGGGGGGGGGCGGCTTGTTTTGTTTATTGTTTGAAAAATTTTCGGGGCGAATTTATGTCGTTTTGTCCCCAAACCCTTTGTTTCATTTCCTGCCAACAAGAATTTCATTTTTGAGTTTTTTATTTTCCCACCCGGGTCTAGGTCAAAAGGTAGCATGTTAAACAGGGCCCAAAAGCAAAGTCTACTTTCGATCTTGCGAATTGTAAAGATTTTTGGGACCTTTTTAAAACTTGAAGGCAAATCAAATGTAAATTAAGGCGCCTCTAATTTGCTAGTATGTTTTTGTGCGTCAAAACCAGTAAAGGATCATTTGCTCGATCTTGTTTGTGCTTGCAACTACAAAAACCAAAAGTAAGTATGAATAGAGTCGTTTATTCGTTCTTCCCGCCTTTGTTTTGGGCCCCTTTGAAGTGTCTAAAATAAATTTGTCCACGTTTTTTTTGCTTTGCTCTATGGGCCCCAAAGAACGCTGTGCTGAAGGAAAAATTGTAAGGAGGATCCAGTTATTTTTTTTTTCTGTGCCCGCCCCCAAAAAAAAAGGGGTACCTAAAATGATTGCGGCCAAATTTTGCTAAAGTCCCGCTTAAAAAAATTAAAATTAAATTCGTTACAGATCCTTTCAAAACCCTTTAGTCTATTTGTTGCTGAAAAGGGTTTAAACGGTTTGTCATTGGGAATGGTTTGCGTTCAGTCAAAAACGTCTGAAGGTGAATAAAAATGAAAACAATACGATACCAAAGGATCAGGATGATTTAAATGTCAGCATACATATCCACCCCGTTTATGCACAAAACACAGCAAGTTTAAACTGGTTCTGATAAAAAGCATCGGAGACGAACCACCTTTTTGGATGTGTCTTTTTTAAATAAGGGGTTAAGATATCTGTTTTAAAGGCGCACTACCTTTACTTGAAAGGCGTCGTTGGGGCCAGAAATACAAGAGATCGTTGTTTTAAATTTTTTAAAATTGAGTCGGGCCCCCCAAAATATTTTGCATTAGTTTTTAAGATTTATTTTTAATTTTTTTTAAAAAAAGTTTGTAACAAAACAACTCAAGACATCCTTTTTTTTTAGAGTATGCATTGATAAGAATGCGGAACCCCAAGGGTTGCACTCCATGAAATTTTTTACAAAGTGTATGGTTTTTTAAAAAAGCAAATCCCAAAGGGGAATAATAAGATTCAAAAATTTACAAAATCAGGGGCCAAAGTTGCCCGTTAAAAATACCCCATGGTTATTACGGGTTTTGCTCACTAAAAAAGCAAAAGAGTAACTTCGAATTACTCTCAAATTAACAATGCAAATTTAAAACAAGTTATCATTTTAAGCCCGAAGAAAATACTTACTATTTTGATAGAGGCTAGCTAAAATGTTAGGGTTTACAAAGTCAAACTTCCCCCTCATAGTTTTTTGTGTTTCGCCAGATAAAATACTTTTTAGGGGGAAAAAAAAAACCCCCTCGTCTTGATTAATTCATTTCTCTTTTCATTTGGAAGACTGAGCACGATGAAAAAATTTTATGATGGAAACCCTCAACTTTTTTAAGAGCTTTCCATCGGGAAAGCTGCTTTTTGCGTTATGAAATTTTTACAAATTTCCCCAATTTACAGTTTAAAAAATTTGCTTGCGGAAAAAAGGGCGGATTTATGTAAAAATCAAGACAAAACAGGGAAAGTCGTAAAATGCGATAACCCGCACATTGTTTTAGAAATAAAATAATACATTACTAAAAAATAATGTCGCGCGGTCCAGAAGAATCAGGAGTTACATTAGCGCCTGTAAGGTGTATAACCTTAGAATTAAAAGACCTTGCAGACGTTGCGGACTTTGAACAGAATGGTGAGATAGGCGCTTTGTATGGGTTTGAGTACACTAAAGATGGCGATTATAAACGCAAAGAGGTTGGCGACAACAAAAAGTTTCCTAAACTAGAACTGCGCAATCTAGAAGCAAATAATGTTGGCCAGTATGAATATAAATAGTTCGAAAACCTGACCTCAAATGGCACTTGGAACCATATTTAGAATGGGACATAAAATTTGAATTCATAAGCCCATTTACATTTTTTAGCCGTCAAAAAGTTTCAGAAAAGCATTCAACTCTGGCCCTTTACATGTAAGTCTTATGCCAGAGGACAATAGTCGGAAAGAGATTGAAATAACACCGTATGGGAATAAACAGTACATCCTCCACAGAAGAGAAACGGTTTTAAAGGAAGCTTCTACAAAATTACAGTTCATTCCGCAAATAAAATTAGGAGACACGTTCACAATGATATTTGAAATTTCTGTCTTAAAAGATGAGGAGAGGAATGGAGCTGTGGGCGTCAGTGACGTCCTTTTAAAAGGAATTCTAATTAGCTGGCAAAACTTAGATGTTGAAAAACTTAAAGTTACCATCGTCGTTCTTCACAATGGTGAGGATATTAAGGTCATAACAACAAGCAACAAAATCAATATTAGCTTAAATAGAAACAATCTTACAGAACTGAATTGGATTAATCTTACACATTTAGGCCTTATAGGGTTTTATTATACTGAACAAGTTTTAACGGAGAGTATGATAAAAATAATAACTGGATTAGATTAAATTATGTTATAAAACTATGGAGCAGACGACTTTGGTGTCAATGCCGATGTTAAACTTTATGATAAAATCCCCTCATTGTTCATTGATTTGTGGACAGACTGGTTGCGGAAAAACAATATTTGTCCTCGACCTATTACAAACAGTTTATCGTTATAATTTTGATTATATTTTGATTTTCTGTCCAACACTTAAATGGAACGAAGCATATCATAATAGGAGGTTTATATGGACAGATGATGACATATTTTAGTTGATCCTAGCAATAAACTGAGTGAGTGTTTAGAACGCTTTTATAAATTGTTTGAGGGAACGCAGACACTATTTATTATAGATGACTGTTCGGCAGAAAGAGACATAGTTAAAAAGAGAAACACTTTGTCAAAACTGGCTTTCAGTGGAAGACATGCTGGGATAAGTGTGTGGATTTTATGCCAGAAATATAACTCGGTTTTAAAAGACTTTAGAGAACAGTTAAAGACTGTAGTTTTATTTCACATGAAAGACAGAGACGCATTTGATGAATGTATGCGTGAAAATGATGTTATTGAAAATGATCAGGAAAAACGCAGGATTAAGCAAAAACTAAAATCTCAAAAGTTTTGTAAATTAGTATTGAAAACGGATAACCCTACACAGTATGTTTGTTTGTAGATAATCGTTAGTTTTTGGTTATTGAAAGAGAATGTGTGATGGATTATCATTACTTGTCAGAGAACAGTAAAACGCCGGCTCTAGGTTCAACCGCCCGAAACTGGTTGAGGGCGGTTGAGCTAGAGCCGGCGTTTTACTGTTCTCTGAAGGGAAGACGTCGCTTAACACACATCATTAGGAGTACGCCCAACGTAGTTCGTTGGCTTAATTAAGCATTGAAGTCTGTGAATTGAAATCACAAGAACCTGATGCTTATTGTTCCTCGTGGCCTTGCAGACTGTCTACATGAGGTCAGGTCAAGGTTCACAGTGTTTATATCACAGCCTGGCAGACTACACAGGTCAGGTCAAGGTTCACAGTGTTTATATCACAGCCTGGCAGACTACACAGGTCAGGTCAAGGTTCACAGTGTTTATATCACAGCCTGGCAGACTACACAGGTCAGGTCAAGGTTCACAGTGTTTATATCACAGCCTGGCAGACTACACAGGTCAGGTCAAGGTTCACAGTGTTTATATCACAGCCTAGCAGACCACACAGGTCTGTCAGTGTTTATATCACAGCCTAGCAGACCACACAGGTGCGTCGGCAGAAAAAAGGTCACATCCTGAAAACAGGATGAATGTCACATGCCAAAGGTCACATCCTGAAAACAGGATGAATGTCACATGCCAAAGGTCACATCCTGAAAACAGGATGAATGTCACATGCCAAAGGTCACATCCTGAAAACAGGATGAATGTCACATGCCAAAGGTCACATCCTGAAAACAGGATGAATGTCACATGCCAAAGGTCACATCCTGAAAACAGGATGAATGTCACATGCCAAAGGTCACATCCTGAAAACAGGATGAATGTCACATGCCAAAGGTCACATCCTGAAAACAGGATGAATGTCACATGCCAAAGGTCACATCCTGAAAACAGGATGAATGTCACATGCCAAAGGTCACATCCTGAAAACAGGATGAATGTCACATGCCAAAGGTCACATCCTGAAAACAGGATGAATGTCACATGCCAAAGGTCACATCCTGAAAACAGGATGAATGTCACATGCCAAAGGTCACATCCTGAAAACAGGATGAATGTCACATGCCAAAGGTCACATCCTGAAAACAGGATGAATGTCACATGCCAAAATGAACTAACAAACAAACCAACCAGGAAAACGCTGTTACACAAACGACATGGCATGACAGCTAACTGTGTTACACACACGACATGGCATGACAGCTAACTGTGTTACACACACGACATGGCATGACAGCTAACTGTGTTACACACACGACATGGCATGACAGCTAACTGTGTTACACACACGACATGGCATGACAGCTAACTGTGTTACACACACGACATGGCATGACAGCTAACTGTGTTACACACACGACATGGCATGACAGCTAACTGTGTTACACACACGACATGGCATGACAGCTAACTGTGTTACACACACGACATGGCATGACAGCTAACTGTGTTACACACACGACATGGCATGACAGCTAACTGTGTTACACACACGACATGGCATGACAGCTAACTGTGTTACACACACGACATGGCATGACAGCTAACTGTGTTACACACACGACATGGCATGACAGCTAACTGTGTTACACACACGACATGGCATGACAGCTAACTGTGTTACACACACGACATGGCATGACAGCTAACTGTGTTACACACACGACATGGCATGACAGCTAACTGTGTTACACACACGACATGGCATGACAGCTAACTGTGTTACACACACGACATGGCATGACAGCTGTGTTACACACACGACATGGCATGACAGCTAACTGTGTTACACACACGACATGGCATGACAGCTAACTGTGTTACACACACGACATGGCATGACAGCTAACTGTGTTACACACACGACATGGCATGACAGCTAACTGTGTTACACACACGACATGGCATGACAGCTAACTGTGTTACACACACGACATGGCATGACAGCTAACTTACTGGCATCCTTAAGGCGACTAAGAAAAGGCCGCGCGGACACCGCTAACCATTCTGCTTCATTATCACCGTCTGGCTAAAACACAACAACAAAGTAACAAGTTCTGTAACATTCAAATGTAACGACCAATGCATAAAAATGGACCCATGAGCCAACGTGCAGCGCAAAATGGTCGGCTTGTATCACTCTGTCAGTACGATTTCCATCAACACTATAGTCGCCAGATTACAAGCGCTGGCATATCAAGCATGATCAGCACACCGGAAAAGTGGGAAAGACTGTCCACAACAAAGACAGGAGTGTGGTCGGTAAAAGCGATAGACGTGAGTCAAGAAAGACAGCAGCAAACTGGCAGTCCAGGGAAGCACAGAAAAGCGGATATCACCAGCGTAGAACTTGCAGAAGGCAGGGCGGCTAGTTGTATTTCAAGAGCTCTCGCCGTACTGATGTGGAAAAAAGGGGCACAAAAAGAGTGAAAGAAAAGAGGATATTTCTTCCAGAACTTCCAGACAGCTAGGTAACTATGTGTACTGAGAGAGCCCCCGTCATCCCCACGGAAAAAAATATCAGGATTTAAGTAACAGTATTATCATCATCATCTTCATCATTATCATCATTATCAGCAGCAGCAGCAGCAGCAGCAGCAGCAGCAGCAGCAGCAACATCATCATCATCATCACCATCACCATCACCATCATCATCATCATCATCATCATCGTCATCATCATCATCATCAGCATCAGCATCAGCAACAGCATCATCATCATCATCAGCATCATCATCATCAGCAGCAGCAGCAGCAGCATCGTCATCGTCATCATCATCAGCAGCAGCAGCAGCAGCAGCAGCAGCAGCAGCAGCAGCAACAGCATCGTCATCATTATCATCATCAGCATATGATTATCAGCATCAGTATCATCAGCATCATCACTCCAGAGGGAAAAGCAAAAAGTAAGCAGACTGGAAGAAATCCGTCCTTACAATGTATATGATACTTCCTTCATAATTTTAAGGGGGCGGGGAGAGGGGGGGGGGGGGGAAGCTTACAATGTCTATAATATTTCCTTCATAATTTTAAGGGGGCGGGAAGAGGGGGAGAGGGGGGGGGGGGAAGCAGAAGACGGAAGCATATTAAAGACGCTTTGAGAAGTATTTTCTCAAAGCAGCGTCTTTAACATTTTTTTGTGTGTTTTCAATCTGTCTATCCCTGTATTCATTTTGCTTTACGATGGCGATTGAACAACTGAATAATCTGTTCTCTTTGTTTCGCCCATTACCCGGTCCTTCTTTTGCCGAGGAAGAAGCAGGATGGAGGCAGACTGAGTGGCTGGCTGTCAAAGAATCCTCGCCATGGCGGAGGGAGGACAGTGCGCGGAGAAGGGAAGGCGGAGGGGGGAGGGGGGAGGGGAGGTAGAGGAATGAAAAGAAGCTGTGCCAGCTCTTCTCTTTGCAGTTCTGGTTGTTTGGAATGGCAGGAGTATCGGCGAGAGGCGAGGGCTGGGTGTACAGTGTGCTTTCACTGCAACAGAAATCTGCCAATGCCTTTTGCGTGCGGCTGCCACTCTTCAGAGCTGAAAAGATGCCGTGGACGAGGGGACAAGGCGGGTCTAGCTAGGGCCCCGTCTTTCCCGCATTTCAAACCGCCAAGTGAAGGAGCGGCCCTTGAAACGGTGAGAGGCCGCCGGAGCCATCAGTTGAGCCCAGCTTTTAGCCTCTCCATGTAGGCCACTTGCACAGGGCGCTGGGCACGCGCGGGCGTCAGCAGCGGTGTCCTCTGGTGGCTTCAAGGTTGCACAACTCTGGGACCAGTGCTGGCGCGAAAGTTCGTGAGATGAAGAGTCAC
Organism: Conus ventricosus; assembly: GCA_018398815.1. NCBI lineage: Eukaryota > Metazoa > Mollusca > Gastropoda > Neogastropoda > Conidae > Conus > Conus ventricosus. Next base: position 2,680,009 of record CM031604.1, on the reverse strand, counting down.
TTCAGCATCAGAACAAACCCCAAGACCAAACCGGGGGCTGGGGCGAGGGGCGGAAGGCACGTGCGAGTTTCTTTGGCGACCTCTGGCGGCGGAGTGCTTACCCGGCCACTTCTCCCCGCGGAGGGCAAGTTCTGCTGGTGAGCAGCCACACACTTCAGCCTCACAGGCCATTCGGAGACCAGCCTTCAGTCGTCAACCTTAGAGGTCGGCGGGAAAGCTGGATGCAGGACCGGAAAGAAGGGGGGCTGGTGGAGAAGGTTGGAGCTGCACGGGGAACAGCAGGCGGCTACTCTAACTGGGAGCTCCTCGGCATCGTCTGTGGGCAGAGGTGGAGGAAGGAGAAGGGGGGTGTGGGGGGTGGGTAGGGTGGGAGTCTGACTTATTGCAATGGACAAGCATTTCCATCTCGGAACGGTGTGAAAACATGTCACGCAAGGCCAGGTTGATGGAGGGGACACGAATTGTGCGTTACAAGAACAAACAGTGTATCTGCGGAGCCAAGTCTGTTTGACACCAGGCAACTTCTGTAACTTCACAGGGAGCAAGCTCTGACGGTTCCATTGAACGAGTTAGGTGTCTCACACACAGAACCTCCCCCCCTCCCCCCTCTCTCTCCCTCTCTCTCTCTCTCTTTCTGCCAATGATGAACACGTGGTTTACCAGGAACAGACAACAGACTGTAGTATCTGACTGTTGGCACCAAACTTAATGCCAGCGGAGTGTCTTCCCTATGTGACGGCGACATTTGATCCCATCGTGTTACTATGACCTGCCGGGATGGGAGGGAAAGGAATGGATATAAAATAACCATTTTCTTCTCTTCTCCTTTTTTCCTTTTTTTCTGCAAGCTTACATTTTGACACCATGCCAGAGAGAGAGAGAGAGAGAGAGAGAGAGAGAGAGAGAGAGAGAGAGAGAGAGAGAGAGAGAGAGAGAGAGAGAGAGAGAGATTTAAATTATGATTGAATTGCAACTACAAAACGATTACGTTTAAAGGAATACAAAACGAAAGGTGACAATGTGCCACATGGTAACCCTAACATATGCACCCACACATACACGCTCATACACGTTGCCGTACACATTACAGGAATGAGAAAAGTGGAAGAGAGGGATGGAGGAATGTGTGGTAGAAGGCAGAAAAGCGTTGCGCGCGCGCGCACGCACACACACACACACACACACACACACACACACACACACACACACACACACACACCCGCACGCACACGCACACACACACACACACACACACACACACACACACACACACACACATCACAGACAGACAGAGAGAGAGAGAGAGAGAGGCAGACAGACAGACAGAAAGATAGACAACCAGCCATCCAGCCAGGCCTTGACAGTGAAATGCCGAGTGAGGGGATGGGGGGGGGGGGGGGGGGGGGGGGGGGGCGGAGGAGGATGGGGGACAGCACGAAGACGATGAGGATGTCTTGCAGCCAGGGAGAGGGCATCTCCACTCAGTGCCCGGCTCCCACACTTTGGCACAAGTTCTCGTGGCCCGCAGCCCATGTCTACGTGCCTGCCGTGTCCCCGGCCCCCTCCCCCGGCCCCTGCCTGCTGCATTAGCGCTAATTGGCGCCTCCCTCCCCTTTCCACCCGTCCCTCCTGTGTGATGGGGCCCCGGGCCGAGTGGTTATGTTGTGCATTTCTGAGAGAGACCGAGAGAGAGGAAGGCGGAAAGAGCAAGGCGGGCTGGCCGCCTAGGGCCGGGGTCCATGCTGCCACGTCCTCTTGTGGCTCGTTCTCTTTGTTTATCTGTCCGTCTCCTTCTGTCTTCCTTTCTGTGCCTCTGTCGGCCTCATGCTTGTCTCTCTGACTGGCTTTCAGTCTCTGTCTTACTGCGTCACTCTTCTCTCTCTCTCTCTCTCTCTCTCTCTCTCTCTCTCTCTCTCTCTCTTCTCTCTCTCTCTCTGTCTGTCTTACTGCGTCATTCTCTCTCTCTCTGTCTGTCTCTCTCTCTCTCTCTCTCTCTCTCTCTCTCTCTCTCTCTCTGTGTCTCTCTCTGTTCTCTCTCTCTCTCTCTGTCTCTCTGTTTCTCTCTCTGTTTCTCTCTCTCCCTCCCTCCCTCCCTCCCTCCCTCCCCCCCCCTCTCTCTCTCTCTCTCTCTCTCTCTCTCTCTCTCTCTCTCTCTCTCTCTCTCTCTCTCTCTCTCTCTCTCTTTTCAACATAGTTTGACAAGATGAGATCCGTTTTCGTTGATCGTTCTGTTCTGCATTGCACCACGCATTATCAGAATAAAAGCAATTCAATCTAAGCAATAGCAACATCAAGAACAACAACAACATCTCGGCCTTCCTGAAAATCTCTTGAAAAGGGATAGAACAAAACGAAGCTGCGCTTTTGTTTGTTTGTTTGTTTGTTTGATATTTTATCTGTCCATTTGCGTCTATCGGATGAAACTATACACCTGGATATCTGGTCATGTTCAAAACAGATACCGTTATTGCCGAAGCCGTGTTTTCTTTATATGTATGCCAGAATTCTGACGTGGGTATGATGCTGGTATGGACGATGTGCGTGGTTCTCTAATGCACTGAAGTAGTCACCATCTGCATAAGGGCATCGGCATATCTGATTTCCCGTATTCCTTCCCTCTCTCTTACATGAAGGGCTTTAGCATATCTGAAGTCATGTATTCATACCTATCCCCCACCACCTCTCTCTCTCTCTCTCTCTCTCTCTCTCTCTCTCTCTCTCTCTCTCTCTCTCTCTCTAACAACATCCCGCTGCCACTTTCCTTTGGTATGACAACTTTGTACACATGATGGATGATGTATATAAGAGCTATCCAAATGTCATTCTTCTCGGTGATTTTAACATTGATCTGTTAAAACGGCAGCCTGCCTGGGATGCGACCACCACACTCTTTGGCTTGCATCAGCTTATTCATAATCCAACTAGAATCGCAAAGACATCTTCTACATTGCTGGATCATATCTACACGAACAACAAAGCCATGGTATCCAACATAACAGTGGGCAACAAAAGCATAAGCGACCACTGTCTCATTTTGTGCACTTGGTCTTGTAAACTTCCAAAGCAACAGAATAAGGGCCACACAACCATTCAATATCGCTGCTTCAAAAATTTCAGTAAGGATGAATTTTTCCTCGACTTAAGCTTAGCTCCTTTCTACAGTGTACTCAATTACACAGATCCAAATGAAGCGTATAATACCTGGTATAATATCTTTCTCTCAATCGTTGATAAACATGCCCCACTTAGAAGAAAAAGGGTAAAACACAGAGTGCTTCCCAGCTGGCTGACAAAAGACATTATTATAGAAATGGCACTAAGGGATGCACTTAAAACCGCAAAAAAGTGGATGAATATAAAAAGCAGAGAAACAGAGTATCAGATCTAGTTAGAAAATCAAAATCTGAGCATTTTAGGAAACTGATAAACGCAAACAGGGATACAGCATCATTATGGCGTGCTGTTAATGAAATAACTGACAAGTCGAGAAAGAAATAAGATAATGCTGCGACTATGTGGTCTGCTAACACTTTCAACAATCATTTTCTTCAGGTAACTGAATCAGTACAAACGGCTGCCAGTGTCACATTCTTTAATCGGTATGAAACTCCAGCTGTTCTTCACTCCGCCGCACCATAGCTGTATCCAGAACATCTGCTCTGGAAACCCAGCATCCAACCAAGACAGACAGACCCACAGCCTACCTCCTCTACCACCCGCACACCCTCCCCATCTGTAGGATCCTCAAATCCAATTGGCACATTGTACATAACCACAAACCCGCCTTCCATACCAAACCCATGATCACATTCAAACGTGACAAAAACCTCAAAGACCTCCTCGTGCGGTCCAGTTTGAACAGAACTACAGCTACACCACCAGGTACTCACCCCTGCTCTAAACCCAACTGCAAAATCTGCCCCCTCACCAAACCAGACACCATCTTACAGGGCCCCAAAGACTCCTTCACAGTCAAACGCACATTCTCATGTCAGAGCCGCAACATTATATATGCCATCCACTGCCAGCTGTGTGGCAAAATCTACATAGGGGAAACGTCACGCACACTTGAAACACGCATCTCTGAACACCTGGCTGATATCCGCCACCACCGACCCAAACCCGTCGCCCTACACTTCAACCACACCCAACACAACATCGACCATGTCAAAGTCATGGCACTCTGACAGTCACAGAGTGACGCTTTGAACGCACAACTCAAGAATCCCATCTCATTGCCAAACTGGGCACACTACACCCCCAAGGCATCAACATCCAACAATAACCAACCACACATACCCACCACTTCCACATCAGTTGGCAATATCCCCTACCAACACACACACATACACACACACATACATACACCATCACCACATCCCCCTCACTCACTTCATACAGTAGTTACAGCAACCCTCCATCTATTTAATCTTAATTTTGTTTTATCCTTCCCCTTAAATTCCGTTTTTTTTTCTTGTTTTTTTTTTCCTCCCCTCAGTTTCTCTCCCCCCCCCCCTTCTTTCCCCTTACCATTACTATCAATCCACCACTACCACTACCATCACAAAGATACCACACCATCCCAATAAACTAGACACACAACCCTATCATATCACACACACACACCTCCCCCGACGCAAACCCCCCCCCCCCCTCCGTTTCCTCTCCCATAATCCCCCTGGCCCCATGTCATTTCCGCCCACCGACCACATGGAAGAAAACGGATAAGTCATTTTTCTTTCTTCTTTTTTTTCGTTCTTTGTTCGTACTGTCCCACATGTTAAATGTGATTTATTTTTTCGCCTGAAGAAGACCCAAGTGGTTGAAATGCATCGTGTCTTGTCATGTGCTTTGTTTGTCAATGTCATTGGCAGTAAGTTCTAAACAAACTCTATTCCTAATTTTGTTCTTCAATCGTTTTTGTCAAAAACGATTAAATACTAGAGATTCATTTATCATCCCCTTACTTGCTATTAATGAAGTTGGTTCCTTAATTTCAAAACTTAAAAATAAAAAAGCAATGGGTCCAGATAACTTAAATGCTTCTATACTCAAGCTTGCTCTTACCTTACATTGGTGATACCCTTACGTATGTTTATAATTTGTGTATTGATCAGAATGTCTTCCCATGTGGTCTAAAAGGCAGCAAAAGTGATTCCCATACCCAAATCAAGAGATCTCACTGATTTAAACAATTTTAGACCAATATCTCTTTTATCCGTTGTATCGAAACCTCTAGAGATGCATGTTCACAAACACCTAACTAAACATATGGAACATCACAAACTGTTCCACCCATTTCAGTCAGGCTTTCGTCGAAATCACTCATGCCACACGGCCTTAACACGCCTCTGTGATACATGGCTATCAGCCATCAACGAAAGAAAACTCACCGGAACTGTTTTCCTCGATTTTAAGAAAGCGTTTGATCTTGTAGACCACAACATATTATTAAAAAAAATGACTGCATATGTTCAAAATCCGGCAGTAGTCACCTTCTTTCAGTCATATCTTGAAAGCAGGACCCAGCGTGTTTACTTAAACGGTACTTATTCCTCTGAGGAATAGTGAGCTGTGGCGTTCCACAAGGCTCTGTCCTTGGACCTCTTCTCTTCTGTATTTTATAAATGACCTACCGATGCACATATCTCACAATGATGTCAGCTGTGATCTGTTCGCTGACGATAGTTCTCTTCACTGTAGTGATACAAACATCATGTCTGTACAAATATCGTTACAACAAAGTATCACTGATGTCTTAGAATGGTGCAACCAAAACCGAATGGTCCCTTAATCCGCACAAAACAAAATGTATGGTCCTAGCATCGAGACAGAAACATCAACGACAGCATCTTATGTTGAGCCTAAAAATGAGTGAAACCTTGATTGAGCAGGTTACCGAACACCGTGTCTTAGGCGTGATCATGATGAGAACTTTAAATGGCAATCACATATAAATCATGTTTGCAAACAGTTGGCTCGCAATTTGTTTTTACTCAATAAACTCAGTTATTATGTTGAACCACATATCCGGAAATTATTTTTGAAGCCCATTGCCTTTCTCGCATCAACTATGCGTCCACTGTCTGGAGTGGTGCCGGTGAAAATCACATACAAAAGATCAACTCTATGCATAACGGGGAATTAAGCTGATTCTTCCCGACAAGTCTCTATCAACCACGGGCAAATTCGCAAAACTAATGATGTTACCACTGTAGAGCCAACTGACCTATAATAGGCAGTACTAATGTTTAAAGTCCATGCAAACATGGCGCCAACATATCTTGCTGAGTTTATCCAAATGGCAACAACGCGATATGATTCAAATAATTACATTTTACCACGTGTCCGCATTGATTTGTTCAAATCTAGTTTTGCATATTTTTGGGCCATCTGGTGGAACTCTCTTCCTCCGTCTGCCAAAACATGTCAATCACTGCCGTCCTTCAAATCAGCAGTACTTAAACATTATTTGAACAATAAATCAACCTTTGATCATAGTCTCAACGCCCTACTTTATGGCTTGCCTCTATATTAGCTAATGAAAATGTGTGTGTGTGTGTGTGTGTGTGTGGGGGAGGGGGGGGGGGGTATGGGTGTGGATGTGGGTATGCGCATGCGTGCGTGTATTGTGTGGGCGTGTGCATGCATGTGAGCGCGCGCGTGTACGTGTCTGATTGTGTTTGTGTAATTTTGTAATGGATTTTTTTTTTAATAATTATTATTCTTATTACTATTGTTATTGTTAATATATAATGTTGCTATATTCTCATTGTTTCTGTCTTATTAATATGTGCAGTCTGTTTAGTTGAATGTTGTAGAATAGCAAGGACAGATTGGAAGAATAGGCACTGCCTAAAATCTCTATCCTTGAGTAATAAAGTTTTTGAGTCTTGAGTCTTGAGTCTCTCTCTCTCTTTTTCAATGCATGCATATACGTCTAGCCAGCTTCACTGGACTTTCTTGTTGATGTTTTTGCCTATTTTTCTTCTCGTTCCTAGCATACGTTTAGCATTATATTACTATCTTTTTTGTTTAGAACAGATCTTTTTCTTTCAATCTATATTTTCTTTTTTTTTCCGTTAGATAGGTAAATAGAAACAGAGACAGACAGACCGATAGACTGATTTTCCAAAATGTCTGGATGTTTGTAAAAAAGTTGTTTGTTGACCTCACTATCCTGTTAAAATCGTTCCTTTTCCTCCTCTCCTCTGAGGTGTCCGGGGGCAGAGGATCAATCAACATACACAAACATTCTCTCTCCCCTCTCCCTCGCTCACCCCCCCCCCTTCCCACGCAAACATACACACACACATACGCGCGCACGCGCGCACACACACACACACAACACACACACACACAACAACCACACACACACACACAACGTATACACACACACACACACACACACACACACACACACACAACCCCACACACACACACACACACACGCGTGCGCGCGCGCGCGCGCACACGCACACGCACACACACAACACAGACAGAGTTAGGGGGGTGGGAGGATTCTGGACCAACTTTCTCCTTCGATCCGGAATGGTGACCTCTTCAGTCTGGTCTGAGTAGGGGGCGAGGCCCTGAGCAGCCGTTGTGTTCAAACACCAACAAGAAGAACATCCCAGCTCTGCCATTAGAAGACGTTTGGCCGAGACGCCCAAGTCAATACAGAAGAACATCTTCACCCCTTTTTCTCTGATGTGGACAGGCTCAGAAGCGGGGGGGAGGAAATGGCACTTTGGCCGGACCCCGCTGACGACGAAGAGTAAAGTGGGCAAGAAGCGAAAGAGAACGTCTCTATGTAAATGGAGGAGGCCACGTCAAAGCGCCAGGAGGAATCGTCACTTGAGCCGCCGCTGTGCCTCTGAAGAGCCGAACCGCCCGACGCGCGCCAAGAAACAGTCGGGGGCTGGACCCAGGCAGGAAATGGGCTGCTTCTAAGCCCGGGCTCCGGGCCGGAAGCGAGGGGACTGTAGGCGCAAGATGGCGCTGAAAAGGCTCGCTCAAGCGTCCTCGGCGCTGGGCCCCCCCCCCCCCCCCCCCCCCCCCCGCAATAAAGCCAATCCCCTCAGCCCCTGACCCGTGCCCCCGTCTGCCGGCCCAGAGGAGAGAAATAATGATTGTTCCATTAACTAATTTGCCAGTTCCTTTTCCTCGGCCCGGGCCTGTCAGCGGCGGGAGGAGGAAGTGATATTTTGTCTCTTTCGCAACTCATTAACTTCAGTATTGCCACGCCATGTCAGGAGTCTTTTTGGAGGTTCACGACATCAAGTGTGCTGACATAGGACTCTTTCTTTTTCTCTTTTCTTTTTTCGGGAGTGTAACCATTGAGGCTTATGCGAGGTGGAATTCTGTGGTGATCGTGAGGAAGATTCTGATGCGGAGGGAAAAGTGTCTTCCACCAACCTCTTTCAAGAAATCTGTCATGTTCCGAATTTCAGAGATCATTTATTCATTTATTTCTTCGTTGATGTGAAGCGAACATGCACTAACAGACACGCACTGCTCTTTTTGCCCCGGGCCCCTTTTTTAGGGAAACAATTATTCCTTTGTTGTCGCGTTTTTTTTTTTTTGAAGGGATTCATCATTCTGTCTTTCCCTTCACCTTTTATTTCATTTTTCCTTTTTTTTAACCCCACTGTTTTCTTCCTTAGTAACCGAACGACTAACTTTAACAGTATGTAAAAAAAAAAAGACAAGGACGTTAGCCCTGGCTCCAAAATAAAAGAGAGAGAGAGAGAGAGAAGGGAGAGAGAGGACAGAGAGAGGAAAAGAGAGAGGGGGAGAAGAGGGGAGGGAAGGGGGAGAGACTGGTAAGGGGGGAGGGGACGAGGTTTTTGAAACCCGCAGTAAATTTGGGTTGAATAAAGTCCCAAACTGGTATAAAACCCCTTTTGACAAGAAAATTTTGGGCCCCTTTTGGACCCATTTAGATGGATCTGTACCCAAAAGGGGCATATGTGTTGTGCCCGGGAAAGTATTTTTGGGCCCCTTAAAGGGCCTATAAATTATTTAAGGGTATTCTAACGTTTTCCCTTGTAATAATGCTAGACGGAAACAGTCTAACAGCATGCATTTTTTGTTTACTTTAAACCTTTTCAATCCACGTTTATAAAAATGTGTTATTTTAAAACCCCGGTGTACAAACCCTCTACGATCCAAAAGATTATTTACAACCCCGGTGTACAATCCCTCTATTTGACCAAAATGGTGTTTTAAACCCCGGGTACAAATTTATCGATGATCCAAAATGTATGTATTTTACAAACCCTGGTGTACAATCCATGATGATAAAAGTGATGTATTTACAAAACCCGGGACAATCCTCGTATAGATCCAAAATGTGTTTTATTTACAACCCTGGTGTACAAACCATCGTTTTAGATCCAAAATGTGATGTATTTACAGCCTGATTATGCACGGTCCTTGAGATGGTTGTAACAGTTATTAAACGTGGTCCGTTTGTGGCCTGTCATTAATGCCCTTTTTGTGGTCCGTTCGATAGACCCCGCCACTTTTAATTTTGTTTTTTGGTCTGTTTAGACAGACCTGTCACTATAATGCCTTTTGTGGGCCGTTCAGTACACCCCGTCCTATAAAGCTTTTTGTGGTGTTCAGATAGACCGCCATAAAGCCTGTTTGTGTTGTTTGATGACCGGTTTACATAATGCCTTTGTGTGGTTGTTTTAAAAGACCCGTCACTTAATTTTTTTTTTTTGGGGGGTCCGTTTTTAATAGCCGCCACTTTAATGCTGTTTTTGTTCTGTTTAGAAAGACCCGTACTATAATGCCCATTTTGTGGGTTTTTTAGTCCTGTCCAAATGCTATTGGTGGTCGTTTAGAGGGGTGTCCTTAATGTTTGTGTGGTCGTTCAGATTTTACTGCCCCTTAAAACCTGTTATGTGGTCTTTTAGATAGACCGTCCAAAATGCCTATTGGGTGGTTTTTAATAGACCTGTCACTATAAAGCCTTTGTGTGGTCTGTTTAGATGGGCCCGTCACATGTACCTTTGTGTGGTTGTTTTGATGGACCCGTCACTTTAAACTAATGTGTGGGTTTTTTAGATAGCCCGTCACTATAATGCTATTGTGGGTCTTTTAGATAGATGTCACTATAAGCCTTTGGGTGGTTGTTTTTATAGACTGTCATTAAAGCCTATTTTGTGGTTTTTAGATAACCTGTCACTATAATGCCCATTGTGTGGTTGTTCAGATGGACTGTCCATAATGCTTTTGTGTGGTTGTTTTGATAGACTGCCAATAAATGCCTACGGGGTGGTTTTTTTAGAGGGGGCCCGCCCCAAAAAGCCCACTGTGTGGTCGTTTTTGATGGACCTGCCACATAATGCTACCGTGTGGGGTTTTGTGGACCTGCCCCTTAATCCTTTTTTGTGGTCTGTTTAATGGACCCGCCACTATAATGCCCACTGGGGTTGTTTAGATGGACCCGCCCTATTTTGTATGTGTGGTCTGTTTAGAGGCCCCGCCCCTATAATGCCCCCTGGTGTTGTTTAGATGGACCCCCACTATAAAGCCTATTTTTGGTCTTTTGTGGACCTGCCAATAATGTCGTGTGGGCTGTTTAATGGGTGCCCCTATAATGCCCACTGGTGGTCTTTTTAGAGGATGCCACATAAAAGCCCACTGTGTGGTTTTTTTAGATGGCCGGGGATATAAGCCCCCTGTGTGGTTGTTTAGTGGACCTGCCCTATAATGCCCATTGTGTGGTCGTTTAGAGGATGCCCCTTAAAGCCCATGTGTGGTTGTTTTTTAGGGGGCCCCAAATGCCCTACTGTGTGGTCTGTTTTAAAGGGGCCTGTCACTATATGCCCATGTGTGGTTTTTTTTAGTGGGCCTGTCACGGTAGTCGTTTGATGGCCCCGACATATAATGCCCACGTGTGGGCTGTTTAATGGACTGCCCCTAACTCCCCTGTGTGGGTTTTTTAGATACCTGTCCCCTTAATGCCATGTGTGGGTTTTTTAGGGACCCGCCCCTATAATCCCATGGTGGTCTGTTTTGTGGACCCGCCACTAAATGCCCCTTTGTGGTTTTTTAGATGGGCCTGTCAGTGTGGCTGTTTTGATGGCCTTTTCACTGTGTGGTTGTTTTGATGGACTGCCGTATAATGCCTCTGGTGGTCTTTTATGACCCGCCCTTAATGCCTACTGTGTGGGCTGTTTAGATGGACCCTTTAATAAAGCCTATGTGTGGGTTTTTGAGGACGTCACTATAATGCCTACTGTGTGGTCGTTTAGATGGACCTGCCCCTATAAAGCCCACTGTGTGGTCTGTTTTGAGGACTGCCAATTTTAATGCCTACTGTGTGGTCTGTTTGTGGCCTTCCCTATAATGCCCACTGTGTGGTCTGTTTAGGTGGATGTATATAATGCCCATTGTGTGTTGTTTAGATGGACCCGTCACTTTTAAAGCCACTGTGGGCGGTTTTTTGGACTGCCTATAAGCAGTGTGGTCGTTTTGAGGACCTCCCCTAAAGCCAGTTTGGTTGTTTAGATGGACCCGCCACTATTAAAGCCTATTGTGTGGTCTGTTTAGAGGACTGCCATATTCCTACTGTTGGTCTGTTTAGATGGACCCGCCCCCATAATGCCCTTGTGCGGGCGTTTAGATGTCCTGCCCCTATAATGCCCATGTGTGGGGTTTTTTAATGGACCCGTCATGTGTGGTTGTTTTTATGGGGCCCGCCCCTATAATGCCTTTCTGTGGGTTGTTTTTTTTGGGGTGGGCCAGACAAATCCTATGTGTGGGCTGTTTGAGGACCTGCCCCTATAATGCTACTGTGTGGTTGTTTAGAGGGCCCGCCCCTATTGCCTTTGGGGGGTCTGTTTAGGGACCCCACTTAATGTATGTGTGGTTTTTTAGATGGACCCGTCCCCTATAATGCCTACTGTTTTGGGTTTTAGATGGACCTGTCCTGGTATTGCTTATATGGGCCCTTTCCTTAATGCCTACGTGTGGTCTGTTTTGTGGATGCATATAATGCCCACTGTGGGTTTTTGTGATGGACCTGTCACTATAATGCCTACTGTGTGGGTTTTTTAGATGGACCCCACTATAAGCCCCTGTGTGGTTTTTTAGATGGACCGCATATAATCCCCGTGTGGGGTTTTTTGATGGACCTGCCCCTTAATGCTCTGGTGCTTGTTTAGATGCCCCTATTTAAGCCCACTGTGGTTTTTTAGATGGACCCGTCCCTTTAATGCCATGTGTGGTTTTTAGATAGGACCTGTCACTAATGGGTACGTGTGGTTGTTTAGATGGACCCGTCATTAATGCCCATTTTGTGGTTGTTTTTGATGGACTGTCTATAATGCTATTGTGTGGGGCTGTTTAGATGGGCCTGTCCCCCTTTTGCCACTGTGTGGGGCTGTTTAGATGGACTGCCATTTTTTACTGGTGGTCTGTGGATGGGGCCGCCCTTTAAGCCTACTGTTGGGCTGTTTAGATGGACCCGTCACTGGTTGTCTGTTTAGATGGCCCCCGCCATATAAGCCCACTGTGTGGGCTGTTTTATGGACTTCCTAAAATGCCACTGGTGGTCTATTTTGATGGACCGCCACTTAATGCTACTGTGTGTTGTTTAGTGGCCTGTCACTATTGCTATGTGTGGTTGTTTAGTGGACCCGGGCCTATAATGCCCACGGTGGTCTGTTTTGATAGGGTTTCAAAAAAGCCCCTGTGTGGCCTTTTTAAAGGACCCGCCAAAATGCCCATGTGTGGTCGTTTAGTTTGGGCCTCCCCTTTAATGCCACGTTGGTCGTTTAGTGGAATGTTGTGTGGTCTGTTTTGTGGACTCCCCCTATAATGCTACTGGGGTTGTTTAGATGGGCCCGCCCTATAATGCCTACTGTGGGTTGTTTAGATGGCCCGTCATTTTAATGCCTATGTGTGGTTTTTTAGATGGGTGTCACAAATGCCCACTGTGTGGTCTGTTTTAGTGGGCCTGCCAATTTAAAGCCTATTGTGGTTTTTTAGAGGGCCTGCCCCAATAAGCCCATGTGTGGGCTGTTTTTAATGGACCTGCCTTTTGCCACTGTGTGGTTGTTTAATGACTGTCACTTTAATGCCTATTTTGCGGTCTGTTTGATGGACCTGTCACTTTTAAGCCCACTGTGTGGGCTGTTTTGATGGACCTGCCCTATAATGCCACTGTGTGGCTGTTTAGTGGACCCGCCCTTAAGCCTACTGTGTGGTCTGTTTGATGGGCCCGCCATATAATGCCCATTGTGTGGTTTTTTTAGATGACTGCCATTTAAAGCCCACTGTTGTGGTTTTTTAGATGGGCCTGCCACTATAATGTACGTTGGTTGTGTAATGGACTGCACTTAATGCCCCCTGTGTGGTTGTTTAGATGGGACTGTCATGTGTGGTGTTTAGATGCCTGCCACATAATGCCCCCTTTGTGGGCTGTTTAGATGGACCTGACCCAAAAGCTACTGGTGGTTGTTTTGGGCCCTTTATTAAGCCTACTGTGTGGTTGTAGTGGCCTTTCCACTTAAAACCTACGTGTGGTTTGTTTAGGGGGACCGCCACTTTAATCTACTGTGTGGGGCTGTTTTTATGGCCTGCCACTATAATGCCCACGTGGTTGTTTTGTGGACCTGTCACTATAGGGTTTTTGTGGGCTGTTTTAAAGGATGTCACATAATCCCATGTGTGGTCTGTTTATGGGCCTGCCTTTTAAAGTTTTTTTGTGGTCTGTTTAGTGGACTCCCCTTATGCCTAGTGTGGGGTTTTTTTGATGGACTTTTTTATAATGCCCACTGTGTGGTCTGTTTAGATGGACCCGTACTGTGGGCTGTTTAGGGACTGCCTATAATGCCTCGTGTGGTGTTTTAGATGGACTGTCATATAATCCCTTTTTGTGGTCTGTTTAATACCTGTCATATAATCTATGTGTGGGCTTTTTAATGGACCTGCCACTTAATGCCTACTGTTGGTCGTTTTTTGATGGACCCCCCTTAATGCCTATGCTGGTTGTTTAGATGGCCTGCCCTATAATGCCTACTGTGTGGGTTTTTTATGGACCCGTCACATAATGCCTACGTGTGGTCTGTTTTTGATGGAGTACTATAAAAAATCTGTTGGGCTGTTTAGGGACCTGCCCCCTAAATCCTACTGGGGTTGTTTAGATGGACCCCCACTGTGTGGTTGTTTAGAGGACTGCCACTGTGTGGTTGTTTTGATGGGCCGCCCCTGGTGGGCGTTTAGATGAATATGTTCGATGGTACCACTGTGGTCCCTGGGGTGGATTTTTTAACATAAATCTATAATGTAAATCCATACGATAACTGTAAAACAACTGTAGCCTTGTGTGGTCCCCTCTGTAAACCCAAAAATCTATAAATTTGTCATTACGATGAAGGTAAAACAACTGTAGCCATTGTGTGGTCCCTCTTAACCAAATTTTTTTAAAGTAGTCCTTACGATGAAGCTGTAAAACAATTAGCCCTGTGTGGTCCCTTGTAAACCTAATATCTATAATGTAGTCCATTACGATGAAGTGTAAAAAAATGTACCATTGTGGGTCCATTGTAACATAATATTTAAAGTATCCATTAGTGAAGCTGAAAAAAAATGTCCTTGGTGGCTCTTTTAACAATTTTTCTAATTTGTCCATTACGATGAAGCTGTAAAAAACTGTAGCCATTGTGTGGGCCATCGTAACCATAATTTATATGTAGTCATTAGTTTTAAGCTGTAAAAAAAACTGTAGCCATTGATGGCCATCTGTAACCTAATATCTATAATGTGTCCATTACATAAGCTGTAAAACAACGTAGCCTTGCGTGCTCCCCTCAATGGGATGTATCATCACATGTTGTGATGCTCTTTTTTGATTTTATCGTTCATTCTTTTTCTGTCACTTATTGCATTGTATGGAATTAAAAACAATGGATAGAAGATAACAACATAAGCACGTGGGAGAGGGGAGGAAGGAGAGGAAGAGAGAGGGAGAACACACACGCAGAGAGAGAGAGAGAGAGAGAGAGAGAGAGAGAGAGAGAGAGAGAGAGAGAGAGAGAGAGAGAGAGAGAGAGAGAGAGAGAGAGAGAGCCAGTCAGCCAGCCAGACAGGCAGAGAGAGAAAGACAGAGAGAGACAGAGACAGAAAGACAGAGAGAGAGAGAGAGAGAGAGAGAGAGAGAGAGAGAGAGAGAGAGAGAGAGAGAGAGAGAGAGAGAGAGAATGACAATGACAATGACAATAGAGAGAGAGAGAGAGAGAGAGAGAGAGAGAGAGAGAGAGAGATAGAGAGAGATAGAGGGGTAGTGGCGGTAGGGAGAGTATAGTAAGGGGTAGGCGAACAGTCAAGTGTGGATCACGATGTAAACCTGTACTGATAATTAATGTCCTACAGCATGCTTAACTGTGATGGATCTTCAACCATGAAACCTTCAGTGCGGTCCACTGAGATGGATCATTGTACTTCCAGTGCAGTCCATCTAACTGGACCTGCAACCATGGTAACTATGATGGACCTGTAACCATGGCACCGTCAGTGTGGTCCATTGAGATGGATCTCTAGCCATGGTACCTGTAGTGTGGTCCACTGACACGGATCCGTAAAAGTGGTATCTATCGTGGGCTCACTAACGTGGATCTATGATTAACGTAACTATAGTTTGATCCATTGAGATGGATCTGTAATTAATGTACCTATAGTGTGGTCCATTGAGACAGACCCGTAACTGTGGTACCTATAGTGTGGTCCACTTAGATGGCTCTGTAACCATGGTACCTATAGTGTGGTCTACTGGCATGGATCTGTAACCATGGTACCTATAGTGTGGTCTATTGGCATGGATCTGTAACCATGGTACCTATAGTGTGGTCTATTGGCATGGATCTGTAACCATGGTACCTATAGGAGTGGTCCACTGAGATGGCTCTGTAACCATGGTACCTATAGTGTGGTCTATTGGCATGGATCTGTAACCATGGGATCTATAGTGTGGTCTACTGGCATGGATCTGTAACCAAGGTACCTATAGGAGTGGTCCACTGAGATGGATCTGTAATCATGGTACCTATAGTGTGGTCTACTGGCATGGATCTGTGACCATGGTACCTATAGTGTGGTCTACTGGCATGGATCTGTAACCATGGTACCTATAGGAGTGGTCCACTGAGATGGATCTGTGACCATGGTATCTATAGTGTGGTCTACTCGCATGGATCTGTGAACATGGTACCTATAGGAGTGGTCCACTGGGATGGATCTGTAATCAACGTACCTACAGTGTGGTCCACGGACACTTATCTGTAGCCTTGTTACTGACAGTGTAGTCCATCTCACTGGACCTACAACCATGGTACCTATAGTGTGGTGCACTGAGATGGATCTGTATCAGCATACCCACAGTGTGGTCTACTGATATTGACCTGGAGCCATGGTACTTACAATATAGTCCACCTCCTTGGACCTGCATCCAGGGTAACAATTATAGTGTGATCCATGTCAACGGACCTGTAACAAGGTACCTATAGTGCTCTCACTCTGAGATGGACCTGCATCCAGGGTAACAATTATAGTGTGATCCATGTCAACGGACCTGTAACAAGGGTACCTATAGTGCTCTCACTCTGAGATGGACCTGCATCCAGGTAACAATTATAGTGTGATCCATGTCAACGGACCTGTAACCGGGGTACCTACAGTGCTCTCTCTGAGATGGATCTGCAGCCGTGATGCCTACAGTATAATCCATCTCAATGGATTTGCAACCAGTGTACCTGTGGTTCGTTCCTCTGAGACGAATTTGGAAACAATGGTACCAATAAGGCGATCCGCCTCAATGGAGCTGCAACCTTGATAGCTATAGAATGGACGTCTGGAACGGGTCTGAGCCGTGAAATCAGTCACGTGGGTCCAGTGAGATGGATCTATATGGTACTTAACATGGTACCTGTCGTGCGGATCGTTGAGATACCTCTGCAGAGTAACAATAGTGTGATCAGTTTCAACTGGCCAGCAGCTTACAGGTTTTGCAATGGTATTCAAATATGCGTTGGCTTTGCTTGATTCAGTCCTTTAGATTTTTTCATACTCATTGTATCTTTTCCAAAACGACAGAACGACCGAACCGAGAAAAAAATGGTAAAGACATAAGCACAGACACAGAGAGAGAGAGAGAGAGAGAGAGAGAGAGAGAGAGAGAGAGAGAGAGAGAGAGAAGAGAGAGAGAGAGAGAGAGAGAGAGAAGTGAAGACACACACTAACTCACATAAACGCACGCGCACGCGCGCGCACACACACACACACACACACACACACACACACACACACACACACACACACACACACACACAGAGCTGGAGTCGCACACAAACGCGCGCGAACACAGAGAGAGAGAGAGAGAGAGAGAGAGAAGAGAGAGAGAGAGAGAGAGAGAGAGAGAGAGAGAGAGAGAGAGAGGAGAGAGAGAGAGAGAGAGACAGACAGACATTCCACACACACACACACACACACACACACACACACACGCGCGCGCGCGTACACACACACAGAGAGAGAGAGAGAGAGAGAGAGAGAGAGAGAGAGAGAGAGAGAGAGAGAGAGAGAGAGAGAGAGAGAGAGAGACAGACAGACAGACAGAGAGACACACACATACAGAGAGAGAGAGACAGACAGACAGACACAGAGACACACACACATACAGAGAGAGACAGACAGACACAGAGACAGAGACACACACATACAGAGAGAGAGACAGACAGACAGACAGACACAGATACACACACACATACAGAGAGAGAGAGAGAGAGAGAGAGAGAGAGAGAGAGAGAGAGAGAGAGAGAGAGAGAGATAGAGAGAGAGAGAGAGAGAGAGAGAGAGAGAGAGAGAGAGAGAGAGAGAGAGAGTTAGCTGGAGGCAAGCGGCGCACAAAGAGTTAGGCAGCAGCACAGGGATGATGGCATGGCACGGTGGTAATGATCATCACCACACAACAAACAGCAGCAGCAGCAGCAGCAGCAGCCCCGGGCTGTGAGCCTGTGACCAGCGCCGTCCATCTGTCGTACCTCACCATTCACCTGCCCGACATCCCCATCATTTACACGGCCACTGTGCCCTCCGCTGGTGTCCTCTCCGTATGCTAGTGTCCCTAATTCTCCTCCCATTCTCCCCCCTCCCCCCCTGCTCCTCCCTCTTCATCCATCTCTTTCGACTTCTGCCCATTCCCTTTCCCCTAACCCTCCTTTCCTCTCCCCCCCCCCCACTCTCCTCCATCCCCACTTTCAAGTGTCCACAATATTTTACCAGTGTCACCACCGAGGCGTGGTACTGACACACAGCTATGTGAACATGAAAAATATAATGTGTTCCACTCAGCAAACCTCAGTCGTAAATATGTGCTCTCTTGGTCAAAGCAGGGCAGATCTATTTCTGAACCGATTCTCAGCCATGTTTAATTGCAATATGTCTACATATATTAGGTTAGAGAGGACAAAAACAACGAACAACGAAGACCCGTCAGATTAGGAACATTACATGTGAGGCGCTCACACTGCTCTCTCTGCAGTATTCGGTGTTCATCTTGGAGAATAGGCCATTCCACCTTACCGTTGAGACCTAGTTTAAGCAGTCTACTGTTCACCCCTTTAGAGTCACCACCTTAGGAAATAGTAAACGATGTCCAGAACCAGATTTTGGCATCGAGAGATGTATTATGAACAGGAGCGGATCCAACGAGCATGACAGGAAACGAGCGTCCTGTGTAAGGGGCGAATGTTGGAGCACCGGGTCATACAATACCAGTGTAAGTACAGCCGGTATGTGTAAGGGGCGAATGTTGGAGCACCGGGTCATACAATACCAGTGTAAGCACAGCCGGTATGTGTAAGGGCGAATGTTGGAGCACCGGGTCATACAATACCAGTGTAAGCACAGCCGGTATGTGTAAGGGGCGAATGTTGGAGCACCGGGTCATACAATACCAGTGTAAGCACAGCCGGTATGTGTAAGGGGCGAATGTTGGAGCACCGGGTCATACAATACCAGTGTAAGCACAGCCGGTATGTGTAAGGGGCGAATGTTGGAGCATCGGGTCATACAATACCAGTGTAAGTACAGCCGGTATGTGGACGGAATTTCATCAACCAGTCAATACTTCTTTCGAATGAGAGAGAGAGAGAGAGAGAGAGGAGGGTCCGGTCGGTCGGGTCGTGGGAGGGTTGGGTAGCAAGCAAAAAAACAAATCATACTTCGTTTAATAAAGAAACTTCCATGCGAGGAACCGAAAAAAGACAGAGATGACGGGAAAATGCAGACTGATGGATAGACAGACACTAGACGGAGGACGGGGAACCCACACATACCGCCATTACAATGAAACAGTATTCCCAGAACATGCAGGAACCTGGCATAGAGACAGCGAGGGAGGGGGAGAAGGCAGGCAGAAAAGACCACGTAGGGACACATCAGTACTGTGGACAGTAGTCACGACAGACACTGACGAGGCGTACATCAGCCTCACCCCACCCCACCCCACCCCCCTCCATCTCTACACACACACAGTCCTTCCCCAATCACCCCAACGCTAACAGTGAAGGTTGATCACCTCTGGTGAGCCTGGCAGCGCCGTTCCTCCCCCCCTCCTTCCCTCTTCTCCCCGCCTCTCTATCATCAGCACGGATCAGAGAGCAAGGTGCCGGCAGCAGTCCCCGGGGCTGATTAGTGGCGGCGATGACGGTGGCTTTGCTGTCTGATGGAACGACCGGCGGACTTTGATCCGGCCTGTCAACGCCGGGATTGGAGCTGACGGACCTCACCGCGCGGCCAGGGGACGGCGTCAAAGTGCGGGATACAAACCACCGACCCGCGGGAAAGCGGACCGTTTTCATTGCCGCCGGACCTCGCTTCTGTTTTTCGGCGTGTTCGTGTTGGAAACCGTTCGAGAGAGTACTGGGAGGGGGGGGGGGGGGGTGGAGGATAGGGGTGGGCGGGATTGGATGGTGATTGTGGAAATTGGGGGTGGGTGGTGGTTGGGGTTGAAGAGGGGTGAGAGAGGTGGTGGGTGAAAGATGAGGGGAGGAGAGATAGAACAGCGGACGAATCATGTCGGAGTTAGAGGGAACTTGCTAGTTGTGATAAACCTCACTCATCACCGACTCAAAAGCCACAAAGGATTCGGTTCAAACCATGTCTATGGCTCTGACTACCGAAAAACCGCAGCTGGAAAGGCTGAGAGAGAGAGAGAGAGAGAGAGAGAGAGAGAGAGGCTTTAGAACATATTGTCACTGCCAAATTGGTCTTGTGACAATGGGGGTGGGATGACAACAACAAAAACACAAACAAACAAACAAACAAGCAAACAAACAAACAACAACAACAAGGAGATTTACCTTGAACACGTCACCTGTCCGAGAAACAAGAAGTATGGCTGCACAAGGCTGCGCAAGCTTTAGCCAGGTGGTGTCAGATACAGAAAGGGTACGCTCGAAAAAAAAAACCCACAGAAAACCTGAAACAAAATCATTCCACAGGAATACTGTTGTTTGGCCCTGCCCCCAACTTGGATGAAAAATCAATATTCAGGAAACTGATATAAACAGAGATTCAGTAAAATTTATAACTACCGATAACCTATGAAAATTTCACGTACCGCTGCGGCGTTTTGGTTTTGTCACTCCCAAAATTCCGTAAGGGTTAAGATATCAGTGTTCAAGTGTGACTGGAAATAGGAGTAATATCACTGATGACTTGACTATGCAGTAGATATACATCAATGAAATCGCCATCGGTCATAACGCTGATCAGAAGACAGGAACAAAATATACATCAATGAAATCGCCATCGGTCATAACGCTGATCAGAAGACAGGAACAACTATGCAGTAGATATACATCAATGAAATCGCCATCGGTCATAACGCTGATCAGAAGACAGGAACAACTATCCAGTAGATATACATCAATGAAATCGCCATCGGTCATAACGCTGATCAGAAGACAGGAACAAAATCATCACAGTGACTGAAACTGAAATTTCACTTTCATTGATTCTCATAATCATCTGTATAAATTCTACAAATGTCCACACACGTGTGTCATTCTTTGACAGAAATAAACAAACAAGCGATCAAAAACCCACGCTTGTGTTTCGGTATCTGTAACAATAGGGTTTCAACATCCATTAAGAAAACAGGAATCACCATATTCATGGATTCATGATCTAGTTCAGTAATCGAGAAGGTTTTGCTTTCTACGATTCTGTCATTACGGTTCTGCAGCCTGCTTACATTTTCGGAAATATAGTACCCACAGTCATACTTTTCGCCGAACATATCAACTTGCGTGTCATTAGTGAATCAGAAACTGGCAATAGAATCGGCCCGTGTTTTGCATTCCTATTGCCCAATGTTTGTTACTCAACGTTGCCAGCGTTCAGTTTTTTCTGACAGTGAGCAGGACCCTGTTGGCACTCTACAGGCCAGGGACTGACACACAGACCCGGTGATTTTCTGTGCCCCCCTTGCCCTGTGTCCACAGTCGAGTCTCATTCGCTGGTTTCCCATTAGCTGTGACTCTTTGTTTTCCCTGCCACCACTTGCGTCAGCGAGTGCAGGCAGGTGGAAAAGTGATTTCCCCTGATGACACTGACAGGGTTACTGTTCAAACAGCCACACTGTGTTGGTCTCTGTAACCTGAACGTCACTGCCAGGCGAGGCCGCGCGGGGTGTCGTGGAATTGCAATTCCCGCTCTTTCACCTGAAACGTTTCTGTTTATTTATTTATCGATTGGTCCATTATCCGTCTTGTTTCGTGTGTTTGGTTATTCAGTGATCTGTCAGAATTTGTGTTTTTATTAATTTCATTTGTTTTGGGGGGGGTTGGATTCCTTGCTTTGTGTATCCTGTTCGGCTGATATATCTACGTCTGTTTTGCACAACACTGATTTCTTGACCAAAAGTCCACGATTGCTTAAAAAAGAAAAAAAAGAAGAATCTGTATATCAGTACAACAAGGAAGGCAGCGGTAAGTTTAATCTGTAAAAAAAAAAAAAAGGTGAGTTACATGGCATCTTGCATGACTGTCTTTTTTTGTTTTGTTTTCATATTTCAAAAACAGCTTCTCAGCATTGTGTTCGTGCCTAAGATGTTGATACTGCATTTTTAAGAACAAAACGTAAAACCTTCTTTGCAAGGAGGGGGTGGGTGGGTAACAGAAATGATAAATATGACTGATAAAAGTCATTGTAATCATATCAACGTTCTGATAAAAGTCATTGTAATCATATCAACATTTTTGCATGGCACCACGACTACAGTCATCAATACTACTATCATTATCATTATCATTTTTCTGAAGGTTTCGGGTCTACGGGCATTTTTCCCCCAGCTGAGCGCACTGACTGATGGACGGCCCTGCTTTCACTACCACAGACCTAACCGTAGTTCAGAACCGATTTGCTGCTGAACGCTGAACTATTTTTTTCCGCCCACAGAATGGAAAAATTAAGCTGGGTCTTGTTGTTTCAAGGACTGTAAGTTTCAAAAACATTGTTCCACTGATGAGTGCCAGTCAGCACAGGAAGTCGACTCAACTGTGCCGATTGGGTTGTGCAGAGGTGGGCGTCCATTGACCAACAGTGCCGTTTGGGTTGTGCAGAGGTGGGCGTTGTGTTGTGCAGAGGTGGGCGTTGTGTTGTGCAGAGGTGGGCGTTGTGTTGTGCAGAGGTGGGCGTCCATTGACCAACAGTGCCGTTTGGGTTGTGCAGAGGTGGACGTTGTGTTGTGCAGAGGTGGGCGTTGTGTTGTGCTGAGGTGGGCGTTGTGTTGTGCTGAGGTGGGCGTTGTGTTGTGCTGAGGTGGGCGTTGTGTTGTGCTGAGGTCGGCGTTGTGTTGTGCAGAGGTGGCGTTGTGTTGTGCAGAGGTGGGCGTTGTGTTGTGCAGAGGTGGGCGTTGTGTTGTGCTGAGGTCGGCGTTGTGTTGTGCAGAGGTGGGCGTTGTGTTGTGCAGAGGTGGGCGTTGTGTTGTGCAGAGGTGGGCGTTGTGTTGTGCAGAGGTGGGCGTTGTGTTGTGCAGAGGTGGGCGTTGTGTTGTGCTGAGGTCGGCGTTGTGTTGTGCAGAGGTGGGCGTTGTGTTGTGCAAAGGTGGGCGTTGTGTTGTGCAGAGGTGGGCGTTGTGTTGTGCAGAGGTGGGCGTTGTGTTGTGCAGAGGTGGGCGTTGTGTTGTGCAGAGGTGGGCGTCCATTGACCAACAGTGCCGTTTGGGTTGTGCAGAGGTGGGCGTTGTGTTGTGCAGAGGTGGGCGTTGTGTTGTGCAGAGGTGGGCGTTGTGTTGTGCTGAGGTGGGCGTTGTGTTGTGCAGAGGTGGGCGTCCATTGACCAACTGTGCCGTGTGTGTTGTGCAGAGGTAGGCGTTGTGTTGTGCAGAGGTGGGCGTTGTGTTGTGCTGAGGTGGGCGTTGTGTTGTGCTGAGGTGGGCGTTGTGTTGTGCTGAGGTGGGCGTTGTGTTGTGCTGAGGTGGGCGTTGTGTTGTGCAGAGGTGGGCGTTGTGTTGTGTTGAGGTGGGCGTTGTGTTATGCTGAGGTGGGCGTTGTGTTATGCTGAGGTGGGCGTCCATTGACCAACTGTGCCGTGTGTGTTGTGCAGAGGTAGGCGTTGTGTTGTGCAGAGGTGGGCGTTGTGTTGTGCTGAGGTGGGCATTGTGTTGTGCTCAGGTGGGCGTTGTGTTGTGCTGAGGTGGGCGTTGTGTTGTGCTGAGGTGGGCGTTGTGTTGTGCAGAGGTGGGCGTTGTGTTGTGCTGAGGTGGGCGTTGTGTTATGCTGAGGTGGGCGTTGTGTTATGCTGAGGTGGGCGTTGTATTGTGCAGAGGTGGGCGTTGTGTTGTGCAGAGGTGGGCGTTGTGTTATGCTGAGGTGGGCGTTGTGTTGTGCAGATGTAGGCGTTGTGTTGTGCAGAGGTGGGCGTTGTGTTGTGCAGAGGTGGGCGTTGTGTTGTGCAGAGGTGGGCGTTGTGTTGTGTAGAGGTGGGCGTTGTGTTGTGCAGAGGTGGGCGTTGTGTTGTGCAGAGGTGGGCGTCCATTGACCAAGTGTGCCGTGTGTGTTGTGCAGAGGTGGGCGTTGTGGGAATTAAGGTTTTGAGGATGTAACGAGGATTAAGACTGGTGACTGAGTCCTTGGGCGTTTCAAGCGGTGAGTTCGGCATTGAATCACTGTTTGAACATCAGTTAGGCACCCTCAAGTCATTTTTCAAATAAGGTTTTTCTTTTTGGTGTGAATTTAAAAGGATTTGAGTAAATAATGAAGTATAAGTGGTTGTCATTTATGTATTCGGACTGCGGATATATATGTTTTGTTTTGAATGTTTGTGTTTCTGTTTGTTGTGTCTTTCTTTTAGTGTTGTGTGGTTTTCAGGTTTAAGTATTACAGATGAATCTTTGGTCAAGTATTTTATATGCGAACATATAAATATCATTCTCTGGTTTACAATACTTTTTCAGAGATCCCTGTGCCAGATTTTAATGATGAGATAAATTCCACGTCATTCTAAGGGATTGCTGTGTTGAGGCTTACTTCAGAAATGACATTTATATGCACAACTCTATTCACAAGGAAAGAAAACATAACCGTTTATTCAGTAAAATATCAAAGGCCTGGTGATCCCAGAAAAAGGCCACGTTACCCATCTACTTCGAGACACGTACTTAGAACGCCCAAGTTGGATGGGCATTATAAAGCAGATGGGGCTATTAATGCTACCCTGCTTCCTGTACAATTAGATCACGAGGTATAGTTGTGTTATAGAAATGTTGAATATAAAATGTGAAAAATGTGTACAAAGAACCATACGAAGACTACAATGCTTGTTCATTAGGTTCTGGTACTTCAACGTGTGTGGCCCGAACAGAAACGACCCGTATTTCTGTCAATTGAACACATATCAAAGAGCTCAGGATACCAAAGTGTGTGTTGTGTGTGTGTGTGGTGTGTGTGTGTGTGTGTGTGTGTGTGTGTGTGTGTCTTTGTGTGAGTGTGTGTGTGTGAGTGTGGAGTGCATGCTCGCGTACTACGCGCGCGCGCGAGCGCGCGCGTGTGTGTATGTGTGGTGTGTGTGTGTGTGTGTGTGTGTGTGGTGTGTGTGTGTGTGTGGTGTGTGTATGTGTGAGCGTGTGTGTGTGAGTGCGTGTGAGTGCATGCGCGCGTACTACGCGCGCGCGAGCGCGCACGTGTATGTGTGTGTGTGTGAGTGCACGCGCGCGCGTCGTGTGTGTGTGAATGCACGCGCGCGCGTACGTGCGTGCGTGCACCGCGCGCGCGCGCGCGCGGTGGTGTGTGTGTGTGTGTGGTGTGTGTGTGTGTGTGTGTGTGTGTGTGTGTGCGCGCGCGCCCGCGCGTGTGTGCGTGTGTGCGTGCGTGCGTGCGCGTGCGTGCATGTGTTTGTAGTATTATGCAAAGGAAGGTGCGCGGGGATGGAAGTGACATGCAGTATTTGATCCAGCACTGGGGTGTAAATATTCTGCACACATCAACAACCGAAGGCAAGATAACGAACTGATACTGAGATGCTAACTTTCACTTACTTGACATTCCATACCTTAGACCTTAGCTGCTCCCCGCGTGGAGCAACGCCTGAGGTGGTCACAGCGCTCCCCTGTGCTGGTCCATGGCCTGAGGCGGTCACAGCGCTCCCCTGTGGCTGGTCCAACACCTGAGGCGGTCACAGCGCTCCCCTGTGGCTGGTCAAACACCTGAGGTAGTCACAGCGCTCCCCTGTGGCTGGTCCAACACCCGAGGCGGTCACAGCGCTCCCCTGTGGCTGGTCCAACACCTGAGGCGGTAACAGCGCTCCCATGTGGCTGGTCCAACGCCTGAGGCGGTAACAGCGCTCCCCTGTTGGCTGGTCCAACACCAAGGCGGTCACATCGCTCCCCCTATGGATGGTCCAAAACCAGAGGCGGTCACAGCGCTCCCGTGTGGCTGGTCCAACACCTGAAAGCGGTCACAGCGCTCCCCTGTGGCTGGTCCAACACCAGAGGCGGTCACAGCGCTCCCCTGTGGATGGTCCAACACCAGAGGCGGTTACAGCGCTCCCCTGTGGATGGTCCAACACCAGAGGCGGTCACAGCGCTCCCCCTGTGGCTGGTCCAACACCTGAGAGGGTCACAGCGCTCCCCTGTGGCTGGTCCAACACCAGAGGCGGTCACAGCGCTCCCCTGTGGCTGGTCCTGAGGCGGTCACAGCGCTCCCCTGTGGCTGGTCCAAGGCCTGAGGCGGTCACAGCGCTCCCCTGTGGATGGTCCAAGGCCTGAGGCGGTCACAGCGCTCCCGTGTGGCTGGTCCAACGCCTGAGGCGGTCACAGCGCTCCCCCTGTGGCTGGTCCCAACGCCTGAGGCGGTCACAGCGCTCCCCTGTGGCTGGTCCAACACCTGAGGCGGTCACATCGCTCCCATGGTGGATGGTCCAACACCTGAGGCGGTCACAGCGCTCCCCTGTGGCTGGTCCAACACCTGAGGCGGTCACAGCGCTCCCCTGTGGATGGTCCAACACCAGAGGCGGTTCTCAGCGCTCGCCTGTGGCTGGTCCAACACCAGAGGCGGTCACAGCGCTCCCCTGTGGATGGTCCAACACCTGAGGCGGTCCACAGCGCTCCCCTGTGGCTGGTCCAACACCTGAGGCGGTCACAGCGCTCCCCTGTGGCTGGTCCATGGCCTGAGGCGGTCACAGCGCTCCCCTGTGGCTGGTCCAACACCTGAGGTGGTCCACAGCGCTCCCCCTGTGGCTGGTCCAACACCTGAGGCGGTCACAGCGCTCCCCTGTGGCTGATCCAACGCCTGAGGCGGTCACAGCGCTCCCCTGTGGCTGGTCCAACACCTGAGGCGGTCACAGCGCTCCCCTGTGGCTGGTCCAACACCTGAGGCGGTCACAGCGCTCCCCTGTGGCTGGTCCATGGCCTGAGGCGGTCACAGCGCTCCCCTGTGGCTGGTCCAACACCTGAGGCGGTCACAGCGCTCCCCTGTGGCTGGTCAAAGGCCTGAGGCGGTCACAAGCGCTCCCCTGTGGCTGGTCCATGGCCTGAGGCGGTCACAGCGCTCCCCTGTGGCTGGTCCAAGGCCTGAGGCGGTCACAGCGCTCCCCTGTGGCTGGTCCTAAGGCGGTCACAGCGCTCCCCTGTGGCTGGTCCAACGCCTGAGGCGGTCACAGCGCTCCCCTGTGGATGGTTCAAGGCACTGAGGCGTCACAGCGCTCCCGTGTGGCTGGTCCATGGCCTGAGGCGGTCACAGCGCTTTTATGTGGCTGGTCCAACGCCTGAGGCGGTCACAAGCGCTCCCCTGTGGCTGGTCCAACGCCTGAGGCGGTCACACAGCGCTCCCCTGTGGCTGGTCCAACACCTGAGGCGGTCACAGCGCTCCCCTGTGGCTGGTCCAACACCTGAGGCGTCACAGCGCTCCCCTGTGGATGGCCATGGCCTGAGGCGGTCACAGCGCTCCCCTGTGGCTGGTCCAACACCTGAGGCGGTCACAGCGCTCCCCTGTTGGCTGGTCCAACACCTGAGGCGGTCACAGCGCTCCCCTGTGGATGGTCTAACGCCTGAGGCGGTCACAAGCGCTTTTTTGTGGGTGGTCCAACACTGAGGCGGTCACAGTGCTCCCCTGTGGCTGGTCCAACACCTGAGGCGGTCACAGCGCTCCCCTGTGTCTGGTCCAACACCTGAGGCGGTCACAGTGCTGCCCCCTGTGGCTGGTCCAACACCTGAGGCGGTCACAGCGCTCCCCTGTGGCTGGTCCATGCCTGAGGCGGTCACAGCGCTCCCCTGTGGCTGGTCCAACACCTGAGGCAGTCACAGCGCTCCCCTGTGTCTGGTCCAACACCTGAGGCGGTCACAGCGCTCCCCTGTGTCTGGTCCAACACCTGAGGCTGGTCACAGCGCTCCCCTGTGGCTGGTCCATGGCCTGAGCGGTCACAGCGCTCCCCTGTGGCTGGTCC
This sequence comes from Conus ventricosus, assembly GCA_018398815.1. NCBI lineage: Eukaryota > Metazoa > Mollusca > Gastropoda > Neogastropoda > Conidae > Conus > Conus ventricosus. The sequence continues at coordinate 2,652,046 of CM031604.1, read as the reverse complement.
AACGCCTGAGGCGGTCACAAGCGCTCCCCTGTGGCTGGTCCAACACCTGAGGCGGTCACAGTGCCCCGTGGCTGGTCCAACACCTGAGGCGGTCACAGCGCTCCCCTGTGGCTGGTCCATGGCCTGAGGCGGTCACAGCGCTCCCCTGTGGCTTGTCCATGGCCTGAGGCGGTCACAGCGCTCCCCCTGTGGCTGGTCCATGGCCTGAGGTGGTCACAAACGCTCCCTGTGGCTGGTCCAACGCCTGAGGCGGTTACAGCGCTCCCCTGTGGCTGGTCCAACACCTGAGGCGGTCACAGCGCTCCCCTGTGGATGGTCCAACGCCTGAGGCGGTCACAGCGCTCCCCGTGGCTGGTCCATGGCCTGAGGCGGTCACAGCGCTCCCCTGTGGCTGGTCCAACACCTGAGGCGGTCACAGCGCTCCCCTGTGGCTGGTCCAACACCTGAGGCGGTCACAGCGCCTCCCCTGTGGCTGGTCCTGAGGCGGTCACAGCGCTCCCCTGTGGATGGTCCAACACCTGAGGCGGTCACAGCGCGTCCCCTGTGGCTGGTCCAACACCTGAGGCGGTCACAGCGCTCCCCTGTGGCTGGTCCAACATCTGAGGCGGTCACAGCGCTCCTCTGTGGATGGTCCAACACCTGAGGCGGTCACAGCGCTCCTCTGTGGCTGGTCCATGGCCTGAGGCGGTCACAGCGCTCCCCTGTGGCTGGTCCATGGCCTGAGGCGGTCACAGCGCTCCCCTGTGGCTGGTCCAACACCTGAGGCGGTCACAGCGCTCCCCTGTGGCTGGTCCAACACCAAAGGTGGTCACAGCGCTCCCCTGTGGCTGGTCCAACACCTGAGGCGGTCACAGCGCTCCCCTGTGGCTGGTCCAACACCTGAGGCGGCCACAGCGCTCCCCTGTGGTTGGTCTTTAGTCTGCTGACATCCTTCAAACTTCTGTGGGCCAGACGTAGGTCTCTTTCCACTGTTTGCCGCCAGCTCATCTTGGGTCATCTTCTTTTTTACTCTCGCCTGCTGGGACCCATCTGATGGCTTGCTTTGCAGGTCTTGTCGTGGTGAGACTCCATACATGGCCCAGCCAGCGAAGGCGTTGCTGGCAGATGGGTGTGGATTCAGGAGGTTGTTGGCAACTGCTCTGTCTCTTCGTTTCACACAATGCTATTCCCCTTGATGCCCCCCCCCCCTTTTTTTTTTTTTAGGCATTTGGAGTCAACCTCATTAAGTTTTCTCTCCTGAGTGATTTAAAGTTGCCAGGTTTCGCACCCGTATGGCAATGTGGATAGAGCATTGTAGAAACGCTGCTGGATTCTAAGAAGGAATTTCTTATTTTTCCATGTTTTGTTCAGCGGATTGAAAGCTCCAGATGTCTTCCCGATGCGACACATCAGATGATACAGAGGGCCGCTCGAATTCTTGATGGAACTGCCTACATCGGTAGAGTTCTCCAACTCATCAAGTTTCTTCTGATCGATGAAGACATCTGTTGGAAGCTGGTGTTCTCCACTCTACGTGTTCTCAAACTTTTCGGCACTGGTGAAAAGGCCGATGTTTCCTGACTATCAGTGACGTGGTCCACTTGATGGTGGAGATCCCAGGTGATGTCTGCCGGAACAGCTCTATCGTAAGCGAAGTCCACATCAGCAAGGTACTTCCCAGGTGCTGTCTGCAAGGACAGCTCTATCGTCAGCCAAGTCCACATCAGCAAGGTACTTCCCAGGTGCTGTCTGCAAGGACAGCTCTATCGTCAGCCAAGTCCACATCAGCAAGGTACTTCCCAGGTGCTGTCTGCAAGGACAGCTCTATCGTCAGCCAAGTCCACATCAGCAAGGTACTTCCCAGGTGCTGTCTGCAAGGACAGCTCTATCGTCAGCCAAGTCCACATCAGCAAGGTACTTCCCAGGTGCTGTCTGCAAGGACAGCTCTATCGTCAGCCAAGTCCACATCAGCAAGGTACTTCCCAGGTGCTGTCTGCAAGGACAGCTCTATCGTCAGCCAAGTCCACATCAGCAAGGTACTTCCCAGGTGCTGTCTGCAAGGACAACTCTATCGTCAGCCAAGTCCACATCAGCAAGGTACTTCCCAGGTGCTGTTGGCAAGGACAGCTCTATCGTCAGCCAAGTCCACATCAGCAAGGTACTTCCCAGGTGCTGTCTGCAAGGACAGCTCTATCGTCAGCCAAGTCCACATCAGCAAGGTACTTCCCAGGTGCTGTCTGCAAGGACAGCTCTATCGTCAGCCAAGTCCACATCAGCAAGGTACTTCCCAGGTGCTGTCTGCAAGGACAGCTCTATCGTCAGCCAAGTCCACATCAGCAAGGTACTTTCCTTCATCCCAGTGGTTTCCTTTCCCTTCAGTGCCGTCCTTCTTTATCCAGTCAATAGCAGCTGCAAAGATGAGATTTGATGGAATACACCCTTGCCTGGCACTAGTTACAACCTCGAACAAGTCACTGAAGCCATCTTCTGTCCGGATTCGGCACTGAGTACATCTCCTCTATGGGAGATATACATTTTGACGGGATGTCGTAGCACCTCGGGAGATTCCATGGTGAAGGTCTGCGGACACTGTCGAATACTTTCGTACAGTCAATGAAGCTGATGGCCGGTGGGATCTGGCCTTCTCCACTCTTCTCAATACTCTGTCACAGGATGGAGATCTGCTCTGCAGTCAATGAAGCTGATGGCCGGTGAGATCTGGCCTTCTCCACTCTTCTCAATACTCTGTCACAGGATGGAGATCTGCTCTGCAGTCAATGAAGCTGATGGCCGGTGGGATCTGGCCTTCTCCACTCTTCTCAATACTCTGTCACAGGATGGAGATCTGCTCTGCACATAAACGGTCAGCACGAAAGCCTGCCTGTTCTTCACGCAACTCATTGTCGAGGATGTCATGTAGTCTGTGAAGTATGACCTGGCAATAAACTTTCCCAGGAACTGATAGCAGAGTGACTCCCCCTTCCAGACTGACAGCAGAGTGACTCCCCCTTCCAGTTGCAGCGTTCCAGAAGATTTCCTCTCCTAGGGATGCAGACCACCTTCCCATTTTCCAATCCTCCGGGACTATGTCGGAGATCCACAATCGACTGCAGAGACCATACATCCAGGAGACAACGCTATCCCCTCTTCCTTTGAGCATCTCTGCTATTATGCCATGAACTGCAGCGGAGTTGTTCTTCGGCGTCTTCATCGCTCTCCTGATCCCTTCTGTTGTGTGTTGACTGGGAACAGGCATGGCGAGTCGTCAGCCTCAGCTGCAGAGGGGTGCTCAGGTCTGTTGAGGACTTCTCTACAAAGTTCGGTCACTTCGCAAGCTTGTCTTCACCTTTTGATAGAAGTGTGCCATCCTGTGCCTTCACTGGTCCAGGGCCTGTCAACTGACATTCGGAAAAAAAAATTATTCTAGAGATGACCTCAACCTAAGTAGGAAGCCAGGCTAAACTTCCTTCTGCTTTCTGAAAACTTCATAAATGAGGCGGCATTATCTTAGGATACAGAACAGATCCCCCAATTATAAATCTAAAATTGACATGTAGAACAAACGTTGAAGCCAAACAGTTAGTTCAACTGTTCTTCATGAAAAAAACGAAACCGAAAACATATTTGAAAAATGAAATAGGCAAGAAAAAAAAAACAATAGAGGAACAAGGTGCAACAGACTGTGGTCAAACAAATGTTGGAGATAAATGTTTAGATCAGATCCAGTTAAATTCTTCACATCAACTGTTATTAGATGGCATGCGCATGAAAATAAGGTCCAAAAGCATAAGCTACTCATCAATTAAAAAAAGGAAAAAAAAATTGAGCTGAAATAGAATCATGTACAGGCATATACAGTTATCTGAATCATGGAGAGAAAAAAACATTACAAAGCATAAGAGAAAAACGAATGGACAGGGTACTTATGCAATCAGATGAAGCTGGATGGCAAGAAATAAAAAGATTTACGATGACTTTTGTGGATCAAAACACCACACCATATCAGCCAACGACTCATGCAGCTGGTTGACAGAGAAAGGAAACGTTAAATGACACTAAAGTTAAACGACACAACGAAGTTAAACTGTGTCATAAAACTTACATGAGAAGACGTAATTGAAAAATATAGAAACTGAAGGTATTGTCGTTAAAGTGCCAAACTAAACGAAGAAATGTCATCATTTTGAGAGAAGAGCATCACCTTATAAGAGGCAGACTTAGCTAACAACGCTGACATGAAGAGAGCCCCGGCACTGACGGACTTCCTCGTGAATTGTTGAGTTTGTTTGTTTCTTTGTGTGTTTCAGAGAGAGTTCATTGTCTGGTCAATTCGTTGAACGCGGGATGAAAAAAATTAATTACATAAAAAGAAAGCATAATAATATGCACACCTAAAGACGGCAGATCAAAGAGTATGTAAAAAAAACCCTGGAGACACCTATCCCGGAAATGTACTGTTTACAAAACTGGACAATCTTACACTGCCTCCGGAATCAAAGGCGTACCACCAGCCCGTATGACCTTAAGGAGTACCACCAGCCCTTATGACCTAAAGGAGTACCACCAGCCCTTATGACCTAAAGGAGTACCACCATCCCTTAGTACTGAGGACCAAAAGGAGCACCACCAGCCCTTAGTACTTAGGACCTAAAGGAGTACCACCAGCCCTTAGTACTTAGGACCTAAAGGAGTAACCACCAGCCCTTAGTACTGAGGACATAAAGGAGCACCACCAGCCCTTAGTACTGAGGACCAAAAGGAGTACCACCAGCCCTTAGTACTGAGGACCTAAAAGGAGTACCACCAGCCCTTAGTACTGAGGACCTAAAGGAGTACCACCAGCCCTTATGACCTAAAGGAGTACCACCATCCCTTAGTACTGAGGACCTAAAGGAGTACCACCAGCCCTTAGTACTGAGGACCTAAAAGAGTACCACCAGCCCTTAGTACTTTGAACCTAAAGGAGTACCACCAGCCCTTTGGCCCTAAAGGAGTACCACCAGCCCTTAGGCCCTAAAGGAGTACCACCAGCCCTTAGTACTTAGGACCTAAAGGAGTACAACCAGCCCTTAGTACTTAGGACCTAAAGGAGTACCACCAGCCCTTATGACCTAAAGGAGCACCACCAGCCCTTAGTACTGAGCACCTAAAGAGTACCACCAGCCCTTATGACCTAAAGGAGTACAACCAGCCCTTAGTACTGAGCACCTAAAGGAGTACCACCAGCCCTTATGACCTAAAGGAGCACCACCAGCCCTTAGTACTTAGGACCAAAAGGAGTACCACCAGCCCTTAATACTGAGGACCTAAAGGAGTACCACCAGCCCTTAGTACTTAGGACCTAAAGGAGTACCACCAGCCCTTAGTACTTAGGACCTAAAGGAGTACCACCAGCCCTTTGGACCTAAAGGAGTACACCAGCACTTAGTACTGAGGACCTAAAGGAGTACCACCAGCCCTTAGTACTGAGGACCAAAGGAGTACCACCAGCCCTTAGTACTGAGGACCTAAAGGAGTACTACCAGCCCTTAGTACTGAGGACCTAAAGGAGTACCACCAGCCCTTAGTACTTAGGACGAAAAGGAGTACCACCAGCCCTTAGTACTGAGGACCTAAAGGAGTACCACCAGCCCTTAGTACTTAGGACCTAAAGGAGTACCACCAGCCCTTAGTACTGAGGACATAAAGGAGCACCACCAGCCCTTAGTACTGAGGACCAAAAGGAGTACCACCAGCACTTAGTACTGAGGACCTAAAGGAGTACCACCAGCCCTTAGTACTGAGGACCTAAAGGAGTACCACCAGCCCTTATGACCTAAAGGAGTACCACCATCCCTTAGTACTGAGGACCTAAAGGAGTACCACCAGCCCTTAGTACTGAGGACCTAAAGGAGTACCACCAGCCCTTAGTACTTTGAACCTAAAGGAGTACCACCAGCCCTTTGGCCCTAAAGGAGTACCACCAGCCCTTAGGCCCTAAAGGAGTACCACCAGCCCTTAGTACTTAGGACCTAAAGGAGTACAACCAGCCCTTAGTACTTAGGACCTAAAGGAGTACCACCAGCCCTTATGACCTAAAGGAGCACCACCAGCCCTTAGTACTGAGCACCTAAAGAGTACCACCAGCCCTTATGACCTAAAGGAGTACAACCAGCCCTTAGTACTGAGCACCTAAAGGAGTACCACCAGCCCTTATGACCTAAAGGAGCACCACCAGCCCTTAGTACTTAGGACCAAAAGGAGTACCACCAGCCCTTAGTACTGAGGACCTAAAGGAGTACCACCAGCCCTTAGTACTTAGGACCTAAAGGAGTACCACCAGCCCTTAGTACTTAGGACCTAAAGGAGTACCACCAGCCCTTTGGACCTAAAGGAGTACCACCAGCACTTAGTACTGAGGACCTAAAGGAGTACCACCAGCCCTTAGTACTGAGGACCAAAAGGAGTACCACCAGCCCTTAGTACTGAGGACCTAAAGGGGTACTACCAGCCCTTAGTACTGAGGACCTAAAGGAGTACCACCAGCCCTTAGTACTTAGGACCAAAAGGAGTACCACCAGCCCTTAGTACTGAGGACCTAAAGGAGTACCACCAGCCCTTAGTACTTAGGACCTAAAGGAGTACCACCAGCCCTTAGTACTTAGGACCTAAAGGAGTACCACCAGCCCTTAGTACTGAGGACCTAAAGGAGTACCACCAGCCCTTAGTACTGAGGATCTAAAGGAGTACCACCAGCCCTTAGTACTTAGGACCTAAAGGAGTACCACCAGCCCTTTGGACCTAAAGGAGTACCACCAGCCCTTAGTACTTAGGACCTAAAGGAGTACCACCAGCCCTTTGGACCTAAAGGAGTACCACCAGCCCTTAGTACTTAGGACCTAACTGGACTTGTAAACGGAAGACACAGATGATAGCGCAAGACGTCTTCACCTTCACGACACAGTCCACTCGCTTCATGAAATTGATATGCCTGGACTGGTTGTACTTCAAGTCGATTCTGTAAAACCTTTCGGCTCTTTAGCATGGACATTGATGTGACACAAGCAGCTCAAGCCACTGGTTTGGGTGAAGAAATGTTCATGGACTGAGGAATTTTAGGAAGAATATCAACTCTATTGTCAGCATGCAAACGTTTTGGTGGTGTAACATTTTACAGGATTGTAGACAAGGTAATCCAGCTTCATCATATATCTCTGTATCATCTGTGTTGCGATCAACGGAATAACCGAAGATCCATAGAATGTCAGAGGAAATACTGATATGAATAAAAGGCATAATCATCATATGCTGATAAGGAAAATGACAGTACACAATTTGCAAATGACACGCAAGTAATGTTTAATGGTGGGGAATACAAGGTGTGGGAAAATATCAGGATTACAAACACATTGTGAAAAGACAGTAGTAGTTTGGTTTGGACATAAACACAGATCAGCGCGTGCGTGCGTGCGTGAGACAAGGGAACAAAGACACACGGTGAACACAGAACCGGGGAACACAGACACAGGGGAACATAGAGCCAGGGAATATAGAGCCAGGGAATATAGAGCCAGGGGAACATAGAGCCAGGGGAATATAGAGCCAGGGGAACACAGACACATGGGAACATACCTATGGGGAACACTGGGCCAGGGGAACATTGAGGCGGGGGATCATACCAATGGGGGACCACTGGGCCAGGAGATCATTGAGGCGGGGGATCATACCTATGGGGGAACACTGGGCCAGGAGAACATTGAGGCGGGGGATCATACCTATGGGGGAACACTGGGCCAGGGGAACATTGAGGCGGGGGATCATACCTATGGGGAAACACTGGGCCAGGATAACATTAAGGCGGGGGATCATACCTATGGGGGAACACTGGGCCAGGAGAACATTGAGGCGGGGATCATACCTATGGGGGAACACTGGGCCAGGATAACATTAAGGCGGGGGGATCATACCTATGGGGGAACACTGGGCCAGGAGAACATTGAGGCAGGGGATCATACCTATGGGGGAACACTGGGCCAGGATAACATTGAGGCAGGGGATCATACCAATGGGGGAACACTGGGCAGGAGAACATTGAGGCGGGGGATCATACCTATGGGGGAACACTGGGCCAGGAGAACATTGAGGCGGGGGATCATACTTATGGGGGAACACTGGGCCAGGGGAACATTGAGGCGGGGATCATACCAATGGGGGACCATTGAGGCGGGGGATCATACCTATGGTGGACCATTGGGCCAGGGGAACATTGAGGCGGGGGATCATACATATGAGGGACCACTGGGCCAGGAGAACATTGAGGCGGGGGATCATACATATGGGGGACCACTGGGCCAGGGGAACATTGAGGCGGGGGATCATACCAACGGGGGATCATACCTATGGGGGAACACTGGGCCAGGAGAACATTGAGGCGGGGGATCATAACTATGGGGGACCACTGGGCCAGGGGAACATTGAGGCGGGGGATCATACCAATGGGGGAACACTGGGCCAGGAGAACATTGAGGCAAGGGATCATACCAATGGGGGAACACTGGGCCAGGAGAACATTGAGGCGGGAGATCATACCTATGGGGGAACACTGGGCCAGGAGAACATTGAGGTGGGGAATCATACCTATGGGGGAACACTGGGCCAGGAGAACATTGAGGTGGGGAATCATACCTATGGGGGAACACTGGGCCAGGAGAACATTGAGGCGGGGGATCATACCTATGGGGGAACACTGGGCCAGGAGAACATTGAGGCGGGGGATCATACCAATGGGGGGACACTTGGCCAGGAGAACATTGAGGCGGTGGATCATACCTATGGGGGACCACTGAGCCAGGAGTACATTGAGGTGGGGAATCATACCTACGGGGGAACACTGGGCCAGGAGAACATTGAGGCAGGGGATCATACCTATGGGGGACCATTGGGCCAGGAGAACACTGATGCGGGGGATCATACCAATGGGGGAACACTGGGCCAGGAGAACACTGAGGCGGGGGATCATACATATGGGGGACCATTGGGCCAGGAGAACATTGAGGCGGGGGATCATACCAACGGGGGATCATACCTATGGGGGAACACTGGGCCAGGGGAACATTGAGGCGGGGGATCATACCTATGGGGGACTATTGGGCCAGGGAAACATTGAGTTGGCCCTGTCTGGCCCTGATTCAAGGAGATATTAGGACCAGCTCTTGTCGTTCACCTCAGTCAGAGTTCAAAGTCCGCTCAAGAGTCTTCAACGAACGAAGGTTGATTTTGTATCGTAACACACCGTCCCATCCGTGATCCGCCCTCCATGTTGTTGACTTACACGCTTTAAAAGACCTCAAAGGAAACAGGAGCAACTCATACAAGAAAAAAAAGTGTTGATAATAATTGGAAGACGTTTTCTGTCACAAGTGGCAGTCTGCCACGAGCAGAACACATAGCGTGTTACGCCATTTTGTTCTCCGTTGTTGACACGGACCCAGTTGGGTGCTAAAACGTAAGCTGTTTAAACCCCGTATTGTATGGTCAGTGTTTGCAGGGGTCGGTAAACGTGTCACTCGCGCCATGTTGTTTGGCGCAGTGGTTAGTTTAGTTTAGGGGAGCTGAAGGGCAAGAGGTTTGAACTTCCCTCACCCCTAAGAATACCAACACGGGGATTTTCCACACTCGACGTGGAGTCTCCTGTGTTTAGTTTACTTTGGGACTCAGACGAGGCGGGAAGGAGTGCGTGGGGGGGGGGGGGGGGGGGGGGGGGGTTGGGGAGGGGGGGGGGTGGTGGCGGTGATTTTTGGAGACTGGAAGGAGACGGAGGACATGATATCTAATCGGCTCCTGTCCGTTCCATGAGAAATAAGTGCACAAGACATGAGACACGGGTCAGTGTGAAAACCACACCAGTCTCCATAATCAACTGTATGATACAGAGTGGACCTTTCACAGACCACAACATTCTTCATGTTCTCCATCAAAGACTGTCAAAATGGTACCATTCTCTTTCAGTCTCTTGAATAATACGTTGGTTTTACTGGAGACTCTAGTTTTGCTTTCCCGTGTTGTGCTTACAGCATATGTATTTTGTGCCTACAGCATACGTATTCACAGTCAGTTTAAACCATTTTTTCTATTAAGAACTGGGGCGGGGTGGGGGTGGGAGTGAGCTCGAACGGGCAGGCGCGAAAATGCGCAGCGTATGTGTGCATGTGTGTGGGTGTACGTACGCATTGAACATTTCTGCAGCCTCTTAACCGACTTTCATCCTGGTTTGACCATAAAATATTGAAAAGTCTGTTAAAAATGATGTAGCATTTTGAACCTCATCTCGAATAAACGCTACAAGATCAAGACTAAAGCTTAGACTGACTCGCTAAAAACTGACAAGCAGAAGCGTTCACTTCCTTTAAAAAATCTGAGCCTTCCTCAACGACTCTGAAAGTCAAGGACGCGGATGAATTTTTGATCTGCTCGCGTGAATGGTATTTCAAGTTGATATTGACGAGAGTGGGAATCAAGATCAACTGGAAAGAATACTTGGGTTCAATTCTTTGACTATATTACCTGATTTTGATTTAAACTTTAATGTTGTTTGGAAAGACACATGCATCTTCAACAACAGAAACAAGCCGTAACTTATCTGACTTTAACGGCACGGAAGCTGCAAGACTCCAGAACCCGGTCACAGATCACTGTCGCAGATGAGTTACGGAGTTTTGCAATGTAATCTCACCAGTTTGTGAAGCATTTTCCTGAAAAGCTCAAAATGCAGGACGCAGAATGAATTCTGAATGACAATCTTTATTCCCAAGGGAGGTAAATAAGCAAGAAAACGCTTTCCCCCTCATCTGGCCCTGATTTGCACAGCAGTATGCTACACGTTCTGCATTGTATGCTCTGGCTGTGATATTTTGCATGAAAAGACATAAATCGTTAAAGAAAAACAAAAACAAACGACAATAACATCTTGAAGCGCTCTTTCAACATTACTGTCAGCTGAAGTGATGTCTTTCAAACTACGATGATAAAATTGAGACAATCTTCACCCGTCCGTCACCATAACCATTCTGTTGACACTTCTGCCTTTGTGAAGATCTACTGCCGTGAATACACCAGGGAAAAAGAACTGATAGCGGCATGTATACATTATTACCTGTGTAACACTACCCGAGGCTGCAAGCAGGCTACATGGGGAATCAGAAGAGGGAGAGTGCGAAGAGCGGGGGAGGGAAAGCGATCAAGGGAGTGTACTCACACTGACTCAAGGGGCGTAAACTTGCTGTCCGTTGGAGGCTTACATCACTCCCAGCAATCAACAGCCCAGCTACCCTGTCATGATTCTTGTCCGGCACCAGGCTTCGGTTTCAGGTTCATTTGTATTATCGGGGTGCTGGGTGCTGTCCTCAGTAGACGACGTTCGGAATCTATAAGGGAAGTAATCCATGTTAGAGCTCGCGGTAAGCAAGAGTGATCCTGCGATTTACGTGGGACACATGCCACTGGCAGGCATGTCCAAGGCAATTTTGGCTCATCAGTCAGCTTAACATTTCAATCAGAAAGAGAAACGGCCAAAACACAGATGCAAAACGATGCCCCTGTAATGCATGCAGTCGATGTCCCGATCATTATAAAGCGTGCACTTCAAATATTTCACTTTCTAGGTCAGTTTGTTTGACCCCTACACGAAGAAAATACATCTGTTTCAAACGGACAGACATGCGTTATCTTCCTCTGATTTTTCCTGAACATTTATATCTATCATCCCAGTTTACCACACACAAAAATGGAGTAAAAATAATCAAATATATTTCGTAAGAAAAATGGTCCTAAGGCTGTCATGTGGGCAAATAAAGCGCACAATGGACAGCTTGACTCCACTCCAGTGGTTACAGCCTCACAAACCATGTCGCAACACAATGAACTAGCTTGCATGTCATAGAATACAGCGAGAGAGAAAAGACTGTCGCAACACAACAAACAAGCTTGCATGTCATAGAATACAACGAGAGAGAAAAAGCTGTGGAGACTTTCTATTAGGAGAAGAGAAGAAGCTACAACGGCAGAAAAAACAGTGGACAACAGCAAAGATAGATAACTTCAGGTAATTCAGTCGAAGAAAGTGACAGATAAGAGGAAATTGCTAAAGAGAAGTTACAGAAAGCGAGGATACAATTTTATAAAGAACAGTCCTTGGGATTCTCGCATAGTGCCCTACTCCGATGCCAGTTGTCATTGGCGTCATAGGCTGGGACACATTGCTCCAAATTGAAAAACATACAAATCGTCGGGTTTCAACTGTCCTACATACTTTGTTCGTCTTCGACTTTCCTTTCTCTTGTACCATCCACTGCTCTTGAGATGTGTCAGGGAATAACATATTTGCTTAAGTACAAATACACTTTTGAAATAGCGCAGACACTATCAATCCTCCCTTGCGAACAGCGAGTTCTGTTGTAAGTTTGAATCTTTTGGTGTGTAAGGAATTGGAGCATCTTTTTAAAGACTTCATTTAACCTTGGCAAAGGTCAAAGTCACGGCAGGAGGAATCTGACTGCCGGTATGAGCACTGATTTATCATCAAACTTTGGAACCGATTTCAGCCTAATTTCATTAACGTATGGATATATCCAAGGTCATTTTAAAACATTTTGATATCTCTACCGTTCATTCTTCATGCTGCGTCATGCGGAAACAGCTTTCCATGTTTGTCGTCTTGATTACTTCAAAACTGTTTCTGCGCCAGAAATCGACAATCAGTAGTTGTCAATGTCCAGTCGACACTGGTCCAGGCACCGCGGAGACCCTACACATGTCAGTGCCACACTGGTCCAGGCACCGCGGAGACCCTACACATGTCAGTGTCACACTGGTCCAGGCACCGCGGAGACCCTACACATGTCAATGTCCAATCGACACTGGTCCAGGCACCGCAGAGACCCTACACATGTCAATGTCCAGTCGACACTGGTCCAGGCACCGCGGAGACCCTACACATGTCAATGTCACACTGGTCCAGGCATCGCGGAGACCCTACACATGTCAGTGTCACACTGGTCCAGGCATCGCGGAGACCCTACACATGTCAGTGTCACACTGGTCCAGGCACCGCGGAGACCCTACACATGTCAATGTCACACTGGTCCAGGCATCGCGGAGACCCTACACATGTCAGTGTCCAGTGGACACTGGTCCAGGCATCGCGGAGACCCTACACATGTCAATGTCACACTGGTCCAGGCACCGCGGAGACCCTACACATGTCAATGTCACACTGGTCCAGGCATCGCGGAGACCCTACACATGTCAATGTCCAGTCGACACTGGTCCAGGCATCGCGGAGATCCTACACATGTCAATGTCACACTGGTCCAGACATCGCGGAGACCCTACACATGTCAATGTCCAGTCGACACTGGTCCAGGCATCGCGGAGATCCTACACATGTCAATGTCACACTGGTCCAGGCATCGCGGAGACCCTACACATGTCAATGTCCAGTCGACACTGGTCCAGGCATCGCGGAGATCCTACACATGTCAATGTCCAGTCGACACTGGTCCAGGCACCGCGGAGACCCTACACATGTCAATGTCCAGTCGACACTGGTCCAGGCACCGCGGAGACCCTACACTGTTGTTCTGGTGGTGTTTAGTTGTGCACATTTTGACACGGACAAAACCAACGAACCCTTTACAAGAAATAGGTCTATTCGTTCGTACAGGACTTTTCTAACACCCACAAGAATCACATATACAAAAAAAAAAATTCCTTTAACCTCGCTGCATAGTACTCTATTGGCGCCCAGAAACATTCTTTGTCAAACAATATTAAATTAATACAGAATTCATATATCTGGTTAAAAAAAAAAAACCCCAATCAGTCCAAATAATTATTTTCAGTTCCAAACTCACGTTTTCGACTCCAAACCCTGTTCTCGCCCCCCCCCCCCCCCCCCCCCCCCCCCCCCCCCCCCCCCCCCCCCCCCCCCCCTCTCTCTCTCTCTCTCTCTCTCTTGGACTAACCCTTGTCTTTCCTTTGCAACAGACAGCTCAGACGTGACACTGGCTATGACGACGGCGTTCATGGTGTAAAAACCCGTGCAATCCGACAATCTCGTGCATTACTCACCCCAGCTTATGGTCACATTGCTTTCAAGTTTGTGGCTGGACGCGCGCTCACGCAGGTGTTGGTAGCTATGTGATATATTGTTTTGAAACCTATGGCGATCGTTCATTTTTCTTTTCAGGGTCCGGTTTCTTGGAATAAACTCCCAATATCTTTGCGTAGTTAAAAAAAAAAAACTGTAGAGAACAGTAAAACCTTCATTCTGGGCCACCTTCGCCCTCAAACCATTTTCGGGCGAAAGTGGCCCAGAATAAAGGTTTTACTGTTCTCTGACAAGTAAGACTTCAAACTATGTTTTCCTAATCATTTTCGCGCATACAGTCATTTTCAATACTATCATTTTTGCGGAGACAGTCACCAAACTAAAACTAATTAGAGGGCTTGGGTTTGTGGCAGGCAGTACCCTGGACGGATCCTATGACCTGTGATTATGGCGCCATAAGGTAGGCTGGCGGCACCTGGCCGTGTGGCGAAGGGTTGCCTGTGATATTTTCATTTAGACACGGAGCCATAGACATACGTGTTCTGCGTTTCACAAAATACGTCGCGCGCACACACACACACACACACCACACACACACACACACCCATTCACACCACACACACTTACACGCACGCACGCACGCACGCAGGCGCGCGTTTATATGCACATGCTCTCTCTCTCACACACACACAAAACACACACACACACACACACACACACTCACACACACACTGACTGACTGAAAACCAATTTATTGTCAGATTAACTCACGGTTGTACAAAACACACACACACACACACACACACACAAACACACACACACACACACACACACACACACACACACACATAGAACACAGCGCAGGCCGAGCGGCTCGTTTGCACCTGTGTGTCTTCCTATGTTTGCGACCAAAAAATCAATAAACCATGCCTCGCGAGCTTACTGCGTTTCGTCTCTTACCTGCCAAGTGCGCCGCGGGCAACTTGCCCATTATTACATCAGCAAATGTTCACGAATATTCCAGACTGCCACGTGACACTCCACGTCAACACTACTACGCCGGCAAGAGCCGGCCATTTTAGCCATGGCTTTCAATGGAGACAGACGTGCTTTGTTTACAGAGGAACAACGCCGTGTTATGGAGGATCATATGCAATACCACAGGCTTATGATGGAGTATATAAACTCAGGTGGCGCTTTTTTTTACCTTGTAAGCCAAAGAGCAGTATTGCGTTTTTGGAAGGTGGGGAGAAAGAAAAACGAGAACTAACCATTGATGAACTACACAACTACCTTGAAAGCTTGTTGGTTCAAGAAAGAGATTTAGAAAGAATTTGGGAAATTTTTACTGAAAAAGATGTTGATGGTTTTGATAAGCTTTTGACGGTTGGCGAAATGATTCCATTTCTACACGATGGTGTTCTTTTACTAAAATTAGCAAAGAAAAACTATCCATTATGCTCTGGTTATGGTTCAATGCCTTGAAAAGGCACAAACAATGTTTCAAAGATCAAAACCAACTGAGACATGGCGTTCATTTTTACGAACGCACATGGATATTGATGACTCATATGCAAGAAAACTGATGCAGCTTTCAAAACTTTTTTATTATTGTCCAAAATTTCATAACCTTAGCATCAGCATCAATGATTTGTTTGCCAAACGAAGTCTGATCGCTAAGTACTTTCAGAAAATGATGATTTCGAAACGCCTGGCAAATTAGATCGAGTTCTCTTTAGTACACCTAACAGAACGGGGTGGGGTAGTGGGTGGCGCCACTACTCCTACAAAAAGCTTCAAACGTTCAGCGACAGGTGTACTAACGGGCGATTAAGAGCCGCCAAAAAAGCTCTGCCAAAAAAAAACCCCACTAACTCTGCCAAATGCCGGTCCCAAGCCCGGATGAGAAAAGAGGGGGGGTGTGGTATAAACTTTTTTGTGTGAGAAGGAAAGTATAATGAAACTCTTTGTTGCGGGAGGCGGTCTGTGGTGAAGTCAGCCTTGCTATAAATAGCCGTTTATACATGAACGGCTATTTTTAGCAGCAAGGGGGCTGTGGGGAAGTCAGCCTTGCTATAAATAGCCGTTTATACATGAACGGCATTTTTAGCAGCAAGAGGACTGTGGGGAAGTCAGCCTTGCTATAAATAGCCGTTTAATACATGAACGGCTATATTTAGCAGCGCCTAACAGGATGTAGTGGTGCTCGTAACTGGGACAGATGTGCCCCACCCCCACCCCACGCATGCACACCTCCCCCCACCCCCACCCCACGCATGCACACCTCCTCCCCCCACCCCCACCCCACGCATGCACACCTCCTCCCCCCACCCCCACCCCACGCATGCACACACTTAAGTTCTTAACTTAAGTCACCTCAAGTCACCTCAAGTCACCCCAAGTTCTTAATTAAGTTTTTAATTAAGTTTTTAATTAATACTTCAAGTTCTTAATAAGTTCTTGATTAAGTTTTTAATTAAGTTCTTGATTAAGTTACCTCAAGATCATAACTAAGTCATCCTTTAAGTACAACCAAGTTCTTATTAAGTTATCTTATAATTATTAAAAAAAATACAATCTATGTTTTTATCTTAAATAGTAAATGTCTAAGATAGTACACACACGCCTCAAAAAACGTGTCATCGTTGAGGATGTCTTGCTCAGCGTTCTCTCCCATAGATCTTAAGGAAGGTCTTACATCCGAAGCAACCGCATTGATTACAATTTGGGTCTATGGAAATGTCTTTTATAGACTCCATGTCTTTATTTATTGACTTTATCATTTTATAATACGCCATGATCTATTTTTATAAAAATTAAAATTAAGTTCTTAAAATATTATTCCATTATAAATGGATCAAAATGATGCTTTGTTATTGGCGGTTTTGGCGTGCAGTTGTGTTCGGCTTCTGTATTTAGTGGTGGAGATTGTTTGGGCTCTTGTTTTTGCCAGCGTTGTTTATATATTTTATAACCGTAATAACAGCCCCCAGCAGCAGCAAGGGGGCCAAAAATGGCAACAGTTTTAAGTTCAATATACCATGAAGACTTTGGCGCCCTTGTATCACATGGAGTTTTTATAGCTGGCATTGAATCAACTTGTTCTGGCGTTGGCGTGTTATGTTTTCATGATGAGTCATATTCTGTAACATTAATTTTTTTTGTCTGTTCCACTCTGCTAATTTTTTTCCCGCTTCAACACGCCCAGGATTTTTAATGGTCTCCACCTGATTCAGCGTTTTCTGCTGATTTTCTGGCTTGGTTACTTTCTCCACCTGATTCAGTGTTTTTCTGGTTCTGATGATTTTCCAGCTCGTTCATTTTGAAGGGAAACAAAATCTATATGATTAAAAGTTATTAATCCCATGATTAATGGCGATAACAATGTTCCAAATCTGTAGTATAAATCACATCCTAGAGACTCTAATGACTTTGTTAAAAACTGATCTTGCGTTAAATCATACGTAAGATCTTGTTCAGAATCAATGGGAGCAAATCTACTGACTAGTTTAGTGTACAAACTAAGAACCGTTTTGCCCCACACTTTTCACCATTCTAGACCCCAGCTGCGCTTCATACCTGTTATGATACTTTAAAATGTCTTGCGGCGGCATCTGTTAATCTGTTCTATGCTGAATTCAGTTCCGAGGACTGTTTTGTTTTTCCACACGCTGCCAAAGAATACAGCCTCTCCTTTTGGGCATAATAGCTTGATCATCAACTTGGTCATTCATAAGTTCAGGCAGGTTTAGGCCGCCTTGTAGCTGTAGTAGATCATCACTGTTCATGTTTTTTATAATATATAATTATTTTATTTTATAAAAATGAGCACCGAAAAAACTGTTGCTAACCTTGTATACCATTCTGCTGTTATTGGAGGACTAAGTGTAGGATACTCAATGCTTGGTAAAAGCCTGTTAAGAATTAAACCAGCAGATCTTGGCAAACTAGACTTTGAGGATTCAGCAAAGCTGATTGCTATCATTGCAGCTTCGGTTGCTACGAAAGATTTTCTAGTTAAGCAAGGAATAATTCCAGACAATATAAATATGTAAGAAAAAAATACATTTATAAAAAATGGCTTCACTCGCAATAATGATAGGCGGCGCTGTGGTGAATGCGCTTGCTTTTAGCGGAAGTAATTTCGCATTTAGTAAACTGGGGAATGACGGCGAGAGAAAAAGACATAACAAAGCTATGGAGCAACTAGCAGCTGCACAAGACGCCTATGAAAGGCAGAGGCTTGAGCAGTTAGATTTTATTAATGACACACTGAAAAGACAGGGGCATGCAGCTTACACATTTAAAAATGTTGATCAAGCAATAAAACAATATTATCTTGTAACAGGCAAACCAATCGAGACATTGCCCCCACCAAAATTCAGTGACTTTTATCAACCATCAGAAAAACAAAAGATGCAAGAAATCGGGTTTATTGTCGTTGGTATGACCGTCGTGTATTTTGTTGCACATAATATTGGCTGAATAAAAAATGAACAAAATCTATTATTCGCCCAAAGGATATTGGAAGGGCATCACAGCAATTAAAAAGCTAAGCCAAGCAGCTGGTGTCAGTGAACAAACAGCAAAAGAATGGTTATCTAAACAAGCGATCTGGCAAATTTATTTACCTGCCCCTAGACGAATACAGAGACCACACTTTGTCAATACAACTCCAAACGACACCCATCAAATGGGTCTTCTATATTTACCCTCTGATAGGATTAGACGAAAAAGATTTAAGTACGCACTTACAGTCATTGACGTAGCTTCAAGATACAAAGATGCGGAACCGTTAACGCAAAAGAGCGCTTCTGCTGTTGCTGTTGCCATACAACTGATATATCAACGAGGTCCTTTAACTTATCCCCGCATGATTCAAGTTGATGATGGAAAAGAATTTAAAGGGCAAGTGAATCAATTATTGTTAAAACATAGAGTTACTATTAGAAGAGGCATTCCAGGAGTTCACAGATCACAGGCTTTAGTTGAAAACTTTAACAAACAGTTAGCCGAAAGACTTTTCTCCTACCAGTATCACAGAGAGCTGATTGACAATTCTCGCAACACAGAATGGGTTAGAAGACTGCCCTCAGTTTTGCGCGCAATGAATAATGAAGAATTTAAAGGGTTAAAACCAGTACAAGCAATCAAAAGAAAAACAATAAATGTTGCTGAAGACTCCAGTACACCCAGCAAACTATTACCGTTTGGTTTGAAAGTAAGGTACCTTTATTTACCGGGGGAAGCAGAAGGGGACACTCGCATCAGGGCAACCGATCCAGTTTGGAGTGTTGATCCATATGAAATAAAAAGAATTGTAAAGATGAATCCGCCCGTGTATTATTTACGAGAAACTGGCACAACAAAACAACCAGCTCCTCAAAGATCTTTTGTGAAGGAAGAACTGCAGATAATCCCGCCAGACACAGTTCCGCTTTAATTAATTTACGGTCCTCCAGTGCCCGATTGCATATGAAAACTCTGGATTAACAAATACTCGTTTTGTGTTTGTTCTATCTAACGACTTCTTTGTTACAACTGTTGTGTTGATCTCATGTAGATTAGATCGCAGTTTTACGTTGTCATGATGAAAAGTCTTATTGCCAAACAATGCTTCTTTGTAGTTGTCATGTGATATGTTTGACTGCACAACGCTGCGAGATATTCCCTTTGCTTTCTTAATGATTTTCTCCTGGCTCGAAATACTGTACATTTTTGACCTTAACCCCACAATACTCCTTGATCACCTTTCCAGATAATTCATCCTTCATCTTTCCTAAAACCTTCTTGTTAGTAATTGAATGTAAAGGCGAGTCTTTAGGATAATCGGACGTGTCATACCATCCTGCATGCCCTTTAGCCACTTCTAATTCTATGTCTTTATAGATGTCTTCAGTAGGAATATCTATAACAAAACTATCTGTATCTGTGTAAAGTACTCTGGACTCAGGATACGAGGGCTTAAAGTAGTCATAAAGAAACTCTAACATCAAAAGCTTTGATAATTCTAAAACAGTAAACCCAATAAATACAGGTTTGTCTAATTTGACTTTCTTTTTTTTTCATCATTATGCCAAAAAGCTGATCATGAAATCTTCTGAAGTCCTGATAATTAGGTTTTGAAGTCAGCTTAATTGCTTCGTTCTCTTTGGTGACCAATCTGACATCTTTGCGCTTGTGCGGATTCTCCATAGTCTTTCCGAAACAGCTGTTGTTCATCAGCTTGAAAAAGTCTTTTTCTGAAGCATCTGTGGATTTAGTTCTGAGATCAGTGTTCTTCATGATGTATGGTTTCATGAACTGTTCTTGATCGAAAGCAATTATACGATGAACAGCTGTTAACTTTAAACCATGTCTTAAATAAAATTGTAGAAGTCTGTAATGACAGACATAATTTTTTTTGCCCGAAGATTAGGCACAAGTTTAGGCGGTTCTCTTGGATCCATCTTTAGACTTTCTGCTGCTAATGGATAGTCATTATGTAGGTCATGGAGTTCATGAGGATATTCTAAGTCAACTTCTAGAATGAAGCCACGCTGTTGATCAGGCGTTAAACTGCCCAACCACTTTAATGCCTTTTGAATATTATTCGTACCTGTGTACATTTTAAAGTTACGTAATGGAAGTGATTGTGCCATAGCCCATCCATACAGATTGTTTGCATCTAAATACATGAGATAGTTAGACCTTTTACTCGTATCATAGTCGTCCAAGTATTTGTTGTTTGCTTTACAGTAATGATGCGACGCCATACTAATTCCCCCACGCAATCCGTTTTCAATCATCTGAATCATTGGTAGGTCAGACAATAAATCAATCTGTACTCCAGTAAACTTTAAGAAAGCGTCCCAGCTCATCCCGGGCGCAGAAATATAATGCGCAGGATCCAAACTGTAATGTTTCATGCAGGTCTTTCTATAATTTTCAAAGACGTCCGCCAACAAACATACATCTGCCATTAAATAGAGTCATGATAGTCTCCCATCGTTTTACAATCTAACTTCTGCCACGCATCTTGAGCATGTTGGTAATCAGAATCGCTGATGTCCTTTCCTCTAAGACTAGAAAAGAACGCGCCTTTAGGTGGAAGTGTATCTTCATCAAACCTTTCCCAACTGTTCATGTACTCATAAGGGTAAACGCCCTTTCTAACAAGAGTTGAGTCAAAATATTCTTCCGTTATTGGGCAGGACTTTAAGGACATAGCCAGTGACTCTAATGAACCCATCATGTGCTGCATAGAGTCGTAGAAAGACATGTTATTTAAAGTGAAACACATGTACTTTTCTGATGACTGTGCAATGCATGCTACCCTGAAGGCGCTGGTACTGCTTTCATTATAAGGTGAGAGTCGTAACCTCGCAAGTTATGAAAGAATACAGGCAGCTTCCATGTCTTAGGATCAAATTTTAAAGTTGAAGATTGCATTTGTTATGCGCCGCTCCTCTGAACTTTCCGCTAATGTGATCATGGTCTCTACTGTGGGGTTTACACTCTTGGGCGTTAGCTCTAAACCACAAATCCAACAGTGAGTGGCTGAGTCATACTGTTGTTGGTCTTCAGGCGTCATTATGATTTCAGATAAGTTTAGTTTATTAGAACAGTTATTACGCACTTGCTGCATGCGTTCTAAGAAGTATTTTGCAGCATCTGGCCCTCTATATAATTCTGGCTCTGAATGAACGCCATCCGACCTGACAACAATGAAGGCAAATGAACAAATCTGATGATTACTCATTAAGACTGTTTTTCGAAGTTTTTGGTGGTTGCTGGCCCTTCATAAGGAACAATGAGTGATTCAAAGTCTGCGTAAACTACGTATGGACTTGTTTGCAGCCGTTTCCAGTTCTTAAAACTAACTTTAGATCCTGGCGGGGGCGTAGTTAGTTCTGTCTTACAGTCTACAGAACTTTTACAATGTTTTATATGTTCGCTCGCGGCTTGAACAGATGGCATTCTTGTTAAACATTTTCTACAGAATTCTTGTTTGCCATGATCTTTTGAAGTATGCTGCATTAGTCTACTCATTGTTCGTATCAATGTGTAATGCGGTAGCCCTGCTGGCGAAAACATTAGGAGTAAGTCCACATGACTTTTGGCTGGTTCGCCTATTGTTGGACTGTTCTTGGACACTTAATTGGCGCCAAATTTGTTTCCTCATCCCATGTGTATACATTAACAGTTATTGGGTTGTTTTGTTCTTCAAACTGATCAATTTGGTCTACACTAACAGGAAAGGATATTCCATTGAAGTTAAGATCTTTGGCGTATTGCCGATAGTTAGTCACTCTCTCTGCGTGGTCGCGGACATGGGTGCAGCCTTGCAAGAAAAGCACCACATGAAACATTTTTGTCTGAATTTTTTATGTTTAAAACTGCTCTCTTTGAAACCAACTCTCGAGGTAGCGGAATGTAAGCCTTGCCTACAATTGGTGCATACTTAGCCTGTTTTAATCTAATCTCTAAGACTTCGCCCTCTGACCAACCAGAGCCTCTCATTTTAGCTTCTTCAGCGGCAGCGTCAAACTGTGTAAGCAGTTCGTCTGCCCAACCGGTGTTAAGTCATTATGAGAAAGAATAGTCTGCTGTTTAGTTGAGACCCAGACTTCTAGATTTTCTTCATTTATTGTTATATAGTCGATTAAAACAGCTAACATTACTTTAACTGGTGGGTCTATTGTTAGTTTACTTGGAACTTGAGAAATGCATGAACAACGCTTGCCTGTACGTTTGTTGGGTCAATGACTTCTAAATCAATATCATTCAGTGCTCTTGATAAACGCTCTCTCTCGAGCATTCCTTCAAAAAATTCGTCTTGTCCTTCATATATCTTAGCCATGCTGTCTTTCTTTTCTAAGCCAACATATTTATTTAAATTAAAAAAAATACAACGGCTTAATCAGAATCAACATCGACGGTCTTTTTGCGCTTGGACTCATAAACTAAAGTATAAACACCTTTTGGTGTTGTTAATGTGAGCTGTTTAGAACAGAGTTTAATGTCTCGTTTACTTTTTTTAAGCATTCCTTTTTTATCTGCTCGGGGTCTGGCTGTTGAGAAAAACTTGTCCTCGCCTTTCTTTGAAGATCAAACTTTTGTCTTTTGTAGTCATCAAAATCGGCCTGTAAACGATTAAATTCTTCATCCGTGATGTTTGAGTCAACAAGCGCTTTATTTATTGTCAGTTTAAACGAACTAAGTTTAGCCGTTATTAGTTGAACCATAGCTGTGTGCTTTTGGAGTTTAGTTTTTAATTTTTTGCCAGCCGCACTTACAGCTAATGAACACAGACCGAGAGCTAAAGACAAACCTCCTAGAGGTAAAGCGGGGCGGGTGCGCCTATGCCCATTGCTAAGAGACCAACCCTCGTTCCTGCTGAAAGAGCACTTATATTTGATGCTCCAGTATTAACATAAGTAACAGCATTAAAGGCAGCAGAATACCTTCGTTTGGTTTTGCTGTATTTGAAAGGTCTTGCTCTAGTACTTGCTGCTTTGTGTAATGTTGGTTAATCTAAAGGTTTTTTAGGGTTAGGGGTTTCTACAAATCTCTTCTTTTTGGCGGCGCTGTAGGCAATTTGGAAAAAACTTGAACAGACATGCTTTTTATAAAATAAAAATAATTTAGTATTGTAATATCTTTTTAATCTGTTAGCTTCAATATTCAGCTGCGCATCATATAAAAAAAAACAAATGTACATTAAGCGGTTTATCAGCTTCTTCTTTTTTAAATCAATTTGAATGTTTATTACGTCTCTCACAGTTCTCTCCGCTTCCATGTAACTGATTATCCTCCGTTGCCCTTAGTCAATCCATAAACCGAAATTTTTTTGTTAAATAATCATCAAGCCTAACATTGTGAAGGTGTAGATCTTTAGCCACAAGGTCAACTGTTGGATTTTCTACACCTCCCACCTCCAAACATTTTCTTATTTCATCAAATGCTGATAAGGTTTAAGCCCGCTAGCATAGATTTGGTTAGGACTGCCCTCAATCAAAACATTGTATTTTTCGTTATTTTTGGTTTAAAAAAACTTTTCACTTCCTCTTTTGAATGGTTCTTCATCTTCACACAGCAAAAAAATACCTTTAAGCGATCTTGCTGAGACGCTAAAACTAAATTCCATATAGTGTCTGCCCTGCTTCTAGGATAATTTTGAAATGATGAATCACTCTTCGTAATATATTGCTAATTTGACTGTTTATTGGCACTCAATCACCCCCTTGCTAAATTAGGGTTGCTAAAAACGTCAAACTCTAACGTGATGTCAAAATGCTGTACTTTGCTTCGGTGTCTGTTGACTGATAACACGTTTGTATTCGTTAAAAGTTAGTTCATATGACAGTCTGTTTTTTAATGCTCCTTGAAAGTATGGCGCATGGTTTTTAACAACTCAAAATCTAGGGAATGGAAAAGCGATTACCATAACGCATAACTTACAGCTAAAGCCTTTTTGCTGCTTTTAGCACCTGAGGCGAGTTCAGCGCCTATTCTAATTTTTATGCTTCTTCATTGCCGATTCCTTGAAACGCAAGATC
This sequence comes from Conus ventricosus, assembly GCA_018398815.1. Classification (NCBI taxonomy): domain Eukaryota; kingdom Metazoa; phylum Mollusca; class Gastropoda; order Neogastropoda; family Conidae; genus Conus; species Conus ventricosus. Next base: position 2,627,440 of record CM031604.1, on the reverse strand, counting down.
TTCCCTTCATTCCCGGTTAGCCATAGATCAGAATAGGTTAAAAATATGTCTGCATTGTGTAAAGAAAATATTTCTTGCCCCTAAAGTTTTATAGAAATTTTCTTAACGATTGCCCGCCCCAGGTTCTGTACGCTGTCCTGTTTGGGCCCTGTTGTTGAATCAAGCGCTATTTTAAAAGTAAGAACGCGCAGGCCCGGGCACAATCACGTCATTTGCTCCTAGGTCTGGAAATTTGACAGTAAGAATTTGATCCGCATCAATAGTAGATGGATTATTTGGAACAGTAATAGTTCGCTTATTTCCCTTTCCCACGCCAAGGGGTTTTTTCAGTCTTCTATGCGGGTTAAGAATCGAGCCATGTGCTTGTGACTTTTTATGAAGCAAAATAAAAGTTAATTATTTAAAAACATGGCAGGAATTGAAGGCGAAGAAGATTATGATGTTTTTTGATCGTGGAGACGACATGAGTAGATTCCCCTTGGGAGGGGGCATCGCTCGGGGCTCTCATTGCAGAATGAATTAGCAAAATCGGGAGTACATTACCACCAAGTCGTATAAATTAACAGAAAGTAAGGCCAATCATTATACCAAAGTTTAGGCCCAAGAACCTCCCGAATTTATAGACCCTAATGATTTTGAAGTAAAAGATAACCATTGTTTGTGAGGAGCGACCAGGACAACTTGTTTCAGCTTACAACTAAAAAAGACCCATCAAAGTTTTTAGCCGTGGGTTCAATTAGAAATAAAACTCCCTGCGAGCGTACAAAATCGCCTTGGCCTTGTTAGGCCAAAATTAAGGGCGGAGGCAGTTTCTAAACTTCAAAACACACTGCAAGAACCCCCCAAACAAAATAACCAAATGCAAAACATGGAACTTAAAGAATTAAATCAATCAAGGTGAATTAATAAATGTAATAGAAGCAGAATCCAGTTTTTCAGAAGAAACAGCGTTAAAGACTATACACACTCACCGCTACCCATGCAGAAATAGAGGCCCTTGATCATGCTTAAGAACCATCAGAGGCGAATTAACAAACAATTTAGCAAAACTAGGTGAACTAGATGGGCATATAAAAGAAAAAAAAGAAAAACTCGTTGAGGCTGACGACCGCATCGTAGGGCCTGATATTAAAGAAAGAATAACCCAAAGACTAAAAGATCTTGAACAAGAGAGATCAGCAAGACTAGAAGTGGCTAACTACAAACCGAGCCCAAATTACGAACTCAAGTGAATAGAATAAGAAACTATCCAAAAAAATTTTATATGAAGACACAACGCTAGCAGAAGGGAATCCGAACACTTTTTAAGAGCAAGGAGTCACATTAGTAAGCGTTATAACAGCCTTAGGATTTGCAATAAGTAAAACTGGTGTTGGCTATTACAGGCGGGGGTGGAGGTCAAAGTCCAGTGCCTCCGCCACCATCGCCTCCACCTGATAAATCATGGGTAAAAAAACAGCTTGATCATCTTGCAAAATTTATTAAAAAAATTAGCCAGTAAAGCCGGGGACGCTTTACCGGGTATATTAGGGGGTGTTGTTAGCTGGCTTTTGTCTACTCCCAAGCAAAGTAGTTGGCTTTATGGCCAAGCACTTATGGGCATATTTCTCTTAATAGTTGGGTTACTATTTAGTAAGATAAAGACCGAGTATCCTATGCCAGTTAATCCAAGAACAAGCGCTGTCTTTTCATATTCAAAGGGCATCGCGAACAGGTCCGCGAGCTTTGCGAGTCTTCAATGACTTTGGGGGTTTGGTCTTCGGGATTGGATGACTTAATCTTGGGTGTTCTTTTATTGTTTGTAATATTACTGGCTCAGAATTTATGTCGTTTTTCCCAACCTTCTGTTCATTGCCTGCTATAAGAATTTCATTATTATAGTTTATTATTGTACCTATCTGGAGTCCCGAGGTCAAAGGCAGCATGTATAAACCAGTGCCAACAGCAAAGTCTACTTTCGATCTTGCGTATTGTAAAACATGTTGGTACCTTTGAATACTGAAGGTAAATCAACTGTAGAATTAATGGCGTCCTCTAAATTTGCTAAGTATTGTTTTTGTGCATCAAAGCCAGTAGAAAGATCAGTTTTGCTCGATCTTGCCTGTGCTTGCGAACCTAGCAAACACCAAACGTAAGTACGAATAGAGTCGTTTATTCGTTCTATTCCCGCTCTAGTTAGGCCCTTAGAAGTGTCCTAAGATAAATGTTGTCCATGCGTTTTATGCTCTTGCTCTATGGACCAGGGCTGAACAATTTTGAAAGGAGGGTTTTAAGACATATTTATACTTTCTGTGCGTGGCCCCGAAAATAAGGGGGGCCTATGCCTGATCAAGATCCAACTTTTGTCTAAAGTCGTCTTGATGTTAATATTGAATTCGTTACAGATCCTTTCAAAAAACCTTCATGTCTATTCTGTTTGCTGAATGGATTAAACGATTTGTCATTCGGTAATGGCGCTTGCAGTTCAGTCAAAATACGTCTGAAGGTGTAATAAAAATGAAATCGTACCTGACCTCACCAAAGGACAGGATGAGTTAAATGATTAGCATACGACACTCCACACCCAGTTGATGCACAAGACACAGCAAAGTTTAACTGGTTCTGATAAAACTGCAACGGATGACTAAACCACGCTTCTGGATGGGGCTCTTTTTCAATAGGGGGGTAAGATAGCCTTCAATGGAGTCTCACCTTTTTATGAAAAGAGGCAGTCTGGGTCACAGCAATGTCAAGAGTATCAGTTGCTATATTTTTAGGATTGTAGTGCCCGGGCCCCACAGAATATTTTTTCATCAGTATATTTGAAAGCACTCATTTTTAAATTTTTTTTTAAAAAAATGTTTGTAACAATAACAACTCAAGACCGTCCTTCGTTTTAGAACATGCTATTGATAACAATTGCGAAACTAGAACGGTCGCGCTCCATGAAAAATTCTACAAGTCGTATGTTTAATATAAGTGAATCCAGGAAGAATAATAAGATTCAAAATTTGATACTGCAGGAACATTAGTTAGCCAGTTAACAATAGCTGATGGTTATTACGGGTTTGCTCACTAAAAGAAGCAATGAGTAACTTCGACATTACTCTCAAACTTAACAATGCGAATCTAAAAAAAAATGTTAACATTCAAGCCTGAAAAAAGAAGTAGGTTACTATTTTGATAAAGAACTAGCTAAAAGTTAGGCTTTACAGCTAACAAATTTTAGATTTAGAGTTACACCAACCCAAACTACTTATGAGGGGGAAAGTCCGCTCGACTTGCATTACATTCATTACTCTATGTTCATTTGGGTGAGCTGAGCACTGATGAAAACTTTTATGACGGAAGGCCCTCAAATGTTTTAAGAGCTCTTCCGTCAGGGAAAGCTGCATATTGCGATTATGAAATTATACAATTCCCTAAATTTTCAGTTTAAAAGATTAGTTTGTGGGAGGGTCGGATCATTTAATAAAAAATCAAAGACAAAGCGGGAAAGTTTGTGAAATGTGATAACCTGCACATTGTTTTTTGGAAATAAAATAATAACTTTACTAAAAAATAATGTCGCGGGGGCCAGAAGAATCAGGAGTTACATTACGCCTGTGAGGTGTATAACTTTAGAATTAAAAGACCTTGCAGACGTTTCGGACTTGAACAAAGGTGAGATAGGCGCTTTGTATGGTTTGATACACTAAAATGGTGAAAATTTTAAACGCAAAAGGTTGGCGACACCAAAAAATTTCCTAAAACTAGAACACTGCGCAATCTAGAAAACAAATAATGTTGGCCAGTATGAATAAAAAATGTTCGAAAACCTGAACCTCAAATGGCACTTAGAACCATATTTAGAATGGGAAATAAAATTTGAATTCATAAGCCCATTTACATATTTTAGCCGTCAAAAAAGTTTCAGAAAAGCAATTCAACTCTGGCCCTTTACATGTAAGTCTTATGCCGGACGACAATAGTCGGAAAGAAATTGAAATAACGCCGTATGGGAAAAAGCAGTACATCCTCCACAAAAAGAAACAGTTGTAAAAAAAGCTTCAACAAAATTACAGTTCTTTTCCCAAACAGAAAATTAGGAGACACGTTCACAAAAATATTTGAAATTTCTGTCTTTAAAGATTTGGAGAGGGATGGGGTTGTGGGCGTTAGTGATGAACCTTATAAAAGGAATTAATATTAGCTGGCAAAACTTAGACGTTAAACGCCTTAACGTTGTTGTCGTCGTTCTTCACAATGGCGAGGATATTAAGATCATAACAACAAGCAACAAAATCAATGTTGACTTAAATAGAAACAATCTTACAGAACTAAATTGGATTAATCTTACACATTTAGGCCTCATAGGGTTTTATTATACTGAACAAGTTTTGACGGAGAGTATGATAAAAATAATAACTGGATTAGATTAAATTCTTCTATAAAACCATGGAGCAGTTAAACTTTATGCCAAAAACTCCTCATTGCTCATTGATTTGTGGGCAGACTGGTTGTGGAAAAACAATATTTGTCCTAGACCTATTACAAACAGTTTATCGCTATAATTTTAATCATATTGTGATTTTCTGCCCAACACTTAAATGGAACAAAGCATATCATGATAGAAGGTTTATATGGACAGATGATAACATATATTTAGTTGATCCTAGCAATAAACTGAGTGAGTGTTTAGAACAGTTTTATAGACTGTTTGAAGGAACGCAAACACTATTTATTATAGATGACTGTTCAGCAGAAAGAGACATAGTTAAAAAGAGAAACACTTTATCAAAACTTGCTTTCAGTGGAAGACATGCTGGAATAAGTGTGTGGATTTTATGCCAAAAATATAACTCAGTTTTAAAAGACTTTAGAGAACAGTTAAAGACTGTAGTGTTATTTCACATGAAAGACAGAGACTCATTTGAAGAATGTTTGCGCGAAAATGATGTTATTGAAAATGACCAGGAAAAACACAGGATTAAGCAAAAACTAAAATCTGAAAAGTTTAGTAAATTAGTATTAAAAACGGATAACCCTGCACAGTATGTTTGTTTGTAGATAATCGTTATTTTTTGGTTATTAACGTCTTACTTGTCAGAGAACAGTAATATGCTGATTCTAGAGCACTTTCGCCCGAAAACTGTCTGTCTGTCTGTCTCTCTCTGTCTCTCTCTTCTCTGTCTGTCTGTCTGTTCTGAGGGCAACTTGACCTTAACGGGTTTTGTCAGGGGTGCCGGTGATTCTCTCTCTCTCTCTTCCGCCACAGAAAAAGGCGGCTTTTAGGCCACTTTCGCCCAAAAACTCGGTGGTGAAGCAAGTGGCTTAGAATGAAGGTTTTCCCTGTTCTCTACTGTCTTCATTCGAGGCATCTCTTAAAACAACCCTCTTCACCTATTAATAGCAGTTCTTTCTTCCCCTTCCCTGCCCATCAAATGGATTCTGCGACTAAATGCGTGTGTGTCACTGTGTGTGTGTGGGGGGGGGGGGGGGGTGGGGGGGGGGGGGGTGGGGGGGAGGGGGGAGGGGGGAGGGCGTGCGCGCATGCGTGTGTGTGTGTGTGTGTGTGTGTTCGCGCGCATGCTGTTGTGTCCGTTGTTGTGCGGCAGTGTGTGTGGGATCATGTGTATGTGTGTGTGTGTGGGTGCGTAGGTGTGTGTCAATATGCACCCTTGTTTGTAGATGCATGATACTTATTGCAATATTCATCTTCCTATTGGTTTCATTTATGTTTTCTTTAACCTTTTATATAGTTGTAAGCGCTTAGGGCTTATGATGTAAGATTAAGCGCCATAAACGATCATTATTTTTATAAGTAACCTTTTGAACTAAAGCTTGACCTGCTGTTCAGCTAGATCCCAGGCCCAAGAGTCAGGAACTCAATGGTACTGGGTTCTCTCGTGCCCGGGAATTAACATTCCCATCAGTCCCCTGTTCCATCAGGTCCCAGTTCTCAAAAGGCTCAATACCAATTAGGTCCTGGTTCCAACAGGGCCCATTATTAGTAAGAAACCTCAATACCAGTTAGATCCTGGTTCCAATAGGGCCCATTATTAGTAAGAAACCTCAATACCAGTTAGGTCCTTGTTCCAACAGGGCCCATTATTAGTAAGAAACCTCAATACCAGTTAGGTCCTGGTTCCAATATGGCCCATTATTAGTAAGAAACCAATATCGCAAGGGCCCAGTTCACGTTCGTAATTACGAAGTCTGTCTACTCATTTGACTGACTGGATAGCGGAAACCTGAAATCAACCGAAACAGAATGATGGAGAGGTGCTTTAGCCCAGCCGACCGCAAAGGGCCATTTCAGGGCATGATGGAGAAAGTCGCGGGAAGGAGCGGGGGGGGGGGGGGGGGGGGGGGTGAAAGGAGGGAGAAGGGGTCTCTCAATTGGGGTAGAGCAGATTTTTTTATTTGGCTTTTGTTTATTGACCTGTGGCATTTCTTGTCAATATGAACTCTTATAATGCGCATTGTCTGACCATGTTTCATTGGTGTACTGATTTCAAGACAGTGGAAGGTAAATAAGCTGATTCCATACTAATGTCCGCCCCTCTCCCCTTCCTCTTACCCCCAATCACCGACCCCCTCCACACCCATAGGCCCAGTCATTAAAACACAGCCTAAATAAAATCTCTCTCTGTCTCTCTCTCTCTCCTCTCTTCTCTCTCTCTCTCTCTCTCTCACACACACACACACACACACACACACACACACACACACACAGCATGCGCACTCTGCCCTACCTGCCTTTGTGTCCGTCTCTGTTTGCCTCTCTCTCTCTCTCTCTCTCTCTCTCTCTCTCTCTCCTCTCTCTCTCTCTCTCTCTCTCTCTCTCTCTCACCCGGGTTCATTTTCTTGTAATTTGCTCAAGTCTCTGACTAACTGACCTTACTTCATGTTACCTTTTTCTCTGTCTTCTTCTGCGCGTTGTCTGTCAGTCTCTCTACAAATCAGAAAGGGAACGCAGGTAACTTGTCTGCTCCAGTGAGACATGGTCACACTGAAACTCAGCCCATCGGAACTGTTGAGCGTTGGCCCTGTTGGGCCTGGATCCTATTGCGTCTGGATCCTATTGGGTCTGGATCCTATTGGGTCTGGGTTCTACTGGGCTGAGGTCCCGATGGTACTGGGTTCTAACGGGCCAGCCCCGTTGTTGGTCTGCTGCAGCGTTCCCAATGATCAGCTGGGGACTGTATCACCAGGTGAAATGCATTTTCTTTGTCTTCAGATACTGATTCAGTGATGTTGACACAATCCGGCCAATCCCGTAGCCCCCAGTGAGCCCGCCCCCTCCTCCCCCTCCCCATTATAAGCAGGTGAAAAATCTAGACGATGTTTGAACAACCTTGTATCTGCTTGTGGTCGGTCCTCTAGGGCTCAGTACCATTTGGGCCCAGAACCGTTCAGGGCCCAAGTTCCACTGGGGACCAGGTCCAATGAGGCCTATACCCAGCAGGATTCTGGTCCGATAAGACCAAGGCCCATTTCGGCTCAGGCCAAGAGGCCCCACTCTGATTGGGCCTGGGGCTGATTGGGCCCACTACCGTTTAAGGCCAGTACCGTTTAAGCCCAGTACCGTTTAAGCCCAGTGCCGTTTAAGACCAGTACCGTTTAAGGCCAGTACCGTTTAAGCCCAGTGCCGTTTAAGCCCAGTAACTTTTAAGCCCAGTACCGTTTAAGCCCAGTACCATTTAAGCCCAGTACAGTTTAAGCCCAGTACAGTTTAAGCCCAGTACAGTACCGTTTAAGCCCAGTACAGTTTAAGCCCAGTACAGCACCGTTTAAACCCAGTACCGTTTAAGCCCAGTACCGTTTAAGCCCAGTACCGTTTAAGCCCAGTACCGTTTAAGCCCAGGTTCATCAGAGCCCAATTCCAATAAGACGAATTCCAATACCACCATGTTCCTTAAGGGAGATGAGTAAAATGTGTGGATGAATAACCTTGTTCCCTTTCTGATTGCAGACGGACAGATGGATGAACAGAAGACAGAGAAAGGGACAAAACAAAATAGAGTGAGCGAATGAGAGACCGATGCTAAGTAATAGAAAGAGAAGCTGAACTCGAGTCAGGAAGAGAGAGTGAGAGAGGCAAACAGAGAGGGGGACAGAGAGTGTGCATGCGGTGTGTGTGTGTGTGTGTGTGTGTGTGTGTGTGTGTGTGTGTGTGTGTGTGTGTGTGTGTGTGAGAGGAGAGGAGAGAGAGAGAGAGAGAGAGAGAGAGAGAGAGAGAGAGAGAGAGAGAGAGAGAGAGAGAGAGAGAGAGAGACAGACAGACGTTATGTCTATCTGTCTATTGGTAATGGGCTCTGTTGGAACTGGAGTATGATGGAAAACGTCACTCCAAATGAACATGAGAAAAAAGACAGACAAAGAGCCCAGAAGAATAAATCCTCTAAACGCTGAAAGAAGAAAACAGGCTCCACTCCAGGCTGTGACGGTCTCACAACTGAAATATCAGTAAATTCCCTTGGAAGAAAATCAAAACAATATGCAAAGATTTACATGCCACCTCCTTCCACTTCGGCCGCTTAACACACTCACATCAAAAAGAGGTCATCATTCTAATATACTTGTAAAATCTTACCACAGGAAACTAGAAAAACCGTCAACCTTTCACCCTTCTCATCACAGACTGGTCAAGGCTTTATCAAGGAGACCAAAAACTATTTTAAAGTCCATCATCTCAGATGACCAGTGCGGCTTTAATGGGGGCAGAAACATAGTCATTCTTTGGATTACCGATGACATAGCTGACTACTTCAAGAGCGAAAACCTACCGCTGGTATTAGTAGAAGTAGACTTTACAAAAGCCTTTGATTATCCAAACGCTTCATTGCCAACAGCCTTCAGCATTTCCGGTTTAGTTCAGACTGTATTCAGTGGACCAGCACTCTCCTAGTACAGATGAACTGTGATATCAGTCATTACAGATGGATGTCAGAACCAAGCACTCTCCTAGTACAGATGAACCGTGATATCAGTCATTACAGATGGATGTCAGATCCACTCTAAGTCGAAAAGGGAATTAGACAAGGACATCCACTTTCATCATGACTATTTGTCCTAGCGGTACAAGTGGTAACATCTGAAATCCGCAAAAGTGACATAACACGGTGTGTGTTGGGGGGGGGGGGGGGGGGGATACAAACGGTAACGACGAACATGTAAATGTGATGAAAATTCAGTAATGTGCAGACAACACGACTCTCTGTTTAAGAGATTAAAGAAAAAGACCTAGACAGTACATTTTCCATTTTTGAAAAATTGGTTTTTTATATCATGATCAATGATGAATAAACAAACTAGCGAAGTGACTCAGCAGCAGTGCAGTGTCTCCTCAGGTGGGTCGCCTCTTGACGACTTGACATTGACAGCTCCCAGTGGATTGCCGGTACCGGGGCTGTGGCGGACCTGGCCGGGCTGTGGCTGTGGACGGGGGTGGAAATGAGCGATGTGGGTGCAATGCCACTGAGATGGAACAGGAGATGGGACAGGAGATGGGACAGGAGAAAGAAAAGGAATAACCAGAGAACAGCAGCAAAATGGTGTAGGAAAGATCAGCAGCAGCATGAATGAGCAAAGCAAGTCAAAATCCTTCCAATGTTCTTTAGAAGTGATATTAGCGGTCAACATATTAAACACAACTGCACACAGAAACTAAACAATATACAATATGTCAGAAGACAGAAATGCAAGTATTGGTGGCAAAACACTCGTAGATAAAACATAGATCATTTTTCAGTCTTTTCATTTCATGCAATCAGTAGGTATCCCAGGAGATTTCCGAAACAAACTTAATTCAATAATATTCACTTTCATTTGGAAAAAGAACCACAGCAATAAAAAAGAAAAAGCGTTTGAAAAAGTAAAACACGAAATACTAGCACAAAATATTGATACAGGAGGACTAAAGGTGATTGAGATGAAAATGCTACAAGAAGTACTTTTCTTAGCATGGTTAAAGGAATAAACAAGAGAAAAGGATTGATTTCGGGTTTTTTTGTTGTTGTTGGTCATTGTTAATCGGTGGGCCTGTCCTCACTCTGTGTATAGTATACTGTGCTTTCCAACTGAACCAACGCTCACAGGTTGGTGCTTAATGTAATCAGTAGGCCTGTCTGACTCTCTGTGTTTTTCGGTGCTTTTCAACCAAACCAACGTTCCCCGATTCGTGCATAATGTAGTCGGTAGACCAGGGGCCAGTTGTATAACAGCAAGTTAGTGAGTGGTGCCTAGCTCACAGTTAAATCGCTAGCTGATAGTTAGCTACCTACAAGGTAAGTGGCTAACTTTGTTGTATGAGCAAGATTTAACACGTAGCTAGCTAACTGCAAGCTACGGCCGTTAGCTGTAGCTAGCTATAAATAGATCGGGAGATTTCCACTACCGCGCAATGCCAAACTCCTTATATGGTGTTAGTTTTCGGAAAAGAAGCCCAACTCGGCTTCTCGGAAGGCGTGGAAACGTGCTACAGCTGGTTCATCACTGAGAAATGGCGAAGAGAGCAAGGAAGCCGAATTTTTCTTCAGCTGAGAGAGTCGCTTTCATCGAAGAGTTTTCGCTGCGGAAAAGTGCTCTCCAACAAAAGTTCAAAACAAACTCTGCAAACAAGGACAAGCAAAAAGCGTGGTTAGAGATCTGTGAAGCCGTTAACAGTGTTTCAACATGTGGCCGATCAGTGGTGGAGGTCAAAGAAAAATGGTCGAAACTTTCTTTTTTCGTTGTTTTATTCGTTTATATATTACCTGACGAAGACCTAAGAGGTTGAAACGCGTTGTGTTTTGTCTTGTGACTCGTTTGTCCACGTTTCTCTGGGCGGTTCGCTAACATTTATTTAAGATTTGTTTAGATTTCCGCCTGCAGTCGTCTCGCTTTGCAACTAGATCTATTTTGATTCATACTGACTGCTACCCTTCGTTGTTTTGTATTTCTGTTTACGTCATCGGTGTGTGCGATTGTTATCGTATATACGTCTTTCGAACATTGTATACTGTTAATCATTGATCCGTATTTCGTTTAACATACGTTCTAAGTCGTGTGCGTGCGATCGCAATCAGGCACTCCTGCCCTAAGTGATCTGAAGCGATCAAAGCTAAGTGAATTTTCGTTGTTTTATTCGTTTATATATCACCTGACGAAGACCTAAGAGGTTGAAACGCGTTGTGTTTTGTCTTGTGACTCGTTTGTCCACGTTCTCTGGGCGGTTCGCTAACATTTATTTAAGATTTGTTTAGATTTCCGCCTGCAGTCGTCTGCTTTGCAACTAGATCTATTTTCTTCAGAGGCCCGAGTTCAGCTTTGTGCTCGGAAATACCCCCAACTGGATCGGGCAAAGTGGATGAAATGCCTGACCTCGATTTATTTCAACCAATTTTTGGCGACTCCGACCTAATCGAAGGCACTGGCGAAGATGTGGGTGGTTTCGACTCTGGTCGGGGAGGAAGGGCACCTTTCCTCATGTATCCAAACTGCAAGTCCTCTCGCACCATGTCCACAAATTTGTCTGAAGCGAAAACGTTGAAAAAGGTCAAGGTCATCATATTCATTCAGAGGATGAAAATGTTCTCTGAACAGGCGAGGCCTTCTTTGATAGTGCCAGTTTTGCTGCTGATGTATGAAGCCAGCCATTTTGTCAGACCAAAATGAACAAAGACTGTTGGGATATCTCGACTAACTTGTAGTTAGCAGACTTAGCGATGCTGTGGGGCACCTCTAAATTTTCGGCGCTAAACTAACTATCAGCTAAGAATAACTACTTGTTAAAGTGCCCATGCAACGACAGTTACGCTAACTGCTAGGATTTAACTTGTAGCTAGGGATTTACCAACCAGTTAGCCGCTAACTTTCTGTTATACAACTGGGCCCAGGTCTCGCTCTCTGTATAGTACTGTGTTTTTCAACGGGACGGAAATGGCATGGTTTCAATGTCGGCATAGAACGGGTCAGGCATTTCACGAAGTATCCACTAAATAATTGTAGCCATGGTGTCGGATTAAGCTGTGTGTTCAATGTCGATATAGAACACGAAGTATCCAGTAAATAATTGTCATGGTGTCGGATTAAGCTGTGTGGTCAATGTGGGGATAGAACAAGAAAGTATCCAATAAATAATTGTTGCCATGGTGTCGGATTAAGCTGTGTGTTCAATGTCGATATAGAACACGAAGTATCCAGTAAATAATTGTTGTCATGGTGTCGGATTAAGCTGTGTGGTCAATGTGGGGATAGAACACGAAGTATCCAGTTAATCATTGTTGTCATGTTGTTGGATTAAGTTGTGTGTTCAATGTGGGGATAGAACACGAAGTATCCAGTTAATCATTGTTGTCATGTTGTTGGATTAAGTTGTGTGTTCAATGTGGGGATAGAACACGCAGTATCCAATCAATCATTGTTGTCATGGTGTCGGATTAAGCTGTGTGGTCAATGTGGGGATAGAACGCGAAGTATCCAGTCAATCATTGTTGTCATGGTGTCGGATTAAGGTCTGTGTTCAATGTCGGGATACAACGGGTCCGGAATTCCACGAAGTATTCAATACATGAGTGTTGCCACGTTGTGGGATTAAGCTGTGCATGACATGGGAAATCCTTCAGTGACTAATTGCGGAGATTTCAGTTGCCCTGTGAAAGGGGAGCGTGTAAAGGAGTGAACAGAGCAGGCGACAATTGAAGACCTTGGAGGGCGGGAAGGGGGGTGGGTGGGTGGGTGAGGTGGGGGAAAGGGGCACTAGTGGTGCTAATGAAGTGAACAAGGGGTGTGGATGGGTGCATGCTCCTTAAAGCGACTAATCACCACTCGGCTTTTCGGGGGGAGCGAGCTATGTCTGTGGCTCTCCGCCCCTCCCATTACAAGCTAGCGGCCCTCAACCGATGTGCCTTTGACAGTGGCCATGGCTGACAGCTCTTCTTCCTCTGTCCTAAACACACAACCCTTTTCTGGCCCGCCTTTCACGGCCTCTGTCTCCCAGCCTGTGGTTCCTCCACTCTCATTTCCCGTGCTAGTTGTTCCATAAACACCGGGCTACAGTGCGTGAACGGGTACAGTATAATAAAGAGCAGCCCGGCGAGTTGGACCACGTCAAAGCCCTCCACCACCACCCCTGACAAGGGGGGGGGGGGGGGGGGACGGAGGTGGCGATGCATGGGTCGCTTAATCGCCCCTTCACGCGCCCTTCACACTTGCCGGCTTTCTTTTCACTCCCAACAGCGGAGCTCGGCAGGGGCGGACAAAAGCCCTTGGCAGGCCGGGCTTGGGGGACTCAACGGGTGGCCAGGCTTATGCTCGCCCTGTGACTCCGGACTCGAAACAGACGTACCGGGTGGGTGGAGAGAGACACGATGGAGTGAATGAAACGGAAAATTGGTCTCCGGGACGCTCTCATTTGGACCCCGCTCGGAGATGACGTGCCTGCGCTTTTCACCCCGCCTTTTCCTTCCCGCCCAGCACCTCCCCGTGATCCCGCCTGTGCCTTTGACGTGCTCAGGTTGCGCCACCACCCCCACCCCACCCTCACCCCACACCCCCACCCGGTCCTGGAAGTGAGTTCTTGACACGGGGCTGACACAGCAGCTCTGTCATCCGCTCACCACTTGTGCCGGGCCCCCGTTTGTCCTCGGGACAGCGCCGTCATTAGAGCTGAGCACTTCACGCCCGCTCTCCTAGGGAGCTACCTATGTGGGCCCCTTGGGCCTGCACGGCTGCCAGTCTTGCCTGTCAACAAGGCCCCCTTGAGTCAAGTTGCATTAGCACGCCGCCGGGTTGGGATGTGTGGCGTATTGTACAACAGCCCCCGAACTGAAGACATAACTGCACAGCCTGCGATCACCGTTCAGGTTTCGTACTTCGCCCATGGCGGTCCCCGCTGAAACGGTTGTCAATAGAAAGGACGATATTTACAGCCAGACAAGGCAGCCATTCAGCGGAACACAGACCTACGTGTCGTCTTCACAGAGCTGACAACAGGGTTTGACAGGAAAAGAGAGGTATTGTGTACGCTATTACACGGGCTACAAATGATTAGACTGTCTGAACAGCGTCATGGTAGGCATGTGTTCACCGAAATGAATCACCGGGAACTTGTCAATCTGAATGGGGCCGCACCAAGTCCTTGTATTGACACTGCTGCTCTTCGTCATGTCCTCGCCTACGTACACCGCTCCGAAGCAAAGCGTCCATACTTCCCACTTTGAACAGCTTCTTGCAGTGAGGCATACCTTCAACGTGGGTGAAGACATACATCATTACAACCACAGTCAATTCTCATTCAATGGTAAGATGAACGCCCCCCCCCCCCTCTCAAAGGTGTTTATTGAGTCAACAAGGAGGGCACCCTGATTGCAGCGTGTGGGTGGCCCCGGGAGGACCGAAGGCACGGCCCAGCTGCACAGAGACTTGGTGGTGGGCAGAGGACACAGAGAAGTGCCGGTCGGTGAACACACTTTGAACTGATCAGAGAAGGCGGGCGATCAACACAATGGACCGATCAGTACCTGGCTGAAAGGACAGGGAACTTTCTCAGAGACATCAGAAGTAGGGCAGTGTCTGGCACGTAGCAGACAAAACAGGCAGCAACTGATTGGTAGCGGAGAGGATGGGTGGTACCTGATCTGAAGCAGAGAGGACAGAAGCACCTGATTGGTACCAGAGAAAACAGGCAGTATCTGATTTGATTTTAAACTCACTGAACAGGCCTAGCAAATCATTTTCAGTTACACTCCTCTTAAAACGCATTTTGTGCACATTTCACTTTGACACACTTGATCGAATTCTGTCAAAGATAATTCTGGCTTGTAGATGAATCACAATTTGTAAGTATGTGGATAAAATCAAGTCAGTTTGAAATGTTCTGTATAACTGCAAACTTTCATTGTGCTCAATGTCAGAGAGCCAATGTACTTTGTAGCCAGTAACCAGTTTATTTCTTAAGACTTTCAAAAACTCGACTCCTTGATTTTCCCCAATTTTCTTCAAATCCAAGTTGTATAGAGAGAAGCAGACGGACGATGTCCGAGTACTTTTGCGTTTCTCATGAAAAGATAGCAACATTTTGTAAGCTTCCTTTGGTAAACGATGAGACGGCATCTTTAAAATCTTTAAACAGCACTCAATACTCGGTATAGATTTACTACAATGGAAATCTACTTAACTCTCCATACACCATTATATTAGGAGCTCTTATACGTACATTTAAAAACATTTTTGAGGCAAAAATATGCACTTTTCTACCACATCAACATTTCCAATGATGCGCCATATCTGCTCCATAACTAAGTATTTGTTGGATTTGAGCATCAAAGATTTTGAAAATTATAGCAGGAGATTTTTATCCCAAAGACCATAGCACTTTATATATATCGATAACTCTTTTCCTTGCTGGGCTTGTCATATCATTCAAACTGTGCGTGAAGGAAACTCTGGTAGACATAATAACCCCCAAGTACTTGGAGAGAGAGAGAGAGAGAGAGAGAGAGAGAGAGAGAGAGAGAGAGAAAGAGAGAGAGACAGACAGACAGACAGACATCCAAAGCCAGAAATTATAAGCAGCAACCGTGAGCGGGCTCCCAGGCTGACACGTTTAGTGTCCTAATGACCAGCAACAGAATCCAGCTTCCCCTCCCAGCCTTGTTCTTCACCTCCCCTGATTTACCTGCTCACGAGCTGAGAAAGGGAGGGGCTGGGGATTGGGTGGAGAGGGTGGTGGTGGTGGTAAAAATGGGCCGACCTCAGTGGTCATTTGTCTGGTGGGCGAGGTGAGGGGTGATTAACCCCTGTAAGGCCGGCCACCGCTTCATTAACCGCTGTTAGGTCAGCCCGACTCGCCTGCCGCCCCCCAAATCCCCCCACCCTCCCCATCTCAGCTCACCCACCCCCTCATTAGGACAGGTAGTGGGGGGGGGGGGGGGGGGGGGGGAGGCGGGGGAGTATCCGGAGAGGAGTTCAGGGGTGAGGAGAAGGGGCGGAGATTGCGGGGGGAGGGGGGAGGGAGGGTTAATGGAAGGGTATGTCGCTTTTGTTTGACAGCTGCAACGCCGTTGGATGTTGGTCCTTATGGATGTCAGTGATGATAGGGTTAATGCTGTCCTTGTGGATGTCAGTGATGATAGGGTTAATGCTGTCCTTGTGGATGTCAGTGATGATGAGGGTTAATGCTGTCCTTGTGGATGTCAGGTGATGATAGGGTTAATGCTGTTCTTGTGGATGTCAGTGATGATAGGGTTAATGCTGTTCTTGTGGATGTCAGTGATGATGAGGGTTAATGCTGTTCTGGTGGATGTCAGTGATGATGAGGGTTAATGCTGTCCTTGTGGATGTCAGTGATGATGAGGGTTAATGCTGTCCTTGTGGATGTCAGTGATGATGAGGGTTAATGCTGTTCTTGTGGATGTCAGGTGATGATAGGGTTAATGCTGTTCTTGTGGATGTCAGTGATGATGAGGGCTAATGCTGTTCTTGTGGATGTCAGTGATGATAGGGTTAATGCTGTCCTTGTGGATGTCAGGTGATGATAGGGTTAATGCTGTTCTTGTGGATGTCAGGTGATGATAGGGTTAATGCTGTTCTTGTGGATGTCAGTGATGACGAGGGTTAATGCCGTCCTTGTGGATGTCAGTGATGATGAGGGTTAATGCTGTTCTTCTTGTGGATGTCAGTGATGATGAGGGTTAATGCTGTCCTTGTGGATGTCAGTGATGATAGGGTTAATGCTGTTCTTGTGGATGTCAGTGATGATGAGGGTTAATGCTGTTCTTGTGGATGTCAGTGATGACGAGGGTTAATGCCGTCCTTGTGGATGTCAGTGATGATGAGGGTTAATGCTGTTCTGGTGGATGTCAGTGATGATGGGGTTAATGCTGTCCTTGTGGATGTCAGGTGATGATGAGGGTTCATGGAAATGTGTTCGGCCGATGATCCCACCGTGACATTTGTGGACAAAGCAAAGCAGCGGCACATGATTCATCGCAATACAATCCAGTGCAATGGCATCACTCTTATGAAACTGAACTTCAGCTGTTTTCTTAAAACTAACATTTCGCCAATAACATTTCAACATTTCAGTAATCTTTGTGATTCATCGGAATGCAATACGGCACAACGTCATCACTCAAACGAAACCAAACTTCAGTTGTTTTCTCAAAACTAACATTTCACCGACAAAAACCTTCCAATAAACTTTGCTGGTATCACTGCATACACCGTCAGTCAACACCATTATGCCAATTCCTCGCAGACGAATGATTCGGATAGGTGATGTCCACCTTTGCGCGACGAGCACGCTCGTGGCTGACCAGGCTGAGGCGTGACGGGTACAGAACTGGACGTTTGAGCGTAAAACTGGACAGAGGGGCGCCAGAATCTGTTCCCGGACACAGGGGGCGCTGTGCTGATGTCACGTGATTGTAAGGTGAATTTGTCTGAGAGTAAGTGTCAGTACACAGTGGAGAGAAGCCAAATGACACAATAAGTCAACGTAGCACTAATTTCACTCTCAGCCCTACAAACTATGTTACACAATAACAGAAGTCTTCACCTGACAACGTGGGGTGGGGTGCGCATGCTCCAAAACACTATGTGATCCATGTAAGCGTTTTGGGGCTTGCCATCAATTTGAGCCAGCATTTAATACTACACTGATAATTGATCAAAAGATCAACTCACCACCAACCATTTCCCTTGTTTTTTTTGGGATTTTTCACCAACGAAATCATAATCTTCAAATACGTGACTTTCCCCTCAGTTGACGTCACATTTCAGGCCTTTGCACTCACCCGTGACCCTATCTTTGCGCCAGCTCCAAGCGCCCAAATAGTCCCGTTCCTTTGATTTGAATCTGTCTTCTAAGAACCACCTAGCTTGCACCTTGATGGCCTTATGAAAGTAAATGAGTAGATCATCTTTCAGACACAATAAAAGTTCTCAACACAAATCTAATCGCGCCAGTCTAAAAAAAACTCCACTTCAATCTAATCGCGCCAGTCTATAAAAACTCCACTTCAATCTAATACGCGCCAGTCCCATAAAAACTCCACTTCAATCTAAACGCGCCAGTCTATAAAAACTCGACTTCTTAAGCAAGGCCTTTGGCGCATTAAATTTTGGGTGTGCAGCCTCAAAAAACCCGGACGCGCCCCATCGTCCATCACTGTGCCCGACAAACATATCCGGCACAATGGTTGCAGTGAAGGTCTGTCCGGCACCATGGTTGTAGGTGAAGGTGTGTCCGGCACAATGGTTGTCCGGCACAATGGTTGCAGTGAAGGTCTGTCCGGCACCATGGTTGTAGGTGAAGGTGTGTCCGGCACAATGGTTGTCCGGCACAATGGTTTTAGGTGAAGGTCTGTCCGGCACAATGGTTGTAGGTGAAGGTCTGTCCGGCACAATGGTTGTAGGTGAAGGTCTGTCCGCATAATGGTTGTAGGTGAAGGTCTGTCCGGCACAATGGTTGTAGGTGAAGGTCTGTCCGGCACAATGGTTGTAGGCGAAGGTCTGTCCGGCTCAATGGTTGTAGGTGAAGGTCTGTCCGGCACAAAAGGTTGTAGGTGAAGGTCTGTCCGGCACAATGGTTGTAGGTGAAGGTCTGTCCGGCACAATGGTTGTAGGTGAAGGTCTGTCCGGCACAATGTTGTAGGTGAAGGTCTGTCCGGCACAATGGTTGTCCGGCACAATGGTTGCAGCTGAAGGTCTGTCAGGGGGAACTGAGGTTCCTTCTCCGGTGGTTCTTCTTCTCCGCTCTGGTGCTGCCGGTTTACTTCAAGGGAGGAGGCGGTCTGATGGATGGTGTGACTTCCAGCATCTCCATTGGAAGGGAGGAGGCGGTCTGATGGATGGTGTGACGTCCAGCATCTCCATTGGAAGGAGGAGCTGGTCTGATGGATGGTGTGACGTCCAGCATCTCCATTGGAAGGGAGGAGGCGGTCTGATGATGGTGTGACTTCCAGCATCTCCATTGGAAGGGAGGAGGCGGTCTGATGGATGGTGTGACTTCCAGCATCTCCATTGGAAGGGAGGAGCTGGTCTGATGGATGGTGGACGTCCAGCATCTCCATTGGAAGGGAGGAGGCGGTCTGATGGATGGTGTGACTTCCAGCATCTCCATTGGAAGGGAGGAGGCGGTCTGATGATGGTGTGACTTCCAGCATCTCCATTGGAAGGGAGGAGCTGGTCTGATGGATGGTGTGACGTCCAGCATCTCCATTGGAAGGGAGGAGGCGGTCTGATGGATGGTGTGACTTCCAGCATCTCCATTGGAAGGGGGGAGCTGGTCTGATGGATGGTGTGACGTCCAGCATCTCCATTGGAAGGGAGGAGGCGGTCTGATGGATGGTGTGACTTCCAGCATCTCCATTGGAAGGGAGGAGGCGGTCTGATGGATGGTGTGACTTCCAGCATCTCCCTTGGAAGGGAGGAGCTGGTCTGATGGATGGTGTGACGTCCAGCATCTCCATTGGAAGGGAGGAGGCGGTCTGATGGATGGTGTGACGTCCAGCATCTCCATTGGAAGGGAGGAGGCGGTCTGATGGATGGTGTGACTTCCAGCATCTCCATTGGAAGGGAGGAGCTGGTCTGATGGATGGTGTGACGTCCAGCATCTCCATTGGAAGGGAGGAGGCGGTCTGATGGATGGCGTGACGTCCAGCATCTCCATTGGAAGGGAGGAGGCGGTCTGATGGATGGTGTGACGTCCAGCATCTCCATTGGAAGGGAGGAGGCGGTCTGATGGATGGTGTGACGTCCAGCATCTCCATTGGAAGGGAGGAGGCGGTCTGATGGATGGTGTGACGTCCAGCATCTCCATTGGAAGGGAGGAGGCGGTCTGATGGATGGCGTGACGTCCAGCATCTCCATTGGAAGGGAGGAGGCGGTCTGATGGATGGCGTGACGTCCAGCATCTCCATTGGAAGGGAGGAGCTGATCTGATGGATGGCGTGACGTCCAGCATCTCCATTGGAAGGGAGGAGGCGGTCTGATGGATGGCGTGACGTCCAGCATCTCCATTGGAAGGGAGGAGGCGGTCTGATGGATGGCGTGACGTCCAGCATCTCCATTGGAAGGGAGGAGGCGGTCTGATGGATGGGGTGACGTCCAGCATCTCCATTGGAAGGGAGGAGGCGGTCTGATGATGGCGTGACGTCCAGCATCTCCATTGGAAGGGAGGAGGCGGTCTGATGGATGGTGTGACGTCCAGCATCTCCATTTGGAAGGGAGGAGGCGGTCTGATGGATGGTGTGACGTCCAGCATCTCCATTGGAAGGGAGGAGGCGGTCTGATGGATGGCGTGACGTCCAGCATCTCCATTGGAAGGGAGGAGGCGGTCTGATGGATGGTGTGACGTCCAGCATCTCCATTGGAAGGGAGGAGGCGGTCTGATGGATGGCGTGACGTCCAGCATCTCCATTGGAAGGGAGGAGGCGGTCCTGATGGATGGTGTGACGTCCAGCATCTCCATTGGAAGGGAGGAGGCGGTCTAATGGGTGGCGTGACGTCCAGCATCTCCATTGGAAGGGAGGAGCTGGTCTGATGGATGGCGTGACGTCCAGCATCTCCATTGGAAGGGAGGAGGCGGTCTGATGGATGGCGTGACGTCCAGCATCTCCATTGGAAGGGAGGAGCTGGTCTGATGGATGGTGTGACTTCCAGCATCTCCATTGGAAGGGAGGAGCTGGTCTGATGGATGGCGTGACGTCCAGCATCTCCATTGGAAGGAGGAGCTGGTCTGATGGATGGTGTGACGTCCAGCATCTCCATTGGATGGGAGGAGGCGGTCTGATGGATGGCGTGACGTCCAGCATCTCCATTGGAAGGGAGGAGGCGGTCTGATGGATGGTGTGACGTCCAGCATCTCCATTGGAAGGGAGGAGGCGGTCTGATGGATGGCGTGACGTCCAGCATCTCCATTGGAAGGGAAAAGGGCGGTCTGATGGATGGCGTGACGTCCAGCATCTCCATTGGAAGGGAGGAGGCGGTCTGATGGATGGCGTGACGTCCAGCATCTCCATTTGGGAAAGGGGGGAGCTGGTCTGATGGATGGCGTGACGTCCAGCATCTCCATTGGAAGGGAGGAGGCGGTCTGATGGATGGCGTGACGTCCAGCATCTCCATTGGAAGGGAGGAGCTGGTCTGATGGATGGTGTGACTTCCAGCATCTCCATTGGAAGGGAGGAGCTGGTCTGATGGATGGCGTGACGTCCAGCATCTCCATTGGAAGGGAGGAGCTGGTCTGATGGATGGTGTGACGTCCAGCATCTCCATTGGAAGGGAGGAGGCGGTCTGATGGATGGGTGGGCGTCCAGCATCTCCATTGGAATGGAGGAGCTGGTCTGATGGATGGTGTGACGTCCAGCATCTCCATTGGAAGGGAGGAGGCGGTCTGATGGATGGTGTGACGTCCAGCATCTCCATTGGAAGGAGGAGGGCGGGCTGATGGATGGTGTGACGTCCAGCATCTCCATTGGAAGGGAGGAGGCGGTCTGATGGATGGCGTGACGTCCAGCATCTCCATTGGAAGGGAGGAGGCGGTCTGATGGATGGCGTGACGTCCAGCATCTCCATTGGAAGGGAGGAGGCGGTCTGATGGATGGCGTGACGTCCAGCATCTCCATTGGAAGGGAGGAGGCGGTCTGATGGATGGTGTGACGTCCAGCATCTCCATTGGAAGGGAGGAGCTGGCCTGATGGATGGCGTGACGTCCAGCATCTCCATTGGAAGGGAGGAGCTGGTCTGATGGATGGTGTGACGTCCAGCATCTCCATTGGAAGGGAGGAGCTGGTCTGATGGATGGTGTGACGTCCAGCATCTCCATTGGAAGGGAGGAGGCGGTCTGATGGATGGTGTGACTTCCAGCATCTCCATTGGAAGGGAGGAGCTGGTCTGATGGATGGTGTGACTTCCAGCATCTCCATTGGAAGGGAGGAGCTGGTCTGATGGATGGTGTGACGTCCAGCATCTCCATTGGAAGGGAGGAGCTGGTCTGATGGATGGTGTGACGTCCAGCATCTCCATTGGAAGGGAGGAGGCGGTCTGATGGATGGTGTGACGTCCAGCATCTCCATTGGAAGGGAGGAGCTGGTCTGATGGATGGTGTGACGTCCAGCATCTCCATTGGAAGGGAGGAGGTGGCCTGATGGATGGCGTGACGTCCAGCATCTCCATTGGAAGGGAGGAGCTGGTCTGATGGATGGTGTTTACGTCCAGCATCTCCATTGGAAGGAGGAGCTGGTCTGAAGGATGGCGTGACGTCCAGCATCTCCATTGGAAGGGAGGAGCTGGTCTGATGGATGGCGTGGGCTTCCAGCATCTCCATTGGAAGGGAGGAGCTGGTCTGATGGATGGCGTGACGTCCAGCATCTCCATTGGAAGGGAGGAGCTGGTCTGATGGATGGCGTGACGTCCAGCATCTCCATTGGAAGGGAGGAGGTGGCCTGATGGATGGCATGACGTCCAGCATCTCCATTGGAAGGGGGGAGGTGGTCTGATGGATGGCATGAGTCCAGCATCTCCATTGGAAGCCCGTGATACCCATGGTGGCCACGGTCCACGCCACACGGAGAGAGGCACTTTCTTCAGAGTCGTTGTATGGTGTGCATCTCTTAACCATGGTGTCATTCCCACTCGCCTGTTCCTGAAAGGTCGGTTTGCTTATTTCTGATTCAGCTGTTTCTGATTCACCTATAGCCCAACTGGTGGTCCCGATTCGCCTATTCCCAATTTGCCTATAGCCCAATTGGTGGTCCCGATTCGCCCATTCCCGATTTGCCTATAGCCCAATTGGTGGTCCCGTTTCGCCCATTCCCAATTTGCCTATAGCCCAATTGGTGGGCCCGATTCGCCTATTCCCGATTTGCCTATAGCCCAATTGGTGGTCCCGATTCGCCCATTCCC
The DNA here is from genome assembly GCA_018398815.1 of Conus ventricosus. Taxonomy (NCBI): domain Eukaryota; kingdom Metazoa; phylum Mollusca; class Gastropoda; order Neogastropoda; family Conidae; genus Conus; species Conus ventricosus. The sequence continues at coordinate 2,604,589 of CM031604.1, read as the reverse complement.
AATTTGCCTATAGCCCAATTGGTGGTCCCGATTCGCCTATTCCCGATTTGCCTATAGCCCAATTGTTGTTCCTCATTCGCCCATTCCCAATTTGGCTATAGCCCAATTGGTGGTCCCGATTCGCCTATTCCCGATTTGCCTATAGCCCAATTGGTGGTCCCGATTCGCCCATTCCCAATTTGCCTATGTACTCAATAAAACGACAGTAGCCGTTTAAAAAGTAAACAGTCGATAACCGCCCCCCCCCCCCACCTCGCCCCCCACCCTCTACAACCCATCTTGCACTCACGAACGCCCACACCTTGAATGCACGAACGCAGACACGTGTATTCTATGCAGATAATGTCTATGTGGCGGTATACAATTAAAACGTGAAAAAAAAATTAAATAGGTAACGTTGAACAGCTGCATGTGTCTGACTTCTCTGTCAACTGTTCAGAAGATAATGATAAAAGCCTCTTGACAACATACATTGCGCGCGCGTGCGCGCGCGCGCGCACACACACACACACACACAACACACACACACACACACACACACACACACACACACACACACATGCACGCACGCACGCACGCACGCTCGCACACACACACACACACACACATACACACAGACGCTTTTTATTCAGATTATTTCTACTGTGTATCATAGGTCTGAAAGTTGCAAAAATTCAATAATGGATAAGAGCAGAATAACTTTTTTTCCTGTTTCAAGCCATGTTAACAATTACACTTGTCATAAGATTTCATGGTTATAGACACGTGTGTGTGTGTGTGTGTGTGTGTGTGTGTGTGTGTGTGTGTGTGTGTGTGTGTGTGTGTGTGTGTTTCGTTCTAAAGCAAGGGAAGATGTGTCATGTCTTGTCGCACAAAAGAGTAGTTCAGTACAAATACAGAATTGGAAGTTGGGAACAAATGCCAACATCTACTTACAGCCCACTGATAATCTTCTAACGGCTGATAAAACATCATGTTTGGCACTTTCGTTTACCACGGGGGAAAGCACCAGTCAGTCTGACTTTGCATTATTAAAAAAAAAATCTTAGCATGATCCAGGGGGCCACACAAACTGTTGTCTTGTTTAAAAACAACAAAAGGAGGCTTGAGAAGTACAGAGTTCTCCCGGGGATGCTTCTGGGAGAGATCAAAATGCATCCGAATTCTTCTTGGATGAGATGAAAATATTTGAAAAAATCTGACGGTTATGTCTGTCTCCGAATTTTGGAAGGGATGAAGATGTTTCAGAATCACAAATAAATGTAGCTGTCCACAAATAAACATAAACATTAGACACATATTGGAACTGCGACACTGTGTAAGGACTTTCAAAAAAAAAAAAAAAGAAGAAGAAAAAAGAAATTCATCACTGGAAGGCACCCAATCCAGAATTCATGACTGTGTTCACATCCTCACTGGAAGGCACCCAATCCAGAATTCATGACTGTGTTCACATCCTCACTGGAAGGCACCCAATCCAGAATTCATGACTGTGTTCACATCCTCACTGGAAGGCACCCAATCCAGAATTCATGACTGTGTTCACATCCTCCTGTCTCACCGAAGAAAACGAACAAACAACGGAGGTAACTCTAAAGCTGTTTCCGGTCCGTGCGGTGATTGACAGTCACTCCACCTAGGGAGCAGAGTGACAGCGAGGCTCGTGACCCTCTAATGAATAGGACGGGGGGAAAGTTTGTTGTGTTTAGCGACTTGTGGTGAGCCAGAAACAGACAGGCTCAGCCGAAGCTTTTCCCTCGACGGTCCAATCAAAAGAAAAGAAAAACAACTGAGTTTGTCGTGTGAGCCACAAGCAGCATTGGGGAAGACATGTTCGTGATAGACACCACTTCTTAGCTTGTGTCAGATATGTGTTTCTGTGTCTATGATTTGTCTTTGCAGAGAATCCAGGTTGAGTGAGACAATCATGATAGACACCTTACTTTGTGTCAGATATGTGTTTCTGTGTCTATGATTTGTCTTTGCAGAGAATCCAGGTTGAGTGAGACAATCATGATAGACACCTTACTTTCGTTTTCTCTTCGTTTGTTTGGCGGATTGTTTTGAACAAAGTGAGTGAGTGAGTGTGTGTGTGTGTGTGTGTGTGTGTGTGTGTGTGTGTGTGTGTGTGTGTGTGTGTGTGTTGTGTGTGTGTAGTGAGTGTGTGTGTGTGTGTGTGTGTGTGTGTGTGTGTGTGTGTGTGTGTGTGTGTGTGTGTGTGTGTGTGTGAGTGAGTGTGTGTGTGTGTGTGTGTGTGTGTGTGTGTGTGTGTGTGTGTGTGTGTGTGTGTGTAAAAGAAAAAGAGGACGAGACAAAGGTTACAGCAGGATCAAAACATTCAGACGTTTTATGATACTTGAAACATAACAGGCCTTAAGCCTGTTCTGCTGCTGCTGCTGCTGCCGATGATGATGATGAGAGTGTTGGTGATGACAGAGAAAAGGAGCAGGCGCCTGACGTGCGTTGAAAGTTCCTGCCCTCACTTTGCCGCTGGTTTGAGCCTCATACTCTTCACAGCGTCCTCTGCCGCCATGTTGGCGGCCGCTTTCAGCATGTGTAGCAACAGGTCTTCCTCGGGGGGCACTTGCTGCGTCATGGTGTGGAGAAGTGTGTTGACAGTGACCGCTTTGTTTAGGACGTTCTCTGTGGTCATTCTACAGTGACCGCTTTGTTTAGGACGTTCTCTGTTGTCATTCTACAGTGACCGCTTTCTTTAGGACGTTCTCTGTGGTCATTCTACAGTGATCGCTTTGTTTAGGACGTTCTCTGTGGTCATTCTACAGTGACCGTTTTGTTTAGGACGTTCTCTGTGGTCATTCTACAGTGACCGCTTTGTTTAGGACGTTCTCTGTGGTCATTCTACAGTGACCGCTTTGTGTTCTCTGTGGTCATTCTTACTGAACAAATGCACTGAGTCTGTGTCCACAACGTTTTCATGTTTCCGTGAAGTCAAAACTCAGCGTGGTGATCACACACACACGCAGAGAGGAGAGAGAGAGAGAGAGAGAGAGAGATTCGAAAATCAAAATCCCGTTTATTTTCATTCAGGCCAAGGCCCCTTATGAGGGGAATGTGAACAACAACGGAACAATGAAGCAGCGCTAGTTATGGCTGAACAAAAACATAACAAAGGTGATACAAACAACATTCTTAAGATGTGGCAGTTTCTCTGAACTTAAATGCTTTTGACAGAAACATTGAAAGATCTCTAACAACTTCAACTGATTGAGAAGACATTATAAATAAGCACAATTTCGATAAACACGGTTGTCTATAATACTTAGGTTTGATGAACTTTTCACAAATATCACTAAAAACTGAACAGCAAAGAACAAAATGTATTTCATTTCTTGTGCTACTTTACATAATGGACAAATCAGATCCTCGTTGTTAGCCATTCTGTATCTATAATGGTGCACTTTTAATTCTGATATTCCTAATGGAAATCGTGTTGTAACATACTGTAAATAAGAGAGAGAGAGAGAGAGAGAGAGAGGGGGGGGGTCATTTTGCACACTGCTCAATTTGCCACAGCATTCAGTCATCAGAATTGTTTTGCCAGTTCACCTCTACTGAACACAAACACCCGTAGCCGGCTGCTGGTAGATGTCGTGAGTTCGAATCCCATCAGAGCCATATATATATATATATATATACATGGCTCTGATGGGGGATATATATATATTCAATTGCAAACAAAGCTTGCTCTTATGTCTTAGATTGAAGAAATAAGGGGAGATAAGCATTCATATCTGCAGTGGTAGATAATTCTTCCTAACTAACAGTATGTGCTTGAGTGGGTGAATGAGGAAAAAATAAAATAAATGCTTCTCAAAATGAGCCTTCAGCAAGCTTATAGTCTCCAAGGGGTAGACAAACTCCAATGGAGAGGAAACTCACTAATATATAACTCCTGGTCTGATACCGATATTTCGAAACCTGATTGTTTCTCCTCAGTGACCGCGGAAAGTGGTAATTTGACTCCTCTGCCTTTTCAGCTTTAAGAAGAATGCAATCCCAGAAAAGGCTGGTGTGCAATACCGTAGTATGTTTGTTGAGTTTTCAAAAAAACAACCAAAGGTGCCACCTAAGAAGCAAAAGAAAATCATTAAAGAGCAAAACAAGCTACATTTTCTTGTGGAAAGTAGAAAATATAAAAAGATAACCTCTTAAGACACAAGTGCTGAGGGCCAGTTCTTGGAATGAATCTGCATGGACTAAATTACAATAAACTAATAAATTTTAAGGATAAGTTCCGAGCACCATTTGGAAACATAAAGACGCAAAAATAAACTATAACATATCCTGGAAAATCATAAAAAAGGCATCACCATACAGCAATATTTCAAAAAGGTGCAACCTATGCCTAACTGAAAAATGGCTAATACTATGTAAACCACACTTAGCAACTCTTAATACTAAAACAGAAATAGTAAATAACTGCAGGCACAAATGGAAATCGTTGTTAGTGAACACACACCGTACAACAACCTGAAACCCCCCCCCCCCCAAAAAAAAACAAAACACGTGCAACCAACACGCACGTAAAAACAGCTGCAACCGGGCCCCACACGCTAATATAACACCGGCAGTGGGCAACCCAAACTCCATCCTGACGATAGCCAAGCGCTAGAAACAAATTTGTAGATATTTTTAATACTCCTCTTAAAACTTGTTTTATTTAATGTTGCTCCCCAAGGGGTTGAGCACTTGTAGAATCATTTTAGGCTTTTTAACCCTACTGATCTCTCTCTCTCTCTCTCTCTCTCCTCTCTCTCTCTCTCTATATATATATATATATATATATATATATACTAACGCTTAGGCGCTTCGACCCCGTCTCGCCCCGGCGAGTTTGTCTGTCGTGTAGTGTTCTGATGTCTAGTTTTGCGTCTGTGAACGCAAATTGCGTCACGACGCAATGCGTCACGTAATCGCCGACCCGACGCTGCTGTTTGTAGGACACCAAGGATACTTGATACCAAATTTGGTGGCGATCGGCCTAAAACTGTGGCCGTGAATAAGCGAACAGACAGACAGACAAACTGAGCTTTACATAATAGATACAGATATATATACACACACAATATCATATATATATATATATATATATATAATATATATAGAAGAATGCAATCGCAGTAAAGGTTGGTGTGCAATACCGTAGTATGTTTGTTGAGTTTTCAAAAAACCAACCAAAGGTGCCATCTAAGAAGCAAAAGAAAATCATAAAAGAGCAAAACAAACTACATTTTCTTGTGAAAAATAGAAAATATAAAACGATATCCTCTAAGACACAAGTGCTGAGGGCTAGTCTTGGAATGAATCCGCAAGGGACTAAAATACAACAAACTAATAAATTCCAAGAAACTAGCCCTCAGCACTTGTGTCTTAGAGGATATCGTTTTATATTTTCTATTTTTCACAAGAAAATGTAGTTTGTTTTGCTCTTTTATGATTTTCTTTTGCTTCTTAGATGGCACCTTTGGTTGGTTTTTTGAAAACTCAACAAACATACTACGGTATTGCACACCAACCTTTACTGCGATTGCATTCTTCTTAAAACTGAAAAGGCAGAGGAGTCAAATTACCACTTTCCGCGGTCACTGAGGAGAAACCACCAAGTTTCGAAATATCGGTATATGACCAGGAGTTATATGTTAGTGAGTTTCCCTCCCTATTGAGGATGTCTCCCTTTTGGAGAATATAAGCTTGCTGAAGGGCTCATTTTGAGAAGCATTTATTTTATTTTTCCCCATTGACCCACTCATGCACATACTGTTAGTTAGGCAGAATCATCTACCACTGCAGATATGAATGCGTATCTCCCCCTATTTCTTCAATCTAAGACATAAGAGCAAGCTTTGTTTATAATTCAATATTTCTTGCAGTCATTGCAACACCAAGCTGCTCTGTAAGTTGCTGGAACGGTGCGGTACTTATCCTTGGAATTTATTAGTTTGTTGTATTTTAGTCCCTTGCGGATTCATTCCAAGAACTAGCCCTCAGCACTTGTGTCTTAGAGGATATCGTTTTATATTTTCTATTTTTCACAAGAAAATGTAGTTTGTTTTGCTCTTTTATGATTTCTTTTGCTTCTTAGATGGCACCTTTGGTTGGTTTTTTGAAAACTCAACAAACATACTACGGTATTGCACACCAACCTTTACTGCGATTGCATTCTTCTTAAAACTGAAAAGGCAGAGGAGTCAAATTACCACTTTCCGCGGTCACTGAGGAGAAACCACCAAGTTTCGAAATATCGGTATATGACCAGGAGTTATATGTTAGTGAGTTTCCCTCCTATTGGAGGATGTAAGCTTGCTGAAGGCTCATTTTGAGAAGCATTTATTTTATTTTTCCCCATTGACCCACTCATGCACATACTGTTAGTTAGGCAGAATCATCTACCACTGCAGATATGAATGCGTATCTCCCCCTATTTCTTCAATCTAAGAATAAGAGCAAGCTTTGTTTATAATTCAATATTTCTTGCAGTCTTTGCAACACCAAGCTGCTCTGTAAGTTGCTGGAACGTGCGTACTTATCCTTGGAATTTATTAGTTTGTTGTATTTAGTCCCTTGCGGATTCATTCCAAGAACTAGCCCTCAGCACTTGTGTCTTAGAGGATATCGTTTTATATTTTCTATTTTTCACAAGAAAATGTAGTTTGTTTTGCTCTTTTATGATTTTCTTTTGCTTCTTAGATGGCACCTTTGGTTGGTTTTTTGAAAAACTCAACAAACATACTACGGTATTGCACACCAACCTTTACTGCGATTGCATTTTTCTTAAAATGAAAAGGCAGAGGAGTCAAATTACCACTTTCCGCGGTCACTGAGGAGAAAACCACCAAGTTTCGAAATATCGGTAAAATGCCCAGGAGTTATATGTTAGTGAGTTTCCCTCCCTTTTTGGAGGATGTCTCCCTTTTGGAGAATATAAGCTTGCTGAAGGCTCATTTTGAGAAGCATTTATTTTATTTTTCCCCATTGACCCACTCATGCACATACTGTTAGTTAGGCAGAATCATCTACCACTGCAGATATGAATGCGTATCTCCCCCTATTTCTTCAATCTAAGACATAAGAGCAAGCTTTGTTTATAATTCAATATTTCTTGCAGTCATTGCAACACCAAGCTGCTCTGTAAGTTGCTGGAACGGTGCGGTACTTATCCTTGGAATTTATTAGTTTGTTGTATATATATATATATATATATAGTTAAAAGAAGTTAAAAGAGGAATCTTAAAACTATCTACAAATTTGTTTCGAGCGTGTTGCGCTGTCATCAGGATGGCCCTCGGTTTGCCCACCGCCGATGTTATATAGCGTGTGGGCTCCCGTTTGCGGTTGTTTTGCACGTGCGGTTGGCTGCACGGTTTTTGGGGGCTTTCAGGTTTTTGTTTGGATGTGTTCACTAACAACGATTTCCATTTATGCCTGCAGTTGTTTACTATTTCTGTTTTGGTGTTTAAAGTTGCTAAGTATGGTTTGCATAGTATTAACCATTTTTCAGTTAAACATAGGTTGCCCTTTTTGAAACATTGCTGTATGGTGATGCTCTTTTTTATGATTTTCCAGGATAAATTGTAGCTTGTTTTTGCGTCTTTAAGTTTCCAGATATATTTGCTCAGTTCTGTTTGTTTTTAAAATTTTTTTATTAAATGACTGTTTGTGGTTTGCATATCTGG
>CM031604.1:2586895-2591895 GCA_018398815.1 Conus ventricosus | reverse complement strand
CTGAAATGAAATTCCAATTCTCCCACCGTCTGTACTTCCGGCACCCTGCTTCCCCATTGCACTGCTTTTCACTTCCTTGTGTCTGATGACATTCATTCCGATTGTGATTTAACAACCCAAGTATTATTTCCCTTCCAACCCATCCTGCCCAAAAAAGAAGTGATGAACAGGCAGGGTTTGTCTTCACTTTCCTCATGTCCTGCACAACTTTCACAAAATCCAGATGGAGGTGATGTGGTCAAATAAAGCCCGACAAAGACTGAACCCCTAAACTTGGTTTGAAGAACAAAAAGGGAAAAAATAATATGCGCAGACGAGCTTTGTGTCTGACTCCAAAACGTCTAATCTGCCCTCCAAAACACCTATCCCCCTCTGCAAAAACTCGTTGGGAGCACTTTGAACGAGAGCTGGAAGAACTTATACAATGCAAAGAGAACTGGACAACAAAACGTCTACGCACATAGAAGATGCAAGAATTGTGAAAAAAAATGAAATTGGCATTTTTTGTAAAGACATAACTGAAACAATGAACAGCAACATTAATAAAATCAAATCACAATTAACAGTCTAAAGAGGAAAATAGCCGCCTAGACAGAGAAGTACACTCTTGCAAAACTCAGTTGGGACACTGCAACCCGAGATAAAGAGACTAAAGAAAACAAAGCAACAGAAACCATCGGAATTCAAACCACATCTACAGAATTTCCCTCGTCCGCAGTTCACTTAAAAACAAAGATTTGCGTCGGTCTGAACCTGGCCACTGTCACTCCAGTCAACTGACCCTCAGGTCAGTGTTGAAAATATCCTCACAAAATCAGGGCAGATACACCCCCCAGCAGGATTACATCCCTCTGACGTTTGAGCCAGAGAAAACACGTGATGAAAAGGAAAACTGCGACCTAAAGTACGCCATTCTGTCACAACACGTATTCTGTGCTGGAAACTTTGGGTGTAACGAATGAAAACATCGCACCAGAGCTATCGAAACCTCAAAGGGACCCCCCAAACCACCGCCCACCCCCATGAACGTTTGAAAACCCTTTCTATTCCGGAAAGGGGCTTATGTTACAAATTTGGAGGACCCCATTCTCGATTCATAAATCCAGAAGATGGGCCCCCAAGGAGTGAGTTCATGTACAAGATCTGCGTCCCGGGGGATGACAGACATGACCTGTTTTCCCTGGCTGTGTCACTCCAGCCCTTGCCGAAGCAGAGACATGTCACTGTCCACATCGGGGGTAAATCTGTCGTTCAGGGTCATTCCAAAGGAAGACTGGATAAACCTTATTTCCTGTGCTGGCAAAACATTCCCAAATGCCAAACTGACCTTCAGCTCCATCATCCCTGCCAGAGGTCGGCATCATTTGAACAATATCATCCGACCATCCAACTATAATCTTCAAACTGTGTGTGAAAGTGTGGTGGGTGCAACTTACATCGACCATGATATAGGGTTCACCACTCCAACCGGAGCCCCTGTCTTGCGTTTTACCAAGACCTGCTCCACCAAGCGTCAAAGGCACAGCAAAACTGGCGGCAGACTTGAAAAAACAGGGCAGACTACCAACCAGATTTGGAAACGTGTCCCCGGCTTTCCCGGATGTGTCGCGAGAAAGCCGCCAGTCAGAAATAATCCGTAAAGGGACTATTATCGAGTGTGCCACATCAAGAGACACCAAGGAATTTATTTCTTGACAGTAATGATGCTTCTCAAGCCAATTCCCTCCATTGAAATTTCCCCAAAGGATTACCGCACTTCCCCCCCAAAATTTACCCAAACCCTTCATCCCCTTTTTCACTATCCATCTTTGAATCCCCGTCCAACTCCGAGGGATCCATTTTTCTGCAGACCCTTTCTTCCAAAAAGACTCCTCCCAGTAATGTAAACAGGCAGAGCGAATCCCACCTCCATTCTAGCCATTTAAGTCACCAACGTGATTATTCTAATGAATATTCCGCTCCCCTCCAAAACCCAACATACCCACAAAATATACCGGGTCAAAGGTTAATCATCCGGCTCCTGATGGAAATGTTGTAAATGCCTTGCTCTTGAACTGTGCAGGATGGCATCGCAGCTATTGTCACGCATGATTTGAATTAAGTTGTTCCTGTAAATTTAGTGTTAAAAGGCTCGCGCGCACGTGCGGAGAAATGTGTGTGTGTTTTGTGTGTGTGTGTGTGTGTGTGTGTGTGTGTGTGTGTGTGTGTGTGTGTGTGTGTGTGTGTGTGAGTGAGTGAGTTAGTGAGTGTTTTTGTGTGTGTTTTGTGTGGTGTGTGTGTGTGTGTGTGTGTGTGTGCTTGCATGCATGTGTGTGCATGCGCGTGCGCGCGTGGTGCGTGCGTGCGTGCTTTGGCGTGCGTCCCGTGCGTGTGTGTGTGTGTGTGTGTGTGTGTGTGTGTGTGTGGAAATTGCCGGCTTGCATGTATTTATAGTTGTGATCTAAACCCGAGAAAATTGATTGCTGGAAACGTTTGGAATACGGTAGATTCTGCTGGAGTTTTGAAGTCATTCTATATTTTATTATACACTTGCCTTTGAATTTTCAGCTTTTTGCTTTGTCCTTTCGTGGATTCGCCATTGTTTACTGATCTACAATTGAAGTTTTTTTCTTTTATTGCTATTAATTGTGTTGTAATCCAGTTTGCTTGACAATTTTTTTTTTCTTATTCGTTCAGTCAAACCTTACTTGTTAGTCTGTAAGAGCTTTGTTGTGTTATTATCATTGTGTGTTAAGGTTTGTTATAGTTTTTGACTATAATAGATTATGACAGAAGACAACAAACCCCTTTGGGTGAAAAAAGATGGACTTAGAGTTGGGCATCTCATGTCAACCATTGCGATTAACAAAATGACTGAAATACCATCAGTCATATCAAATTCGGGAAAAAACTTTCCATATTTGGATTTTTCGGAGTCACATTGTCCAGTATAATATCAAATAACGACCTGCAATCCAGGTTATAATGTTTTTTCGTAGAGATCCTAAACAAAACATGGGAAACTGGTATTATTGTATATCTTTATCAGTCAGTAAAATTTCAGAGGATCCATTTTTTAGAACAGTTTTAAAGTAGAAACAATCTGGATTGAGATCCAGCTTAAATTTATTTAAACCTATACTTATATGTTTTTGTACAGAAATCCAGCTGAACATGTCGACCCCGGGTTGACCGTTTCATGTTAATGATGGAAAACGCACATGACGAAACGAAAGACATCATGATATTAGGGGATTTTATATAGATTACTAAAATTAAAAATAAACAGTGGAACTTGTTTTTGAGTCACTTGTCTACTCTGCTAATCAACACTCCTACAAGGGTCATGAGATTTCTGAAAAACTGATAGACCCTTTATTGTTACAAATCCAGAAACCATTCTTGGGGACAAGTGTACCTGTTTTTGGATGCAGTGTTCACTTCCCGATTTGTTGCATTGGTCAAAAAAGGGGATCAAAATTCCAAGGTTTTAACCATAAAACGATTACCTTTAGAAACTTTTCAAAATTTGATCGGACAAATTTTTTCTCTGACCTTTTAAATTCACCTTAAATATGTGTATCAATATACAGAACCCATTCAGGCTCTAGAAGCTTGGTACTCCATCTTTTATAGTATTTACAACAAACATGCCCGCTCCAAACCAAAAGAGTCAAATATCGGATAAAACCTCCTTGGCTAACAAATGAGATACAGAACGCTATTTACCAAAGAGAGTACCTGTTAAAAAATGGCCCTCGTGAAGAAATAAAAAACAAAGAAATAAAGTAACTTCTCTCATTAGAGCAGAGAAAAAGAATATTTTTCAAACTTAATTCGTGAAAAGGAAAAGACACAAGTCCGTATGGAAAGCCATCCTGGATTAACAAATAAACATGTTTCCTTCTGCTCAATATTATGGAAAGATATTATCTGCCAGTAAACTAAATCACCATTTTACAACAGAGCAGATCAAATAATTTTATGATGATTAATCAAATGATAATGACCCAGAAGAATTACAAACATACTGCAGGGGAAAAAATATCCACTCAGATTTAGATATCGCTCTAGATGTTCATTCTGTTTTCGTGTCACTTAGGCGATTGAAACGACAGCCACTCGTGGAATTGACGGTATGGGCGGTAAAATTCTAAAGCTCTCCGCACCCGTTATCGCAGAAGAAACGTTAACTTACATTTACAACCCCTGTATAGATTAAAAAATGCTTTCCAAAACCTTAAAAAAGGCAAAAATCATTTCCAATACACAAATCAGGAAACACTACTGATCCATCAAATTAAGACCTATTTCGATTTATCAGTTCTTTCCAAGCCATTAGAACTCCACATCAATTAAGTGTCTCCATTCCAAAGCAGTAAAAATACGATTTAATCCACCCAAATCAATCGGGTTCAGAGAAAACCCTTATGCCACACAGTGCTAACTTAGACTAATAGTTTGATGGCTATTAAACATGAACTACAAAAATTTTCAGGAATTCTCTTCGTAGATTTCGCAAAAGCCTTCGACGTTAAATCTGAATTTTACTCAGAAAACTAAACTTTGTATAAGTATATTACAAACACTGAAACTGATTTCAAACTTTTCTGGGCCAACCGACAACAAATTGTGTCCGTAAATACATACAAATCTAATTTTTTCCCAAAAAAATTTGGAGTCCCACAAGGGTCAGTATTAGGTCCTCTGTTGTTTTCATTTACATCAATGATCTGCCATGTACTTGAAAATAAAAAGCGAAATGTTTTGCTGATGAAACAAATTTTGACAGAAGTAATTCTGATGCCCCAAAAGGTTTGCTTGACATCCAAGAAAACACAATTTTTGGTTTAAATGGACACGATTTAATCACATGGCATTTCCCTCCTCAAAAAACTAAATTCATGATGATAACTACTAGACAGAAGCGTCAATTTTTAAGCCAGAATCTGCCAGTACTTTGTATTTCTAAAGAAACCATCGAAGAAGTATCCAGTCACAAAGTCTTAGGAATAACAATA
>CM031604.1:2571895-2581895 GCA_018398815.1 Conus ventricosus | reverse complement strand
CACCATGTCCTCCCTGACTCTCCAATCAGATCTTTCAGACCCACCAGTGACCTCTCAGAGCCGTTCTCAATCATCAACGTAGTGAAGCAGAGTGCGTCCTGGTGTCGACTCTCCTCACTGGCTATTTCAGCATGAAGCGCAGGCAAGCCACCAAAAACCTCGATGAGGACGAAGTATACATCGACATCGTCTAAATGACAGCCTGTTCAACTTCACACACTACAGGCCCACACGAGGACCCTGGAGCAACTGATCGGAATCTCTTTTCCGATGACGCTGCCCTTGTTGTCCATACAGAGAGAGCCTTGCAGGGTATTTCATCCTGCCCTTGTTGTCCATACAGAGAGAGCCTTGCAGGGTATTTCATCTGCCCTTGTTGTCCATACAGAGAGAGCCTTGCAGGGTATTTCAGGTATTTCATCCTGCCCTTGTTGTCAATACAGAGAGAGCCTTGCAGCGTATTTCATCCTGCCCTTGTTGTCCATACAGAGAGAGCCTTGCATGGTATTTCATCCTGCCCTTGTTGTCCATACAGAGAGAGCCTTGCAGGGTATTTCAGCCTGCCCTTGTTGTCCATACAGAGAGAGCCTTGCAGGGTATTTCAGCCTGCCCTTGTTGTCCATACAGAGAGAGCCTTGCGGCGTATTTCATCCTGCCCTTGTTGTCCATACAGAGAGAGCCTTGCAGGGCATTTCATCCTGCCCTTGTTGTCCATACAGAGAGAGCCTTGCAGGGTATTTCATCCTGCTTCGCAGAGACTGCCCAGCTCTTTGCAGAGATTGCCCAGCTATTTGCAGAGATTGCCCAGCTCTTTGCAGAGATTGTCCAGCTCTTTGCAGAGATTGCCCAGCTCTTTGCAGAGATTGCCCAGCTCTTTGCAGAGATTGCCCAGCTCTTTGCAGAGATTGCCCAGCTCTTTGGACAAGAAGTAAGCGTCCATGAGCCTGCAGCTGCAGAGCACCACCCTTCCTACATCAACACTGGAGAAACTGAACTGAAAACAGTCTATCAGTTTACCTACCTGGGGTGCATCTTTCTCATCAGACGCAAAGATCTATATAGTGGGCTTGTTAAGGAAATGTTGACTTCAAGTCATGATGCAAAGGTCCCCTTTGGCATGTATGCTCTCCAAGGCTTTAGAAAAAGAATTACCCAAAGACACACGCTGTATCTTAAAATCCAAGATGGCCGACGGTGGCCATCTTGAATAATATGGTCGATGCCTAATTTTGAAAGTTTTTGTCACAATGACTAATTGGATACATGTTTTCTGGGTAATTTCAGGTCGCTGTAATCATTTCTGGTATCAAATTTACTTTTAGAAAATGTTTCAACAAATGATAAATTAGTATAATGGGAACAGAAGCAATTTGATAATAATCAGGTCTAATTAGATCTTTCTGATTGAACGTATTATTTTTAATAACTAAGTTAATTAGATAACAAGACTTCAAATGTTTGGTTGCAGAGACAAGCTTTCCATTATAAATAGGTCGGGTCAGGTTAAATTAAAAACAAAAAAGATATTGAAACCGCATCAGGAACCCAACCCACAACCTTCTAACACCACAGTTAATGCACTGCCAGTCGCGGCTTGTAAGTTATTAAAAACACTGTGAGCAAAGTCTGTCTGTATAAAATTTCTTAGTTAGGATCACTTAAATTACCAGACAGAAAACATGGAACTTTTGCTTAATTGGACATTATGTTTCCTGTGCCAGTCAAACCAGAAAGAACCGACTAAGAATCTTTCAGCTTCTGTAAAGTTGATAAACAATTCTGAAAAACTCTTGGCTGGTTACAAAGAAGTTACAAACAACACCAAAGAGCTGAAAGACTTAGGAGTCTTGCCTCACTCAATATTCACAGATGACATAGGGGTCGAAACTGTCAGTGTTTCTTCAAATTTAGTGCAGCAGATGGTGGCAAACCACGTTGTGTGGCACAAAAGTTGTAGGACTTTAGTTGACAATCAAAAAGTACAAAGAGCTAGGAAGAGGCTTCAAGAAACAGAGGCTAACATTAGTCCAGTAAAAACTGGACGTTTGAGTGGTGAACTCCCTGCATCATCAAGCAAACTTGTCAGTACCTCTGTGTGTTTCCTTTGTGAAGAAATGGGCAACAAACAAGAGCTAAGAACTGCATCCACTCTTGGTATGAATAAGAAAGTGAATGACTGTGCTTGACTTTTGGGTGACAAACGTCTATTGAGTAAACTTGCATCAGGTGACACGATAGCTCTTGACGCTGTATGTCATCGGACATGCCTGAATCGGTTATATAGGAAAGCGGAAACTGTTGGATGCCACATGACTGAGAGCTACAAGACTCACGTGATTCGAGCACAAGTTCTGAACGAGTTACTTGATTTCATAGAAGACAAGCGGGGTTCAGGAACAACCTTGGCAACGGCTGACTTGACATCCCTCTATGACAAGAGCCTTGCTGCTCTCGGATTTCCTCATGTTAAATGCAGTACAACACGCCTCAGACAGGATATTGAACGTCTGATTCCTGACATCAAGCCCGTATTACAAAACAGTCGCTGCTGGTCTCTTGTCTTCGATGATGACCTAAGTAGAGCTGTTGCTGACATGAGAGACAATACATCAACTGAAGTCTCCCTCCTTCACAAAGCAGCAAAGATCCTTCGGAAAGACTATCTCCATGTGAAGCATGCCTTTTCAGGCTCATTCTCAAAGTCATGTGACAGTGAAGCAGAATCTCTCCTAGCTACATTGAGGGCCTTCTTGCACATGCTTCTGGATGGACCAGGCTTGCTGCATCAACTGTCTACTCCATCAGAGAAGTCCAAGGTTATAACATCAATTGGGCAGCAGATCATTTACGACTCTGTTGGGCGCAGATCTTCAGAACCTGAGAGCATCCCTCGTCACATCAGCGACAGAGAAACACGAGCTGTGTTGTACATGGCTATGAAGTTATATCTCAAAACTGGCAGTGAATCTGTCATGAAAGTTCTACATGAACGAGGACTGTGCATTTCGTATGACCGCTTAAGTGTGTTGAGTACAGACATTGCAAATTCGGTCATTGGTCATTGGGAGCAGGAGGGAGTAGTGCTGCTACCTCAGGCTGTCAAGAATGTGTTTACCACAGGCGGATTTGATAACATTGACCACAACCCCTCCTCTACAACGGCAGAATCTGCCCTTCACGGAACCTCCATTAGTATTCACCAGCATTTCTCAACAGTTGATATCCTCAATCCTGCAGAAATGGGGAAAACTGTAAGACCTTTGCCAGTCGGCCACATAACCGTCGATCCAGATATTACCGAAAGGAGAAGTTTGGCATGTCCCTGATTTGGGAACAAAATGCCTTCCAACCTCGCGTTCTCTCGACACCATACTCCAAGAAGGTTACGTTTGGTTGGAAAAAGTGAGGAGCAGTCTCTCAAAACAGACTCTAGAAGCTGGAGAATGGATTTCATGGGCAGCATACTACGCCAGCATTACCAACCCCTCTCTTGCTCCTCCAAGCAAGTCATACATGCTGCCTTTGTTTACTGAGTCTCCCAACAACCCTGCAATGGTTTGGCATGGCATGAAGGTCATTCTTCATAAAACACATCAATCCGGGTCAGACACCAGTCATGGAAGTTGATCAACCCCTGTTCACACTGGCCAGAAAACCTCAATGGAAGTATCCTCACACTGAGCATGGTGAAGACGCCTTTCTGGTGACCCTGGGGGCTATGCACACAGAGAAGATGCTTTGGGGTGTATCTGACGACTGGCTGGACGGTAGTGGGTGGGTTACAGCACTTACTAATAGTGGTGTCTCAACAAACGGCAAAGCCAATTCCTTCATCAGTGTCCACCACATCTGCAGAACTAGGTACATGCACCAAGTGTCAGTAGCCACTCTGTATCAGCTCATGAAAAAAGGGATTTGACCGTTACGTTGATAAAGCGACAAATGAAGCTGACGATGACTTCAACACTCTGCCATTTGACGAATGACTAAAGCAGTTTTGTAACGCGCAGCCACAAGCAGATTACTGGTTCAAGTCCACGGAATTGGATCTTCTCATTCTCCAGTTTGTAAAGTCTTGTGGCGCTGCTGCCTTCTCTCTCTACATGGAGACCCTTGATTCTCTGATGCCGTGGGTTTTCTCTCTGGATCATACTCACTATGCTCGGAACTTGCCCATCCATCTCCGTGACATGGCAACACTTGAAAAGCGACACCCTACGCTAAATGAAGAGTTCAAACGGGGTCACTTCATGGGACAGAAGACAAGACGAGCATTCTCGCATATACCGCGTGACCAGATGCATGAGCAACTGATAGATTGGCTGAAGAATCATGCTGGCGTCATTGAGAATCTGGATGACCCACGCACAGTTCGCCGGGAACAAGTTGTTCGCCAGAGATGGCTCATCTTGTCAGAGAATTTGAGGGGACAAAGAAGTCAGATGAACTGATGCATCATGAACAATGCCCCAAGTTCCAATCTGACTTTAAATCTGATGTAATTGCGCTAGTGGATGCATTTGAACAGCTGGGAAACCCCTTCTTAGAAGACAGTGGCGAGCTGCTTGACTTGGACCAGTCAATTTTCATGCCTTCAGATGTGGTAGAGAATGTAAGAAGGGTGAAGGCAATTGGATTGCAGCTATACACAGCATTTCTCGACAAACGCATAAGCTCACAGGAAGAGGCTTTCACTGCTCCAATACACAAAACTAATTTTAAATTGTTCGAAGCGTCTTTCTCTGAACCCCGCCGAAAGTCTGAGATCTCTGTTATCAAGGAGCAACAAGCAAAAGTGACCGAGATGTTGTTGGCTGCGAATTCTGGTCGCATCATCGATGACTATGTATCCGCACACGAAAACTGCACTTACCCTCCCTCACTTACTCGGAAAGTAAGCATGCACCATGGAAATAAGAGTGAGATCCTGGACTGCATTGTCCCTTCAGGTCTTGACAATCTCAGACCAGTAATGACAGCGCGGGTCACTTTCTCAACCAGGCTTCCTGGAAACTGGGCTGCCTTCCTTCATGTAGACCAGAACAAGCAGGTGTTGTTTGTGGAGATCGGCGAGAATCTGAAGCTCATAACACTTCCACAGGGCAAGCAGCCCTTCACCACAATTCTAGGTGATTGTGCGAGCTCACCAGCAGGAGCTGATGTTGACGCTGTGGCTCCCTGCATGCAGGAGGAAGCTGATACACGGATTTTTCTCCATGTGGCTGCAGCTGCCTCTGCCGGTCATCGTCGAGTAATTGTGTGAACCGTGGACAGTGATGTTGTTGTGCTGGGTGTCTCAGCATTTCTTGCCCTTGGACAAAAGATCGATGAACTCTGGATAGCGTTTGGTATGCGATGTAGTTACCAGTACATTCCAATACATGTCATTGCTCGTGAACTTGGACCATCCAAAGCAAAGGCACTGCCAGCAGTTCATGCATTAACTGGATGCGACACGACCTCTGCATTCTTTGGCAAAGGCAAGAAGACGGCATGGTCAGTGTTGCAGTCTCTCCCGGAACTCACTTTGCCTCTACAGCTTCTCTCGTGCCCTAACCCCAGCATAGAGATGGTTACAACTCACACAGCAATGCTTGAGAGATTTACCATGCAGCTGTATGGTGTTTATGATGATGACTCCACAAGCGTAGATGCTGCCAGACTTCACCTTGTTTTGCACAAAGGGAAAGACTTTGAGCATATGCCA
This sequence comes from Conus ventricosus, assembly GCA_018398815.1. Taxonomy (NCBI): domain Eukaryota; kingdom Metazoa; phylum Mollusca; class Gastropoda; order Neogastropoda; family Conidae; genus Conus; species Conus ventricosus. The sequence goes on along the minus strand of CM031604.1, from coordinate 2,576,188 downwards.
CCAAGCAGAGATGCTCTTCATCAACATCTCCTCAGAGTAGCTTATCACAGTGGACATGTGTGGAGTAATATGCTGAACAAAGCTCCAGCTCCAGTCAATCCAATTGAATGGGGATGGCAACAAGAATCTCCCGATTCTGTGCCAACACCAGTTTACACCACACTTCCTCTCATTTCAAGAAACTTGCCAGAACTTGTCAGTTGCAAGTGCAAGAAGGATTGCAAGGCTCCTTGCAAGTGCAGCATGCATGGACAGCCCTGTATGATCCTCTGTACACCTATGTGTACCCAAGGCAACACCAGGAGTGAAATACAGAGAAATCATGAATCTGATCAGTTCAAATGGAACAAAGGTAGGCAATGAATGCGAACTTCAATGTTATTAGACACCTGTTACTTGTAGTTAAGGTTTACATGAAAGACTTTTTGACTGATTTGAAGTTGTGCTGTCATGCCTGAATCAGAGTATACATACATATGTGGGGAAACAGGTTCAATAAGTCTTCCGTATGAGTATCTGACTCTAATTCCTGTTTCAATAAATTGTATGAATATGTCAACTTTGTGCATTCATTTTCAAAGTTCGACCTTTTAAATGCAACGCAAATGTTATATTGATAACAGCAATGTGTTCAGTGACCTCAAAATATATAGAAAACATGTGTTGCATTAGTTTCCATGACAAAAAGTTTCTGGGCTATGTTTTGACCACATTACGCAATATGGCCGACGGTGGCCATCTTTGATTTTGAGATTCAGCTTGTGTCTTTGGATAAATCTGTTCCAAAAGCATTGAGGAGCTTCTATGCCAAAGGGGACCTTTGCATCATGACTTGCAGTCAACACCCAATTTTGTGCAGTTAACAAGCCTACTAATAGGAAAATTGACACGAAGATGAACAAAGCTTTTGCAAGATTGTACAAGTAAGTGTGGACCAACAAACATCTGAAGATGAGCCAAAATCAAAGTGTACAGAGCCATTGTATTTTACGTGAATTTCACCATATACAGTAGGTAGGACAGAACGTAGATCTTACCATGGAACGTAAATCTGGCACATTCTAGAAGGTACAATGAATTTCACTCGTTACTTAGGCGTGATGGGACGTTAATCTGGCCATTTGTATAGGTATGATGCGATGTTACTCTCACTTTCTCTACAGGCATGATTAGACGCTAATCTCGTCCTTTCTACTCGTATAATAGGACGTTAATTTCGCCTTTTCTACAGGTATGATAGGACGTTAATTTCGCCTTTTCTACAGGTATGATAGGACGTTAATTTCGCCTTTTCTACAGGTATGATAGGACGTTAATCTTGCCTTTTCTACAGGTATGGTAGGACGTTAATTTCGCCTTTTTTTTACAGGTATGATAGGACGTTAATTTCGCCTTTTCTACCAGTATAATATGACTTTAATTTCACCTTTTCTACCGGTATAATAGGACGTTAATTTCGCCTTTTATACCAGTATAATAGGACGTTAATTTTGCGTTTTCTACCGGTATGATAGGACGTTAATTTTGCCTTTTCTACCGGTATAATAGGACGTTAATTTTGCGTTTTCTACCGGTATAATAGGACGTTAATTTCGCCTTTTCTACCGGTATAATAGGACGTTAATTTCGCCTGTTCTACCGGTATAATAGGACGTTAATTTCGCCTGTTCTACCGGTATAAGAGGACTTTAATTTCGCCTGTTCTACCGGTATAATAGGACGTTAATTTCGCCTTTTCTACCGGTATAATAGGACGTTAATTTCGCCTTTTCTACAGGTATGATAGGACGTTAATTTCGCCTTTTCTACAGGTATGATAGGACGTTAATTTCGCCTTTTCTACAGGTATGATAGGACGTTAATCTTGCCTTTTCTACAGGTATGGTAGGACGTTAATTTCGCCTTTTTTTTACAGGTATGATAGGACGTTAATTTCGCCTTTTCTACCAGTATAATATGACTTTAATTTCACCTTTTCTACCGGTATAATAGGACGTTAATTTCGCCTTTTATACCAGTATAATAGGACGTTAATTTTGCGTTTTCTACCGGTATGATAGGACGTTAATTTTGCCTTTTCTACCGGTATAATAGGACGTTAATTTTGCGTTTTCTACCGGTATAATAGGACGTTAATTTCGCCTTTTCTACCGGTATAATAGGACGTTAATTTCGCCTGTTCTACCGGTATAATAGGACGTTAATTTCGCCTGTTCTACCGGTATAAGAGGACTTTAATTTCGCCTGTTCTACCGGTATAATAGGACGTTAATTTCGCCTTTTCTACCGGTATAATAGGACGTTGATTTCGCTTGTTCTGCCGGTATAATAGGACTTTAATTTCGCCTTTTCTACAGGTATGATAGGACGTTAATTTCGCCTTTTCTACAGGTATATAGGACGTTAATTTCGCCTTTTCTACATGTGTGATAAGACGTTTATTTCGCCTTTTCTACAGGTGTGATAGGACGTTAATTTCGTCTTTTCTACAGGTGTGATAGGACGTTAATTTCGCCTTTTCTACAGGTGTGATAGGACGTTAATTTTGCATTTTCTACAGGTGTGATAGGACGTTAATTTCGCCTTTTCTACAGGTGTGATAGGACGTTAATTTCGCCTTTTCTACGGGTGTGACAGGAAGTTAATCGTACCCTTCCTACAGGTAGGGTCGGACATTAATTTCACTCTTTCTACAGGTAGGGTCAGACGATAATCTGGCTCTTTCTGCAGGTAGGGTCGGACGTTAATCTCCCTCTTTCTACAGGTAGGGTTGGACGTTAATCTGGCTCTTTCTACAGGTAGGGTCGGACGTTAATCTGGCTCTTTCTACAGGTAGGGTTGGACGTTAATCTCCCTCTTTCTACAGGTAGGGTCAGACGATAATCTGGCTCTTTCTACAGGTAGGGTTGGACGTTAATCTCCCTCTTTCTACAGGTAGGGTCAGACGATAATCTGGCTCTTTCTACAGGTAGGGTCGGACGTTAATCTCCCTCTTTCTACAGGTAGGGTCAGACGATAATCTGGCTCTTTCTACAGGTAGGGTCGGACGTTAATCTCCCTCTTTCTACAGGTAGGGTCAGACGATAATCTGGCTCTTTCTACAGGTAGGGTTGGACGTTAATCTGGCTCTTTCTACAGGTAGGGTTGGACGTTAATCTCCCTCTTTCTACAGGTAGGGTCAGACGTCAATCTCCCTCTTTCTACAGGTAGGGATGGACGTTAATCTGGCTCTTTCTACAGGTAGGGTCAGACGTCAATCTCCCTCTTTCTACAGGAAGGGTCAGACGTCAATCTCCCTCTTTCTACAGGTAGGGTCAGACGTCAATCTCCCTCTTTCTACAGGTCGGGTCAGACGTCAATCTCCCTCTTTCTACAGGTAGGGTCAGACGTCAATCTCCCTCTTTCTACAGGTCGGGTCAGACGTCAATCTCCCTCTTTCTACAGGTAGAGTCAGACGTCAATCTCCCTCTTTCTACAGGTAGGGTCAGACGTCAATCTCCCTCTTTCTACAGGTAGGGTCAGACGTCAATCTCCCTCTTTCTACAGGTAGGGTCAGACGTCAATCTCCCTCTTTCTACAGGTAGGGTCGGACATTAATTTCACTCTCTTGTACGGGTGTGACAGGACGACAATCTTCCCATCTACTGTAGGAATAGTAGGACATAAAACTCATCGTTGACAGTGTGCATAACGGGACTTATATCTTGCCAACTATAGCAGGTATGATAGAACAAAGATGGATCATTTGTTCTTCCCGTTGTCCTGATAACTTCCAGATCTCCTGGTTTCCGTGTGAGTTTCTGTAACTATGGACAGCTGCCTTCGACCTACCTTCACATTTTTTCTAATCACAGCTGTAACACAAACATTTTTGTCAACTAACAGAATCAGTGTGTAGAAAGCGCTTTGCAGACCTCCTGAATACACCCGTGACTGCATCCTGTCGGTGCATGTGAGGTTTGCCCCACACAAGGACCTGTGTCTGACACAGAGCTTTATAGATAGTGTGATCTATTGTCTGACACAGAGCTTTATAGATAGTGTGATCTATTGTCTGACACAGAGCTTTATAGATAGTGTGATCTATTGTCTGACACAGAGCTTTATAGATAGTGTGATCTATTGTCTGACACAGAGCTTTATAGATAGTGTGATCTATTGTCTGACACAGAGCTTTATAGATAGTGTGATCTATTGTCTGACACAGAGCTTTATAGATAGTGTGATCTATTGTCTGACACAGAGCTTTATAGATAGTGTGATCTATTGTCTGACACAGAGCTTTATAGATAG
>CM031604.1:2553657-2561496 GCA_018398815.1 Conus ventricosus | reverse complement strand
CGAAAAAAGAACGGGAAAAATGACAATCAGAACAACATCGAACACAGAACAGACATTAGAACTCAGAAAGACATGCGAAACAAAAAAAGACATTAAAAAACCAGAACAGACTGACGAACACAAAACAAAATGACGAAACAGAACAGACTTAGAACCGAACAGGCATTAGAATCAAAACAGACATGACAAAACTCAAGCGACAGACAAAACTCAGAACAGACATTAAACTCAGAACAGACTGACGAACTCAAATGCAACGAATACAAAAAACAGACATTATCAGAAAGAATTAGAATCAGAACGACATTAAACTCAAACGACAAGAATCAGAACAGTCATGAAAAACAAAAACAACATGACGAAACAAAACAGACAGACGAAACGAACAGCATGACAAACACAGAACAGTCATGACGAAAACAGAACAGACTGACGAACACAGAACAAAAAAGGACAAACTCAGAACAAAAGACAAACACAAAACAGACATTAAATCAGAACAGACTGACGCCAAAAAAGGACATTAGAATCAAAAAACAGACATGACAAACACAGAACAGACATGACGAACACAAAACGACATTAGAACCAGAAAGACTTAGAACCAAAACAGGCATTAAAAATCAGAACAGCATGAGAACTCGAGCGCTGCAAAATCAGAACTGAATGCGAACTCAGAACAGACATTATAACCAGAACAAAATTTAAAACAAACAGCATGACAAACACGAAAGACATGAGAATCAGAACAGACATTAGAACTCAGAAAAACTGCGAACCAGAACAAAACTTAAACTAGAACAGACATTAGAACTCAGAACAACATTAGAACTCAGAACAGACTTAGAATCAAAACATCATGACGAGCACGAACATACATGCGAACACAGAACAGACATGACGAAAAAGAACAGACATGACAACACAGAACAGACATGACGAACACAGAACATCATGACAACACAAAACAGACTTTCGAACACAGAACAGAAGCGAACACAAACAGCAGACGAACACAGAACAGACATGGCAAACAAGAACGGACATGACAAACTCAGAAAAAGACATGACGAACTCAGAACAACTTAGAACTCGAACAGACTTTTAAAACTCGAAAGACATGACGAAAACAAAAACAGACTTTAGAACTCAAACAGATATGACGAACTCAGAACAGACTTTAGACTCAGAACAGACTTTAGAATAGAACAGACATTAAAACTCAGAACAGACTTACAACTCAGAACAGACGACGAAACACCACCGAAGGGGGAGCAGTAGTAGCGCAGCGCCCCCCTTTGGGGGTGGCCCTCAGGGGCCCCTACTGTACATGCACCCGTGAAAAAAAAAGCGTGAGACGCACCTGAACATACCCCCAGTGGGCTGTTGTGTGTGTGTGTGGGGGGGGGGGGGGGGGGGGGGTAAATGGCGGGCAGGGAATAACGATGACAGGACCGGGAAAATATGAAAAAAAAAAAAAAAGTAAAGGGAAAATTTTGGGAAAGGGGAGGGGCCCTAAAGATTTTGGGGTTCAAAAAATGAGCAAAAAAATAAAAAATAAAAAAAGTAAAGGATTTTGGAAGGGAAGGGCCCCAAAAAAGAATAGGTTCACAAAATAGAGAAAAAAAAAAAAAAAAAAAGTTCCCCCCTCGCCTTGAGAAAAAAAAGAAACAACAAAGAAACAATGGAAAAAAAAAAAGAAAAAAAAAAGAAAATTTTTTGACACACGCTCGTGGAATACATTGAACATGCGGGTGGGGATGGGTTATTAAAGGGAAAGGGAGGGCGGGGGGCGGGGAGGGGGTGAAGATGGGGTGGGGATAGGGAGGGGGAGCAATTTTTTTGAATATATGTGTCGGGCTGTTTGGAAAAAAACCAAAGCATTGATTGAAAGTATGAATTTGTTTCGCTGTTCTGTTTTTCTTTCTATTTTTTCTGTTTTTGTTCGATTTTCCCCCCCTCGACCCCTTTTTTTTTTCTTTTTTTTTTTTCATACTGGTGGTTTTTTGTCACTGCGAAGGGGGCAAGTAAAAATAGGCATGTCAAAAAGTGCACAAAGACAGCCGCAAAGGACAGCCGCCAACAACAAAAAAAAAACCAAAAAAAAAAAACCCCCCCCCCAAAAAAAAAAAAAAAAAAAAGAAAAAAAGAAAAAAGAGCACTAGCGTAATGAAAGGTGACGAACTCTATGCCTGACAGCAAATCGAAGCGAACCCGCTCTTTGGTACTTTACTTCCGCAGGATGTAAGCAGCCATGATCAGCAGACGGAACGTCAAATACTGGCGCGGGGCGCCCCTCGTTGTTGTTCTGCTGCGCGCACGTGCGCAGGCGTGATGGGAGGGGGTGGGGATTTGGGGGGGGAGGAAAAGGAAAGGGGAGGGGGAGAGAGGGGAAGGAGGGGGGGGAGGGTTGTCCGGGGAACCCACTCCGGGTCCTACGCTTTTGGGCCCTGCTTTTATCACAGGTCTTCAAAAATCATTGCTTTATGGGATGACCCCCACTTCATATTCTCGTTTTTCCACCGCAACCCCCCCCCCACCCCCCCCCCCTGTTTCTCCCCCCCCCCCCCCCTCCTCCCTTTTCGTTTCTCCCCCACTTTTCCAGAAAAGGAGGGGGGGGCGATGCTCATCAATCGAAGGTTGAAAATTGATGAGGTTCGGGTGTCAGCAGGGCAGAGTGAATTAAGGGTCAGAGGTTTCCCCCGAAAAGATGCCGGTTTCAGAGGCTAAGAGCATGAAATTAAAAAAGATTTACGGGCCCCGGTGGTCAGTGGCTGGGTAAGAAGGTGGGGGTGCCTGCGGGATAGGGGGGGGGGGGGGGGTTGGGTGGAGGGGGCGGGGGGGAGGGGAGGGGAATGCAGCGGGGGTTCTTTCGCTCCTCTTGATCTTGTGTTGGGGGTGTCTTGTTTTTTTGGTCCCGTGTATTTTGGGGCTTGTGACGAACCCAGGAAATGTCTTTCTTTTTTTGTCGCCTTCCTTCTCTTGCCCTGCCCTTTGGTTACTTTGCTATGTTTTGCGTACACGCCTTGCTGATAGGGGTTTACCTTGCCTTTTTTGTTCTTCGATCCGGCTGGAAACAAACTAGCACCTGATCGTAAACAGTTCTCTAAAACCGCTCTGAAATAAAGGTAGCATTATGTTCCCTTTTTTTATTTTTCTGTTCTTTTTTTTTTAATTCTTAAATTTATCCTTATTTTTTCTTTCCTTTAATATTTTTTGGAGTGAGGAGATTGGGGGTGCGTGGGGGGCAATGGGGGTAAAAGGGGGGTCTTTTTTTGGAACCCCTAATTTTCATATTGCTGCATTTTTATGTTGAAGTCTACAAAAGTTAACACTTCCCTTTTTCTTTAATATTAGATCTTGCGTTCTCATTTTTTTAATTTTTTTTTTAAATATTTTTATTAATGAGAACTTTGGCACTGATATTTTTTTTAAAAAGATTAAATGTTAATTGTTATTTTCTTAAAAGGTAAAAAATCTACATTGTAGTTTTGTCGGCGTAAACTTTGGTGTTCTTCTTAAGTGGGGTTAAAACCTTAAAAATCACACTGCTTTTGAATAATCAAAACCCCAAAATTTTTATTCTTTTCAAAATTTTGACTTTGGGATTTTTTTTTTTACTTATTTTTTAATTGTGATTCGCCGACATTTCTGTCACCCTGGATACACATCTCGTTTTATCTCTTAGTCTTTGAAAACGTCTCTGCCCCTCCTCAATCAAAGATGTTTTTCTCTCTTTTGCCCCCATTTTTCCCCTTTGGCCTGGTCTTGAAACATCTACACCATTTTTGGGGATGCCTGGGTGGGGGAGGGGGGTGGGAATGGGGGGCGGTCTTTTAGTATAGATTGTATCCCTTCTTCTCAAAATTATATGCTGATAATGTCCTCTTTTCTGTCACTCTTTTCTGACGCTGCCTTTGTTTCTCCTGCCTTCTTTTTTCTTCGGCCGTCGTTCCACGTTTTCCTGCATGTATGGCCCAGTCATCTACTTCTGTTCTGGAAGTATTTACATTTTTTCCCTCTTGATATAATCCATAATATTATTTTAAATGTAGTTGTTTTTCATTCAATCTGACCACTATGTGTGAGAGTTTAACCATGAACAGACACTATCATTCGTATTTGCTATTTGCTGATATGGTATTTTCTGTTTGCTAGTTATTGCTGTTTACTTCTTAAGAAAATACAGTGTGGTCGATAAAATCAGGCAGAAAAGCTGGCGGCCTCAACAAGGCGCCTTGATGTGTCTTGAAGATGTCAGCTGGTTAAGCTCATGTATTTATCGGATGTCTTTTTTTTTTTTTTTTCTTTTTTTTTTTTAGATTCCTGTTTTTGTTGTTGAGAAAGGACATTTTTTCTTTGAGCAGCGACAGTCGTGAAGAGCCTTACCACCACCCCACTATACTACTACTACTACTACTATATACTTCTACTACTACTACTACTACTACCACCAACACCCCACCACTACTACTACTGCTGCGACGACGACAGGGGACGACGATGTTGGGATAATGTTGCTGGTGTTGCTTAATTGTTTTTTTTCTTAGCTTTTTAAATTTTAATGATGGAGAAGGCAGGGGAAGATAAACTCATTAACCAAACAACAAAGTTGGTACTCTTAACAACTTGTAACAAAACAAAAACAAAAAAAAAAAACAAAAAACCGAAAAGGAAGCTACATATCCATCCTGATTCGTGGATTCATTTTCTATCTCCCCTCTCCCTGCCAAAATCAATGAACCGTTGAAAAAGATTTCTGATTCTCAACTTACGAAACTTTCGGAGAATAATCTGTAAAGGGGAGAAAATCCGACAGGATGGGAACAAAAGCTCCGACGACACTTTGATTCTCTAAAAACGCGCGCGCGCACGCACGCACGCACGCACGCACACCACACACACACACACCAAAACCACACACACACACCACACACACACTATCCATGGTCTACGTCATCGTCATCATGCAAATCACCATCTGATCTAAACATTCTGCCTTATTTGGCAATTTACCACGTAGCAATTTTGTACACTGTCACTTTTGCACACAACCATTCATGACAGCATTTACTCCATACGCACACGAAATCTTTCCAATCAACCAAAGGCGCATTTCCCGAATGTTTTTTCTTCTCCCCCTCTCCTTCAGCTCAGGGAAAAACACTTTACTAAATCACATCAAACAATTTATAAAACAGATTTTTACATGTATCTCTCTTTGCACTGGGATAAACTAATTCATTAAGATTCTGTAAAGTCATGGCCTTCACATAACCCGGGCCCAAGATCCAGCCCAAAGGGAATAAAGTAATTATTTCAGCTTTGATGCTATGCTGCATCAGATATAAACTCGATCATATGTCATGATTCCCTGTCTCTCTCAGACAGCGTATCGCCCCCCTTTAATTCTCCCGTACTGGAGATATGAGTTCCACTCCTCTCCCTGAATTCTCCTGTCACTGGAGAGGTGACGAGGTTTCCAACTCCTCTCCTGGAGTCTTTAAATTTCTGGGGCTGAAACCGGTGTGTTCCCCACACCATGGCCATTTTTTAACCCTCACGGGGTGAAGGGTGAAGGGCGAAGGGCTTGTAATGACTGGTCAGCAGTGGGACCGCGTCCCGACAGGTTCGAGTCTTAGGCCATCTGCTGGGCTAAACTGATTCTTTCCTCCCTCCTCCTAGTGAGTGCATACTCAGTGTTCAAACCATGACCAAACACCTTACCAGCCCCTTGTTAAACTATCTCTCAGTGGTCACTTTCCCCAATGACCACCCTTCTTTCTTTAAAGAGTCATTCTCACAATTTTTTTGGGGACGCCCGCTACACTAGTCAAGCCCCATAAAAATTCTTCCCTTTTTTGTTGTTGGGATGGGGAAATGATTCATTATCACTAACTATGTGATGGAGCGTTTACATGCCTTGATGTGGGCTACGTCACATGGGCACAATTTATCAGAACTTCAAGAAGAAAAAAATCAAAGACGCTGAATGGCCGCAAACATAGGCAATAAAACATCTGCATACTTAACATTCTTTGTGTAGACTTATGGCAGACAGACGTGGTCACGCCGCCTGCTCCCCCAAAAAACACTAACGTTGTTGGACTTGTTGAAACTGCCCTCTGGATGTTCTTGGCCCCCTCCTCTTTCTTCATCTCCTGCCTCACCATGTCTGTCTTCGCTGTTCCTTTCTCCATGCCACACTTCTTTTCTGAGAAACCCCCCTTCTTGTCTGTCGCTTCGTGCGTGTGTCCTGTGACTTTCTGGTCTTGGAGTTTCACCACTGCCTTCTGACCGTTCATTTTATGTCGTGGTCAGTGGCATGTGAGACGACTGCAGGCGGAAATCTAAACAAATCTGAAATAAATGTTAGCCAACTGCCCGGAGAAACGTGGACAAACGAGTCACAAGACAAAACACGACGGGTTCGTTTTCAACACCCTGCCTACCTTGCGCTGAAGATATTTATGCTAAGTGACAAATTCGTTTCATTTTCATTGTCCTATTTGTTTGTGTCTTGCCTGCAAAAAACCTAAGAGGTTTGAAAGCGTCGTGTTTTGTCTTGTGACTCGTTTGTCCAGTTTCTCTTGGCGGTTCGCTAACATTTATTTTTAGATTTGTCAGTGTTCAGTTTGGTCTTGGTGAAGCTCAGAAAGTCTCCCAAATCCTCATTCATAACCGGTCTGTAACGTTGCTTTACTTATTTTGGACTCATCGAGGAAGGGTTTCAGGGGGTGGCGTCAATTTCACTATTGCCTATACAGTGTGTGTTGTGTGTGTGTGTGTGTGTGTGTGTGTGTGTGTGTGTGTGTGTGTGTGTGTGTGTTGTGACACTGTTTTGGCGGGGTGTGTGAGTGTGATTCTGTATTGGTGTGGTGTGTGTGTGTCTGGGGTGGTGGGGGGTGGGGGAGGGGTGGTAGGATGTGTGCGTGATGTGTTAATATATTGGCCTACTGTTAGTTATGCAGAATAATCTGCCACTGCAGATATGAATGCTTATCTCCCCTCTTTCTTCAATCTAAGACATAAGAGAAAGCTTTGTTTTTTAATTGAATATTTCTTGCAGTCATTGCAACACCAAGCTGCTCTGTAAGTTGCTGAATGGCGCGGTACTTATCCTTGGAATTTATTAGTTTATTGTAATTTAGTCCCTTGCGGATTCATTTCACGAACTAGCCCTCAGCACTTGTATCTTAGAGGTTATCTTTTAATATTTTCTATTTTCACAGAAATGTAGCTTGTTTTGCTCTTTCATGATTTTCTTTTGCTTCTTAGGTGGCACCTTTGGGTTTTTTTTTTTTTAAAACTCAACAAACATACTACGGTATTGCACACCAGCTTTTTCTGGGATAGCATTCTTCTTAAAACCGAAAAGGCAGAGGAGTCAAATTACACTTTCCGTGGTCACTGAGGAGAAACAATCAGGTTTCGAAATATCGGTATCTGACCAGGAGTTATATGTTAGTGGGTTTTCTCCCCATTGGAGATCGTCTTCCCACTTGGAGACTATAAGCTTTCCGAATGCTCATTTTAGGAGAAGTATTTATTTTATTTTTCCCATTCACCCACTCAAGCACATACTGTTAGTTAGGCAGAATTATCTACCCTGCAGATATGCAGGCTTATCTTCCCCCTATTTCTTCAATCTAAGACATAAGAGCAAGCTTTGTTAAAATTGTATATATATATATATATTTATTTTATATATTAAACTATATAAATTCCAAGGATAAAGTTCCTTGGAGACTATAAGCTTTCGAAGGCTCATTTTGAGAAGCATTTATTTTATTTTTCCCATTCACCCACACAGCACATACTGTTAGTCAGGCAGAATAA
>CM031604.1:2546157-2548657 GCA_018398815.1 Conus ventricosus | reverse complement strand
GGGGGGGGGGGGGGAGACAAAAGCCACATTTTCAGCAGGGGCCCTACATACATAGATTGTTTCTTTCTGTGTGTGTGTGTGTGTGTGTGTGTGTGTGTGTGTGTGTGTGTGTGTGTGTGTGTGTGTGTGTGTGTGGCCTTACGGCGATCTTTTTCAGTGACAGCTCCCTGTGAATTGGAGGTGGTGCCGAGTTTGTGACAGACTAAGACCAATGATCTATCTCGCATGAAATCGTAGACGGAGCAGCATGGAAGTAAGAGCACTGATGGAGTATGTAGAGCTTAAACATTAAAAAAAAGAAAGAAAACAAGATGCAAAGCATATAGACGTACTCCCAGTGTCACACTGTCACTCTTGCATACCGCATTCATGACAGCATTTACTCCATACGCACACGCAATCTTTCCAATCACCCAAAGGAGCACTACCGAATGTTTTTCTTCTCCCCCTCTCCTTCAGGGAAAAACACTTTACTAAGTCACAACAACAACTTGTAAACAGATTTTACACCTGTATCTCTTCCGCACTGAGAGACAAATAAATCTGCACACATGTATCTTCCTCACACCAAGAGACAAATCAATATTCACCATGTATCTCTCCTCACCGAGGATAAAATAATCTTCTTCACACATGTTTTTTCCTCCCCGAGGATAAAAAAATCTATTTCCCGCTTCAAAAAAAGTAGGGCCCTTCCATTGTTTCCCAAATTGGACGGAGAAATACTAATCCCGTTACTGAGGACCTCCCTCCCCAAGTAAAAGCTTCCCTGTTTTCCCCTTTCCCCATGTTCCCTTGAGACAATATATCCCCCCTCGTTTCTTTCCTGGAGATAGGTCTCGACTTCTCTTCCGCGATTTCTGTCTCTTGGAAATGCGGCTTAAAACCCCTTCCCTGGAGTTGGTAGGTGGGGCTGAAACCGGTGTGTTTCCCCCCACCATGGCCTTTCAACCCCCACGGGTGGAAAAAATGAAGGGTTTAAGGGGAAGGGTAAAGGGTGAAGGGCTTGAAAACCGATTAAGGTTGTGTAAGTAAACTGTTCTCAATTCACATATGAATTTTTTTCTTCTTCTTTAAGTTTTCCCCTTGTTTCCCCAAAATACTTCGCTCCCTGGTAATAATGGGCAGAAGGGGACCCCGTCTGAAGGTCGAGTTTGGCCCCTTGCTGGGTTTTAAAAAATGCTTTTTCCCCCCCCTCCCCTTGTGATGCATACCAGTGTTCAAAACATTTTCCGCACCCTTTCCACCGCCCTTGTTAAACTATCATCGTGGCCTTTCACCCAAACCCCTTTGTTCTTGAAAGAGTATCTCACAATTTTTTTTGGGGGAAAGCCCCCACATAGTCAACCATGAATTTTTCCTTTAAAGTGGCCGGGGAAATGTTCATATCACTAATCATGGATGGAGCGTCAATGCCTTGATGTGAGGTTTCGTCACATGAAAACCCCCCATCCTGGGTGAAAAATTTTTTTCCAGAAAATTTTTTAAAAGATTAAACTTCACTTAAACACATTTAGCATGGGTCTCAAAAAGTGTAACCCTCGAATGTTCACCCCAAATTTTTAATTCAACGTAAGAATCAATCACCATGATCCACCATAAATAGCTTTTTCAAACTTCAATCTTTTTAAAAAAAAAACATTCATAAAGATCACCCTATTTTCCAAAATACATTTCACAAATTCATGGATAAAACAATTAGGGATTTTCCAAAAATTCAAAGCACAAAAATTTTGGGTTTTAAATTTAAAATGTGAAGCACATTTTCCTTGATTTTTGTCTCCATATTTTGTTTCAAAACCCCCTGAAAAAAGGATATTTCCCGTGTAAAAGTTTTCAAAAAAAAAGTAACCAAAAAAAATAGTTTAAAAAAGTTTTTTTTTCCCAATGTAGTGTTATAGTCCATTTAAAAGGCACGCTTTCCCTTTTTGACGTGACAAAATGAAACAATGGTTTGTCTCATTGCAAATCAAAAATGTATATATAATTTCTAAAGGGTTTTTGCTCATCACACTCTATAGTTTTATCTTCAAAGCAAATTACATTAATAGTACTTTTTTTTTCCTTGTTTAAAAGAATAATTTTGATTACACCATCAAGTTTTGTTTGCTTTCAAAAAAATTAGTCACTTCAATAAACAATTTTTTCATAAATACCACTTGATTTAAATCGTCAGAGCTTTCAAGACCGTCAAAAGTGATCATACCGTAATCATTTAGAAAGCAAAAAAAAGGAATTTCTTTCCTTGAAGAAGTTTTTTTGTCCCTGAATTTTCACGCACGTGACAACAAATCTCCATGACATTTTTTGGGTTAGGATGGTTAACAGTAAATTGAATTCCTTTTTGTAAGTATATTTCAAAAATAGTTTCTTTGAGGCTGACCAGAAGTTCTTCAATGTTGGGTAGGTCGGCATCGAACCAGTGCTTATTTACTTTTCTGTAATCGATGCAGAAAACCCCTGATCCACAGGGTTTTTCCACCAATACTTTCTTGGGTTG
>CM031604.1:2523850-2546057 GCA_018398815.1 Conus ventricosus | reverse complement strand
TTTTAAGTAACCTCTTCTCATTTAACATATGAATTCTTTCTCTCTTCTTTAAGTTTTCCCCCTGTAGCTTCCCAACTATCTATCGCTCACCTGGTAAAACTGGTCAGCAACGAGGACCACCGTCCTGACAGGTTCGAGTCTCTAGGCCATCTGCTGGGTTAAAACTGACTCTTTCCCCCCTTCTCCTAGTGAGTGCATACTCAGTGTTCAAAACACATGACCAGCACCTTACCTTACCAGCCCTTGTTAAACTATCACTCAGTGGTCACTTTCACCCAATGACCACATTTGTTCCTTGAATGAGTCATACTCACAATTATTTTGGGGACGCCCGCTACACTGGTCAAGCCACATGAATATTCTTCCTTTAATTGTGGCACGGGGAAATGATTCATATCACTAACTACATGTGATGGAGCGTCACATGCCTTGATGTGAGGCTACGTCACATGACACCCAGTTTATCTTGAATACGCATGAGATATTCAATAAAAAGGAAAAACCGTTATAGGCCATTATAGCCGTTAGTAACAGCTATTCAGCTATTCTGGTAAACATCAGCCATCTTCTGTGACCCAAATTTCAGAAAGATCGGCCAAGTGTTTTCTGATATATTCCATAAAGAAGGAAAACCGTTATAGGCCGTTATGGCCATTATTAACGGCTATAACGGTAAAATAACACTTCGCGCATGATCCGTGACCCACAATGAGCATACCAACAAATTTTCAGAAAGATCGGCTAAGTACTTTCTGAGATATTCCATAAACAAAAGAAAAACCGTTATGGGCCGTTATAGCCGTTAGTAACGGCTATAATGGTAAAATAGAACATCGGGCATGATCCGTGACCCATAATGAACACACCTATAAATTTTCAAAGATCGGCCAAGCACGTTCTGAGATATTCCATAAAGAAGGAAAACCGTTATGGGTCGTTATGGCCGTTAGTAACGGATATAGCGGTAAAATAACACATTGGGCATCATCCGTGACCTATAATGAACACACCTACAAATTTTCAGAAAGATCGGCCCAGTAGTTTAGTCTGGAGCGAGTGGAAACACATTTTGACCATGGACGGACGGACGGACGGACGGACGGTCGGACAGACAGACAGACAGACAGACAGACAGACAGACAGACACACACACACACACACACACACACACACACACACACACACACACACACACACACACACACACACAGCATTTTAATCGTTCCCATAGTAACGTACTCCCTGTTCTATAAAGAACTGGGAGGACAAAAAAGTAGAGAGAGAGAGAGAGAGAGAGAGAGAGAGAGAGAGAGACGAAGGATTCGGGGTATGTAAATCCAATTAAAAGGACATGGAAGGGTGAGTGGCGGGGCCGGGGGGGGGGGAGGGGGAGGGAGGGGGGTAATGACGGAGCAACCTTTCTTCGGTAACTGTACAAAGACATCGAATGCCACAAAATCCAGTTCCTCTTGGCAACTCTGACTTAAACATAATCTGATAAACAGTAAACAAGTGGGGTAACGTTTGCTCCCATAAAATGCTATTACGCTAACGTTGACACACTGACAAACAAACTAAATGAGCTGGAACTACTGTGTAAAATTCACCACTTCGATATTATTGCTTTAAATGAAGTGATACCAAAGAACTCCAAAGATGAAATTGAAAAAAATTTCGTACTTCCAGGCTATACAGGCTTTACAAACCACAAGGGAAGAGGTGTTAGTTTATTTGTAAAGGAGGGATGGGAGTATCCAGAATAACGGAAATTGAAAAAATCTTTTCTCCTTCGGTTTTCTGCAGAGTATCATTACCTGACAGTAACGAACACCTCATTTTTGGAGTAGTGTATAGATCTCCCAATTCTGAGTACGAGGACCACTCTAATTTAACTAAACTAATAAATTATGTATTTAGCATTTTTAAAAACATTATTATTACAGGAGACTTTAACTATCCAGAAATTGATTGGAGAAATGCAGTAAGTTGTAAGAACGAGGATCACCCAGCTACGCAATTTTTGGAGTGTGTACAGCAAAATTACATCACCCAAATGACTTCTGAACCTACTCATTACAGAGGTTTACAAACACCCAATGTGTTAGACTTATTGCTTACAAACTCGCACGAGGATGTCGTCAATCTGGAGCATTGGCCCCACTGGGGAAAAGCCACCACTCAGCTCTTTACTTCGATGTTCAAGTCAGTAAGGAATACTCTGAATCTGGTCACTCTGTGAAGTATCAACTGGATAAAGGAGATTACGAAGGCATGAGGAAACATGTAGGAGAGATAAATTGGAATGACCTTTTGACCAATGAAGCACCAGTGGATGAAATTTGGGGGATTATTCATAATGTACTTATTAAGTCAATGGACAAATTTATTCCTAAAAAGTCTTTTAAACAAGGACCAACCAACAAACCAAGACGAGACCCATTCCCCAATCTCTCTTAGATAAAATTCACCTTAAGCGCAGAGCCTTCAAAAGGTACAAGAAATACCCCACAAATGAAAACTACAAACTGTATGCAAGAGCTAGAAACCAAGTAACATGGGGGACAAGGAAAAATGTAAAAGCAAAGGAGGCTAAACTGGCTAAAGAATCTAAGCAAAACCCAAAAGGATTTTTCCGTTATGTTACGAGTAAAACCATACCAAAAGAATCGATAGCTAATTTACTAAAGGAAGATGGTACCTTAACACAAAATGATTCTGAAAAAGCAAGTGTACTAAACAGCTTCTTTGCCAGTGTTTTTACTGAGGAAAGTAACATAAACGTTCCAGAGTTTTCATGTAAAAAAGAGGTTACAGAATTAACAAAAGTGGAGATCACAACCGACCAGATGGAAAAAACATTAAAGAATTTAAACCCATCGAAGTCCCCAGGACCTGACGAGATTCACCCAAGAGTACTGAAGGAGCTGGCTAACGTCATCGCTTACCCATTGAAGACATTATTCGATAGAACACAAGAAAAGGGTGTAATACCGAAAGATTGGAAAGAAGCAGAAGTACGTCCTATATTTTAAGAAGGAAACAAGAACTCAGCAGGAAACTACCGTCCAGTCAGCCTAACATCTGTTGTCTGTAAAGTTTTCGAGGGTTTTATTCGAGACGCTCTTTGCCAACACTTAACCAAACATGACCCGTTATCTAGAGAACAATTTGGATTTACCACGGGGCGTTCATGTGTTACACAACTACTTGTTACTTTACAAGATTGGTTAGTTACATTGGATGAGAAAATACCAGTTGACGCAGTCTACCTAGACTTGAGGAAAGCATTTGATACAGTTCCACACCAAAGACTGATAAATAAACTGGGAGGCTACGGTATAAAAGGCAAGTTACTATTGTGGATTAGAGATTTCTTGAAAGGAAGATCACAGTTTGTAAGTGTAAACGGTAGTAAATCATCGAAGGTCAACGTGACTAGTGGAGTACCACAAGGTAGTGTTCTCGGACCGACCTTGTTCATATACTTTATAAATGATATGCCTGAGGAAGTAGATTGTAAAGTAAAAATCTTTGCAGACGACACCAAGGCTTACTCTGCCATCCGAAATATCGAAGACAGAGATCATTTACAATTGTGTATACACAATCTAGTGAAATGGACAAATACTTGGCTATTGCAGTTTAATAGCGAAAATGCAAAGTTCTGCACCTTGGAAAGAATAATCCACACTATCAGTACACAATACTGGAAAATGGGGTTAATAGAACACTGGAAAGTACTATTGCTGAGAAGGATTTAGGTGTCACCATGGACCCAGATTTGAACTTTGAGACTCATATAAACACCATTGTGAAAAAAGGTAATCAAATGGCTGGTCTTCTTGTGAGAACTATTACAAATAAATCTCCTGAAATTATGATTCCATTGTTCAAAGCTCTAGTGAGACCAATTATTGAATATGGAAACTCAGTATGGTGCCCCTATCTTAAAAAACATATAAATATGATTGAAGGTGTTCAACGAAGATTTACCAAGTGTATAACTAGAACGAGTACTCATGATCTTAGTTATGAGGAGCGCCTATCTCTGTTTAGGTTGCCTAGCCTAGAATTCAGAAGACTAAGAGGTGATCTCATTGAAGTATACAAAATTATGCACAATATTTATGATCCTTGCACCACCTCTTCCTTGTTCACTATGGCTAACTATGAAAAGACTCGAGGACATAACTTCAAAATAACCAAAACTAATTTTGCAACTAACCAGTTTCGCAAATTGTTTACTAATCGTATCATTAATCTGTGGAATAACCTTTCGATGACACTATCAACGCGCCATCAGTAAACGCATTTAAAAATCAAATTGACAAAAAGTTTAAAGACCAGGTATTTTCCACTGAGTTGGATCTTTATTAAGATGATGATAAATGTAGTATACACTATGCCTGACTTAAGCCATGGGACTTTCACGAGAAAGTGATCTAAAAAGCACATAAACGGATACTGATTATGAGGGCAAAAGGCTATTAGCCTATAGCCATACATTTCTGTGATTCTGTGATAAGAAAACCTAGCACAGAGCAACTTTTATTCAAGACTGGCACAGCCTTTTAAACTTGAATAAAGTCAGACAAATACATAGACGAACAATCTAATAGCGGAGGGAAAAAAAAGCGCAGGCCAACAACTCAAATGTCTTCATAGTAATTACTTGGTAAAGATTTGGACTTAAGGAGGAGGGGGGAGGGGGGCGGGGGGGGGGGGGGGAGTTTGAAGATGGAGAAACTGGGAACATGGAATTAAGAAAATAATTACAGATATGAAAACTTCACTAGCTGCATAAGGGAACCTTATTTCATTTCCAATTTCATAATCTGATAATTACAACCGTTTTGCAACTTAGAAATTCAACCGACTGTCAGTCTTAGACATGAATGTATAATATACATACAGTCATTATGCATGTGATTGGAGTAATGCTTGCAACGGAGTTTCACTAAATCTTTGAGGAATTTGAGTTTAAGGTTTAAAGACACGGGAAGGGAAAACAATCTTTTTTTTTTTTTCTTTTTTTTTTTTTACATGTCTTTTTTTTTAATTGTCCAAACATACAATGACAAATAACAATACATAAATCAATACATTAATCCATAGTGGCACATATCCAATGCATACAAATGTACATGCATTTTTTTTCTTCATTTTTTTTTTACACGGGCACACATGTCGAATAAATTCTAATAACTGGCATTAATCGTGTGTACCCAGGCTGCGGACGAGATTAGATAGAGTAGAAAAAGAGTATACAGTACTTATTAACATAATACGCTCACATATACACACACTCACACACGCACACACCCTTGCGCATAACCTTCATATGATACAAAATATACCCATCAGTTCCCTAGTATTTTGATATAAAGTGACCATTTTGTTAAGTATGTTGCATAATTCATCTCCATTAATGACATATATTTCTCCATCTTATGTCTATAGTCCAGCTCCTTCAAAAACATGTTTAGATTAGGTTTTGTCTTCTTAATTCTACATTTATATATGAAATATTTTCCCATTAAAAATTATCAGGTCTAGCATATCGTCGGTTTTTGTTTTCTCATCCGTACCAAATAATACAATCTCCACGTTAAGTGATAATCTTACACAGTGTGAACAGTTAACTTGCAGAACTCTTTCCAGGTCTTTCCAGAAAATACGGTAAACTCACATTCCCACAGATAGTGGTTAATTGAGTCTTTCTCGCTGATGCAGAAATTACATTTGTCGCTATCAATAATTTGCATACTTTTCAACACACTATTTGTTACCAGAATTCTGTGGCATATCTTAACTTGGAACCATTTCAGTTTTGTTTCTTTAATTTTCTGAATCCTTTTCAGTACCTCTACCCAATCAATTGGTATATTAAGACGTGTTCCCACTTGATAAATGCACTAATGTTAAGAACTTCATTAGCTTCCACCATAATATCGTAATAAGCACGTGATCCTTTATTAACACTACAAATTTTTTGAAGTGCTAAAGTTTTATCATTACCAATGTTACTATCGAATTTCAATCTTCTCTTCTTTGTATAAGCTTTGATCGAACGCACGCAACTTATATGAGTTAGAAAAATTGATACGAAAGCCCATTTTCTCCGACAGTTCATGGCAGCTTAGAAAATTACCATCCTCGTCGAGTAAATGTTTGACTAGAAATAGTTGTTCTGCATCCATTTCTGTGAAAAGAACGGTTTTTACTCCTACTTTAAACTTTCATTACAAAAGATAGGTTCAGTGGCTAAATCTGTACTTTCAGTTAATTCTACCTGTTTGCAGAATCTTTGATATGACTGAAAGACTCCTTTCCAAAATCTGTTTATAACACTGCTTTCAACAAATCTGTCAGGGCCATATGCGTCAATGATACCTATTTCGGGACATAATGAATGTAATATTTTTTCCACTTGTGGTCGTGCATATACACCTTCCGTATCCAGGCGATTTTTAAGGAGCTGATATATATTTTCAGGTCGGGTATACCTATCCCTCCTTCTTGTATATTATGTATGAGTATTTTTTTTTTTAATTTTATCATTTTTATTATTCCAAACAAATTTGAAACACATTTTCTGTAATGAAGCGATCTGGGGATCAGGAGGATTCGGCAAGAGGATCCATAAGTACACCAGTTTTGATAGTACTAATGATTTGAGCACAGCTACTCTACCTAATGGTGTTATTATTCTTTTTGACCATATTTTGAACAGGTTTTGGACTTTTGCGAATTTGTATTTCATATTAATTTCCGTCATATCTGATAGACTATTCGTAAACCACAGTCCTAAAATTTGAACTGCGAGGGGTTCCATTCCATTTTATAGTAGGGTAAATATGTTTTCGTGGAATTTTCTCTGTACCTAACCAAACATAAAGGTTTTTTCATAGTTCAATTTGAGTCCAGATATTTGCTCAAATTCGTAAAGATTTCTAAATAGCTTTTCATATGATTTCTTATCTCCTTCTAACGTAAAGGTGGTGTCGTCTGCAAACTGATTTATTTTGAATTCTGTATTTCTATCTTTATGCCTTTGAAATCGGGGTCTTGCCTTATCTTGGTCGCTAGTATTTCTACGCACAAAACAAATAAATATGGAGATATAGGGTCCCCTTGACGACAACCTCTTCCAAGTATAAAACTTGAAGACACTTTCCCATTTACTATCACGTAAGACTATATAATTATTGTAAAAAAGATGCTATCCATCGTTGAATACCTTTCCAAATCCGAATGCAGCCAGAATTTTACTCATGTATGACCATTAACTGAATCGAAAGCTTTTCGAAGTCGACAGAAATTAATAACCCTCGTAAGCGATTCACTTCTAAAATATGTGTTAAATCGTATATTGTTCGTAAACTATCTCCTATGTATCTTCCTGGAACGAAACCCGTCTGGTCCTCATTTATGAGCTTTGCAGAACATTTTTATTCTGTTTGCAATACAGGCTGAAGCAATTTGTACATTACATTTAAAAGTGAGATAGGTCTCCAGTTCTTCAAGTATTCTCTCGGTTTTTCTCTCCTTTCGGAAGACCAATTATATTCCTTCTTTTTGTGTTACAGACATTCCTCCATTACTGTATCCCTCATTTAGAGAACGGACAACAAAATCTCCTAACTGTCTCCAGAAAAATTTAAAGAAGTTTACCGTCATGCCGTCTGTTCCAGGACTCTTATCATTTTCCATCTTTTTTAGGACTTTGGTAGCTTCTTCTAATGTGATTAATCCCTCCAGGTGTTCGGATTCTAACTGACTTAGTTTTGGCAGGTTATCTACATATTTTCCAATTTCAATATCGAATATTTCCTTTTCTGCATATAAATTTTCATAATAGTTCTTGTCTCTTTTAACATATCATCCGTTTCTGTCAAAGTTGTTCCTTGATCCGTGACTAGTTTAAGCATTCTTTTGCTTACGAAGTTCCTTTTCTCAAGTGAACAGAAATATTTGCTTATTTTTTCCCCGTAAGATTCCGTCAATTTTCGATTTCCTTAACTCACTGAGCTGCTCCTTTTTGTTTTTTAAGATCTCCAGGTCTGTTTCCGTTAAGCAATTTTTACTTTCTAAGTCTTGTATTTCTTTTTCAATTTCTTTTCTTTTTCATTACTTTTTCGTTTTTGCGAATACTGAATGTAATTGTTTCTGCTCTTATTTCCATGATTAGTGTTTTCTAAAAATAATTGGTCTGAAATTGAGAACTTAATTTGATCATGCGGGATTTTACTGACAGAGTTTTTATTATAAGGCAGTAATGCATATTGTTCCTTGATTCTTTCAATCGTTTCATTCACTAGATTTACATACTGCTTATCTCTTAGAAGGGAAGAATATAAATTTCCAGAACCCTTTACACCTCTCTTCTTTTTAAAAACAATATTTATGTATATCAAAGAGTGATCTGTTCTGTATCCGAACGAAATATCAGCATCTTCTATATAAGTGATTAACGTGTCGGACAGTAAAAAGAAATCTAGCCTACTTTGTTGAAACGGTTTTGGTCTTCTCCAGGTATATTGCCTCGTGTCTTGGTTCAACTCTCTCCATATATCGACTAGCTCTAATCTTGACATAATTTCCGTAACTTCTTCCTGTGCGCAAGCGTATTAATGTGTTTATAATTGTAATAATCTATAGCTGGGATCAAGGACCAAGTTCCAGTCCCCTGCCATTATTATATTGGGGATATTTAAATCTTCTATTTTTAATTTTATATTTTCAAAGAAGGACGGTTCATCATTATTTGGTCCATAGACATTCGCTAATACTAAGTCTTTTCCCATGTATTGATAGTTACTATTATATAATTACCATGTGCATCTTTGATAGTTTTCTTTATTTTGAATTCAAAGTTATATTGAATAGTATTGCAACTCCTCTTGATCGAAATTGTAGGAAGCAAATACACATTCATAACCCCATTCAGTTCTTATCTGGCGCTCTAATTTACTTGTAAAATGAGTATCTTGTAGAAAATAAATAGAGTGCTGTTTTTGTCTTAAAAAATGGAATACATCCTTTCTTTTGAGTATCCTCCAAGACCTTGGCAATTCAAAGATGATATTGTTATTGAATCCATTGCGCTTTGACTGTCTTTACTTTTCTACATTTTGTCTCTTCACTTATCAGGGTGTGCCTTTTGCTTTCAGTCGTGCCACATACATCTAACCAATAAATAATTAGGGAAAAAAGCAAGAACATTGTCACGGTCAAAATAGAACAACCAAGTCGGGGTCCGGGTTTTTTGGACATAAGCTCTAACTAAAATTTTTTTCGGGGCGCCACAAACCCGGGCCCCATGGTTCGGATCCACCCAATTAACATGGGGAGAGCCCACAAAACCCGGTCGGGTCCGGCTAGAGGGACTAACACTTTGACCGACGCCCTCGATGTCTAGCAAAACGAGTGGGAGCGCCGGGCCCCGGCCTAATCTACCCTTTTGGGGGGAAAACCAGCGCCATTGTTAGTGGGAAACTTCGCAGGTTAAAGCGGGAAAGGGGAAGGGAGAAGGTAGTGGTGGGGGGGGTGAAATCTAGCTAATAAAATTAAATGCCCAAAGGGACCACCACAAGAGAAAGGCGGTAACGTGACGTCATAAATTTGAAAACCCAAAGGTTTAGGGGGAAGAAACCCGGGTATCGGGGGTAAAAATACTAAACAAGGGACTCGCCCGGGGGGGGGAAAAAAAAAAACAGATCGGAACAGAATAAAAGGAGTGAAGTGAAAAACGGAAAGAACGAGGGGAAAAAACAAACAAGAGACAGAAAAAAGGGGTTTCTGAGTAAATCCTGGGGAGAAAAAACCCAAAAAGGTTAAAGGGGAGGAGAGAAGAAAACCAAATTTAAGAGTTTAGCATGAAAAAGTCTGCGGGGAAAGGACTGAGGAAGTTTGTGGAGGGGAGGAGAGTTCCCTAACAAATGAAGAGGAAAAGAAAGAAAAGAAAAAGAAAAAAAGCCCCCAAATTCCATTTGATAAGAGCAGACTGGGAAAAGAGAGAGAGAGAGAGTGCAATGCGTTAATGCAGGAAGAAAGAAAGGAGAACAATCGATGTTGATAGTCACTGTTCTATCTTCACTGGGTTCGACCTCATACTTGGCCACGCCACTTTCATCGGCAGTCCAATCTGACCAGTGCCAGCAGTCCAGCCTGACCGTGCCAGCAGACCAAAACCAGTGCCAGCAGTTGTGTCGTGCTTGTGAAAGTGACAGTGAAAAGAAAAAGAAAAGAAAAGAAAAGACAGTGATTCGTGAATAGTTAAGATCACCTGGCCAGGTAAAGTAGAAATCTATTTATACCCGGGTTAGTTAATGATGTTTTAGATAAATGATTTTGTGAAGTTCAGGAAAGAGAGAATGTTTTATTTTGTTTGATTCCATATGCATTGATGTTTCGTTCTATGATCATGTGTAGTAAAGTTATAGACTTTACTAGTGGTTTGATGTGACGAATGCATGATATATGAATGAGATTGTAAGCAAGCTGTGAGTGGTTTGGGCTGTGCGCTAGTCCTTCCTCCACTGACATCACCCGAGGTTGACTATTTATTGGCGAGCTTGCCAGGATATTCTGGCCCATTTATTATAATTGTTCAACTTCTCAGAGAGGAAGCTGGTGGATTCAAGTATTGTAATCCTAAGACAAGGGTTGTCTTACTGTATGTTCCCAAGATAGTTAAATACTAGGCTTGGCATTGCTTCCAAGATAGTAATACTAGGCTTGGCATTTCAGCCCCAGAGTACTTATTTCGCACAGATTACCTATAATTCGCTCTCATAGTTGGGTCAGGCGCTGGGCGTCTTATAAAAACTAACTACGTTGTCCCAAGCTAATATTATCATTCATAGGATTGTGCTATTACGTCACTCGTGTCGGTAACCACCAGTTGGCTGTCGTAGTAATAAAATCTTGTTCAAAAAAAAAAAAAAAAAAAAGAAGATATAATGGCGGAAGAAACGAACACCCCTATTGAACAACTTGTGAGCGTCGCTCGTGATCTAGGTTACTCAGGAGATGAGTTGCGTGCATTCGTTGAAAAACCAACAGAAGATGGAAAGAGATGAGCGAGCAGAAAGACGCCGGGTCGCAGTAGAGAAAGAAGAAACAGAAAGAATGAAGCAGGAAACAGAAAGAATAAGGGAAGCACAAGAAACAGAAAGAATGAAGCAGGAAACGAAAGGATTAAAGCTAGGGAAACGCAGGAAACAGAAAGACTAAAGGTCCAATTAGAGTTAGAGAAAGGAGAATACAGAGGGAGACCACCGATGATGGTAGTTCACTTTCCAGTGACTCTGTGCGCAGTTACGCCCCCCGACCCAAGTTGCCAAAATTCTCGGAAGGAACCGATTCGATTGATGCATACATCAGTCGTTTCGAAACGTTTGCGACCAGTCAGGGTTGGCCTCCAGAAGAGTGGGCAGTCATTTTGTCGGCGTTACTGACGGGTAAGGCATTACAAATTTTCACTGCGTTACCAGCAGAACAACAGTCTGATTTCGGCGCTGTGAAGGAATCGTTGATGAAAGGATTTGACCTCACAGGGGAGGGGTTCAGGAAGAAATTTCGTTCAGCTAAATTACAAGCGTGGACGTACACGCAGTTTGGTGCACGTTTAGTCACTATTTTGAAAGTGGTTAGAGTTGAGTGGTACGAAAAAGGACTTCGCTGAATTGAAAGCTAGTTATGAAAAAACAGATTTTGTCAGGTTGCGGCCCTGATTAACTATACATTTGAAAGAGAGACAGCCAGAGACAGCAGGAGAGTTGTTGAAGTTCGCAGGGTGTATAGAGAGGCACTTTGGGCACAAGGTGCAGGAGAAACAGGTGCCAGGCACAGGTGAGAAGAGTGCAAGGAGACCAGGGGAGTTTTCTGCAAAGTCTGCAAAACCAGTGGTGGGGCAGAAGGAAGGGCAAAGGGACATTAGGTGTTTCATTTGTCACAAGAAGGGACATGTGGCGGGGGATTGTCGCATGAGGTTCCAGAAGGCAGCAGCCTTGCAAGAGGTGGAAAGGGTCGTCAAGGGAAACGACCTGCAGTGGAACCAACAGGGATCCGATCTGAAGAGGGTGAGTGAAAGCCTATGGCTACACTGGACAGCAGTCAGTGTCAGGGATGGGGGGCACTAGGCTGAGTGGTTCGTTACCAGGGGAAGAAGGGTGGATTGGCCAGCAGGGGGTGAAAGTGTACGAGACACTGGTTGTTCATGCGGGGTAGTACGAACAACGCTGGTCGAGAAAGGGGATTTGACAGGGCAAATCCAGACCTGTACTCTAATCGATGGCACTGTGAGGGAGTTTCAGTTGCTAAGATAGAAGTACGTACCCCTTACTTCTCGGGCGAGTTGTTGCGTTGGTGATGGAGAAACCCCTTCATGATTTGATCATTGGAAATTTTCCGGGGGCAAGGGATCCAGGGGATCCTGATTTTTGACTGCTACGGGGGCCAGTTCAACACGGAGCAAAAAGGGGGGAAGGTTGATAACCGTTAGTCGTTCCAGCAAGGAAGTCAGGCTTAGATGTGTCGCCTATGAGTTTAGGGCCAGCGCAGGAAAAAGACCCTTCGCTCGTGAAGTCTTGGGAGTTGGCAAGAGGTGGAGAGAAACAGGAGGTTAGAGGAGGTGAGACAGAATTTCTTGTGAAAGGCGGGCTGTTGTACCGAATGTTCACCAAGGGAAAAAGACAGGTAAGGTGACCACTCAGTTAGAGGTACCAGCATGTTATCGTGACACTGTCATGTCAGGGGGTCACGAGTCGCTCATGGCGATTTCCATCTCGGCCCCGGTAAAACGGCTGACCGAGTCTTTGATGATTTTCATTGGCCAGGAGCAATGGCAGACATAAAACGTTTCTGCATGTCATGTGAGTGTGTAAAAGGTTAGCCCAAGAGGGGTGAAGAGGAAGGCCCTTTTAAAACATCCCCCTTTAATTGACACACCGGGTTCAGGAGAGTGGCTGTGGAGTCTGATTGGCCCAATCTCGCCTGTTCCAAAGGGGGCACAGGTATGAGATGAAAGGGTTGCAAGGAAGGTTTGCAGGAGGCTAGGGTCGGTCAGAAGAAGCAATATGACAGGAAGGTGAGGAAGCAATCCCTCAAGGTGGGAGATCAAGTCCTGGACGCTTCCCAGGGGTCACAACAAGCTGCTGAGGCATTGGAAAGGGCCATTCACCATCGCTAAAAAAGGGCGGTCGGGATTACCGAACGATGTGAATGGGAAACCAAAACTTTTCCATGAAAATTTTCCTCCGCAAATTATTCAGCGTGAGACTCAGACATAGGCGCAGCAGCAATCATTGATGAGGTGAAAGAGACCCAGCAGAAGAGGGAGATTTGTTGCCTAAGTTTCCAGAAGAGTCAACGGGGATGTGTCACTGTATGAAGGGCTTAGACAGTAGGAGTTCCTGGGTTTTGTTGTCGGAGGCGACAAAAAGCAGCCAAAAAGGGGAAAGTGGAGAAGTGATGAATTCAGAGAGACCAAAGACCAAAACAGAAGTCAGGAGTCTGCTAGGTTTTATTGGTTTCTATGGGAGTTTGTTCCAAATTTCGCAGCAATCACGAGTCTCTCAGTGATTTGGTAAAGGCAGGGAAACCGGCAGTGGTCGAGTGGTCAGACGCTGCAGAGCAAGCACTGCAGACGGTGCTGGAAAGACTAGGTTCCCGTCCCATCTTAAAAGCTACCAGATATGTCCAAACCATTTTTGTTGCGGACGATGCATCAGGGGGTGGGATAGGTGCAGTATTTTTGGGCAGGAGCATGAAGGGTCGATTCCCTGTGAGATTGCTAGCAGGAAGTTGACAAAGTGGAAGAAGGGGTACGCAACGGGGAGAAGGAGTTTTTTTAGCTGTCGGTTGGGCCGTGCAGAAATTTTCCACTAATACTTGTATGGGAAAGAGTTCGTGATCGAGACGGATCATAAACCCATTTCCAAATTCCTGCGGGAGGCGCAGTTGAAAAACAGCAGAGTGCTGCGTTGGGCAATGGCATTGCAGCCCTACAGGTATCGAGTGCAGTACATTCCAGGTCGACAGAATGTCGGAGCTGACTATTTAAGCCGTGTAGTCTAGCAAGCTGCAACTCAGAGGAAGCAGTCATATCCGGGGTGCTTTGTTGATAATATGTTTTTGTGGACAGTTATGTTGATTGGATAGGGGTTCATTCCCAGTGGCTATGGTTCATATTTTTTTTGGTGAGACTTTTTCTTATTTCCCTTTGTGAGACTTGTTCATGTGAATGTAGTTATGCTTGGAGCATACAGTCGCTTGTATAGTAATGCATTATTGCAAAAAGTGGGAGGAGATTCCTCAGTGAAGTGTCATGGATGTGGCATATTATATTGTGTTTTTCATAGAAATTGTGAAGGAAGATGTGGCAAATCCGCGGGGAGGGGAATTGCAAAAGTGCGCACAGAGGTCGTTATAAAATGAGTTGAAATAACGCAAGGCGCACGTCAATGATAACTTTTGGAGTGGTATCCACTAATGATAATTTTATAATTTATAAACCGTGGTTGTAAACTTTTTTCAAACTTTGCACGTGTAGCGTGGTTCACAAATTCGGTTTGTTGTCTTTTTTGTACCGTTGTTTTGAGACAATGCGGTGCATAGTTTTTTGCAAGGGGGAAATTGTCACGGTCAAAAAATAGAACAACCAGTCGTGGTCCAGGTTGTTTGGACATAAGCTCTAACTCAAATATTTCTGGGCGCCACGTAGACCGGCCCATGGTTCGGATCCAGCCAATTAAGCATAGGGGAGAGGCTCCACAGAGACGGTCTGTCCGGCTAGACGGACTAAGCAGCTTTGCCGACGCCTCGATGTCTAGCGAGACGGTCGTGCGCCTGGCTCAGGCTCATCTAGCCATTTGTGGAACCAGCGCCATTGTTAGTCGGACGTCGCAGGTTAAAGCAGGAAAGGGAGAGGAGAAGGTATGTGTGGTGGGGTGAAATCTAGCTAATCAATTAAATGCCCAATTGACCACCACAGAGAGTATGGCGTGTAAGCGTGACTGTCAGATCTGAATATCCAATGGAAATTAGAGGGAGATAACTTCGGGATCAGGGGTAAAAATACTGACGAATGGGACTCGCCCTTTTTGGACAGATCGGAACAGAATAAGAAGGATGTGAGAGTGAAGATAAGGCAGAACGAGAGGAGAACGAACAGAGAGACAGAGAGAGAGAGGGAGTGTAATCTCTGAGGAGAGAAAAGCAGAGGATGAGGGAGGGAGAGAAGAGAACCAAGTTGAGGATTAGCATGAGATAGTCTGCAGAGGAAGGACTGAGGAGAGATGTGAGAGAGAGAGGTTGCTAACTAATGAAGAGGAAAAGAAAGAAAAGAAAAAAGAAAAGAAAAGCAACCATGTCCATTTTGATAAGAGCAACTAGGAGAGAGAGAGGAGAGAGTGCAATGCGTTAATACGGGAAGAAAGAAAGGAGAACAGATCGATGTTGATAGTCACTGTTCATCTTCACTGGGGTTCGACCTCATACTTGGCCAGGGGCCACTTTCATCGGCAGTCCAATCTGACCAGTGCCAGCAGTCCAGCCTGACCGGTGCCAGCAGACCAAACCTGTGCCAGCAGTTTTTGTCGTGCCTTGTAAAAGTGACAGTGAAAAGAAAAAGAAAAGAAAAGAAAAGACAGTGATTCGTGAATAGTTAAGATCACCTGGCCAGGTAAAGTAGAAATCTATTTATACCCGGGTTAGTTAACGTTTGTTTTTGATAAATGATTTTGTGAAGTTCAGGAAAAAGAATGTTTTTTTTTGGGTTTGATTCCATATGCATTGATGTTTCGTTCTATGATCATGTGTAGTAAAGTTATAGACTTTACTAGTGGTTTGAATGTGACGAATGCATGATATATGAATGAGATTGTAAGCAAGCTGTGAGTGTGTTTGGGCTGTGCGCTAGTCCTTCTCCACTGACATCACCCGGGGTTGAAAAAACATACACAAGTACAATTCAGTTGTGCCACTTGAATCTAACAAATGAACAATCAAGAAAAATAACACAAACATTAACAAATACATAGAAGAAAAACAACTGCATATTGCAGTAAATCTACGATACTATGAAGCAAAGTTTTAATTCCAATTTAAGTCAAAAATTGCTTGCCCAAACGCGGGCAAGCTGAAGGCGCATAGAAAGAAGAAGAAAAGAAGAAGAAGAAGAAAAAAGGGAAAGCGTAATACTCAAATGAAAGGCAATAGGTATTATCATAAAGAATGAACAAACCTGACCTAATGAAAAAAAAAATGTGCACACTTACACACACACACAAAACACACACACACACACACACACACACCACCACACATATACATGCACGAAACACACATACATAAAACATACATACATATACACAGAGGTATTTAAACCCGCGCGCCGCCCGCATCTGCACGGGCGCGCGCGCGCACCCGCGCGCGCCCCCACGCACCCGCGCGCGCACACGCGCGCCCCCCAAAACAGAACACGGGCGTTGTATGTCGATGGGGTGTGGAACATCACTCACGCGGGCGCGCGTTTACATGGGTTCAATGTAATGTTAATACTGCTCAGCTGATACGCCTTAAAAAGGTCCCTACAACTTTTGTTTTTCTCACGCACGGAGTATGATGTAAGGGGGTTTGGGGGGGGTGGGGGGGATCTGCACCGCATGTCCCCCCCCCCCCTCTCTCTCTGTTTTTAAGGAAAAAACGCTGAAAGAAAACCGATGCAACTTGGCCAATGGATCGGCGATCGAAGAGGAAAGGAGTGGCCCAGGGGGGGGGGGGGGGGGGGGGGGAGGGGTATGCAAAAAGGGCGGGGGAAAAGAGAAGCTTAAGAGAGAAAAAGCAAAGTGGGGTCAAAAAAAACCATTGGGGCCTAAGGCTATCCATGTTCCAAAGAATTCAATTTTTATGAAAACTAAACATCCATTTCATTTTCAATGTCAAAAACATGAACAATCTCCATCATGATCACCCCTAATATTCACTTTACATAGTGTATAGACGTGACTCGTCAACTACACATTTGCCTCCTGATTTCAACAAAATAAGACAAGCAGCAATGTAAAAATCACCATGACCCATTAAAAGGGTTTAAGATTACAATTAGAAATACTTCGCCCTTCAAAACTGGATATGTAGGCTACAGATGATGTCATATAACACAACTCAAAAGACCCTCATGACATTAGTAAATACTGTTCATACAATGGCAATGCATCATCTACTGTTGGCAATAAAGAAAAAAAAGACAAAAAAAACAAAAAATGACGCCCTCCACAGGAGAGTTAACTTATTATCTAGAAAAAGAGAGGGGCAGAAAGGGAGAGGAGGGAGGAGAAAAAGTGTGTGTGGTGGTGTGTGTGTGTGCGCGTGCGTGTGCGCGGTGTGTGTGCGCGCGCGTGTGCGCGTGTGCGCGCGCGCGCGCTCGCGCGCGCTCGCGAGCGCGCGCGCCCGCGCGCACGGACGCGCGGCGAACGGGCGCGCGCGCGCTGCGACCCACTCTCCCCCTATTTTTTAAACCTATCAACATCATCAATCAATATCACATTTCAATCCTCTAGTCAATATCATCTTATTGAAACAAACTTCCACACCGTCCGGGATGTCATTTATCAGTCTTATCACCAGTTCCCTCCATCCCAATGTGCACCAGCCCCATCTCACCAAACATTGCTCTCATCAAATTCATCCTTCAGTAAACCCCCTGTTATCCTTTCTATATGCTAGCAAAATCAGCCACTGACATCATGGGAAAGAGCTGTCTATCTAACCCAATGATTTTGGGATAGGTACTACATGTATACAAATTTTCACTCAACAACAATATCCATTAACTTGTTTCTAACCGTTCGACCATCAGCATCACTTATTATATTCCAGTAAGTACCTGAATTGCCTCCAGCAACTCTGGTGTCATGTCCATCTTTCAAGTCATTATCTATATCTCCAGTAACCATTATCTGTATTATCATCCATTTTCATCGGCAATTTTGTATTCAGCAACATTAGAAAGACAAGCGGGGGGGCCTTGGCTCCTGTAGATAAACACAACGAATGGACTTACACACCGGGTACAACAAAGGAAGCGCATGGACTACTAAAAGAAAGAAGAGAAAGGGCCGTGAGTTGGGGTGCGGGTGAACGGGGAGAGGGGAAGAGGATAAAGTGGGCGGGAAGGTCATCTGTTCTCGGTTTCCTGGTATGTTTCCTAAATTTTGCCAAAATACGTGTGCGCGATGCATGCGTACGCGTTTTGTGCCCCGAATGCGTTGTGTCGTGCGGGGCACATGGGTGTCTGCTCATCATCCACATCAACTATCCACATTATCATATACTATCCACATTATCAATCATCCATCCACAACGACTTTCCACATCATCAAACATCTGTCCACCTAACTCTCCACTTATCAATCATCTATCCCATCAACTACCCAAATTATCAATCATCTGTCCCATCAAAATATCCCATTATACCCCATATATCCACATCAACTCACATTTTTCAATCCTCTATCCACATCAACTGTTCACATTTTCAATCATCTGTCAATCATAACTCTCCACTAGGGCAAACAGCTGTTACATCCACTATCCACATTATACCTCATATCCACATCAGCTATCCCCTTTATCAATCATCTATCCACATCAACTATCCACATTATCAATCATCTTTTCCACATCAACTCTCCACATTATCAATCATCTTGTCCATCATCAACTTTCACATGTCAATCATATGGGCCACATCAAAATATCCACATATTAACCGTTCCCGTCCACCTCAACTTCCCCATTATCAAACATCTACCCACATCAACTTTCCACATTTTCCATCTTCTGCCCACTGTCAATCATCTGTCCACATAAACTATCCACATTTTAACCGTCTGTCCATTAATATCCACATTATCAATCAACCCACATCACTTTCCACATTTTCCATCCTTGCCCACATCAACTATCTACTTATCAATCATCTGCCCACATCAGCTATTCACATTATTGATCATCTGTCCACATCCATTATCCAAATTTCAATCTTTTGTCCACATCAATTTTCACATTATCAATCATCTACTCACATCAGCCTTCCACATTTTCCATCTTCTGACCACATCAACTACCCATATTATCAATATCTGTCCACATCAAATTTTTCGCATTATCGATCACCTGTCCACTTCCACTATCCACATTAACAATCAAAGAATTATCTGTCCACTTTAAAACTATCCACATTTTCACTCATTTGTCCACATCAACTCTCCATTTTTCAAACTCTATCCCTCCCCCCTGTCACTACTATCCTTATCCCCGTCGACTGTGCTGCTTATTCTGCTATCTACCTCACGCCCCAGCATTATTGTCGGCGTCGTTATTCTAAAACACATCGGCGGCAAACCACTCAACATTACTGTCAGCATAATCCATTCACAATATCACCCACAACATTTCCCTAGGTATCATTCATAACAAAAACACAACTACATCCAACACATTGTCATCATTGCCTTTCATCAATACGTTTTTTCCACATCTCCCATCAGGTTTTACTTTGCGGCATCCTCGAAACAGACACACAAACATAAGGAATGTGTGTGGGGTGGGGGTGGGGGGGGGGATCGGTTCTCAATCCATTCAACCCCTAATTTCATAGTTAAATGGGCACGGCAGAGGGGCTCTATAGAGACCGGGACAGGGGGGGGGGGGGGGGGGGGGGGGGGGGGGGGGGGGGGGGGGGGGGGGGGGGGGGGGGGGGGGGGGGGGGGGGGGGGGGGGTGGATGGGGGAAGGAGGAGGCTGGTGCGGAAGCCGGGAGCTTTGGGCTGGGAGAGAAAAAATAGGTGAGCAGGGGAGCAGACGGAAATATTTCCCTTGATTAACCATCTTTTTAGTTTGAAAGAAAGTTGAGCCGCCCACTAGCACGCGCTGTGATTTCCAATAACATTTTCTTTTTATTTTTGCTCGCGAACATAACATCTGTCATCCAAACCCTTCGAAGGTAGTTGAAAGTAACTTATACATACGTTCGGGAAAGATTTAAAATATTTTAAAAAGGAAACTGACACCACGGTCACCATCCAGTTGTGAGCAAGCACCATCATCAATGAAAAAAAACCATAGTCACAACAACAGAAGCACGATCATATCCAAAAGCACATTATTTGGATATTATTCTCACACTCACACACACACACCAAACGCACGCACCCCCCCCCCCCCCCCCCCGCCCCCCACACACACACAACCACACACCAGTATGGAAATAACTCGCAAACCGTTACCGTGGGTGAAGAAAGAGGAAGGAAAGGGAAAGCGAGGGAGGGAAAAACACCTGTCGTTGCGCCCAAAATTGAACTGTACATAATCAGCTTACTCGTTTAAGCCATTTCTCTCCCGAAAAGCAGTCAATGTCCATCTTTGGTCTATCTTCAGTGTTTTTTTTCCATTTTTCAGTTTTGTTAAATTTTACCATCGATGACCAGGGGGGCCATCGTTGCCCGAATGCGCGCTAGCTGTTTTTTAACAGGTTTATAATTAGCTTGAGTCAAGTCCTCTCCCACAGTTATTCCGGTCTGTTTTAGTTTCCTCCGGGCCGTCAACACCTCTTCCTCCGCGAGAAAAAAAAAAAAGGATGAGGGGCGTGGTCTTCCGCCTTCCGTGGTCATCCTCCCCGACCGTGGGCTTTCTCGACAAACTGCGCAGTCACAGGGACGCCAAGGTTTACCAGAGAAACATCCACACACTTTTTCACACAGTCCCCTCCACGGTCTCCCCCCGCGTCTCCCTGATGCCGTACACTTGCACATTCCACGAACGGCCGTGTTGGGTTTACTTTCGTTGATTTCACTCTTAATGGAGCTGGCTCTTTGGAAACGTGCCAGCTGAGCTTTGAGGTCTGAGTTTCTGTACGAGTTTTGGTAAGCTCTGATGAAAGTTTGTCCCTTTTCTTTTGCAAGTCCATTACGGTGCTCTCTAGAACTTCTAGTCGGGGTGTCTTGAAGATCTCAGTCTCTCTATCTCTCCTCTCAGCTCTTCTCTCAGCTGCACAAAGTCTTCTTTCGTCGGCAGTTTTGTTAACGCCGCTTTGATTTCACAAAGTGATTCTTGAATTGTCATTTCTTCCACACTGCTGTCTAATTCTTGTCTCTGTTTCTTGCTCATTTGTTTTGCTGTCTTCACTCGGGCTGGTAATACTATCACTAGACGACGAAGATGGTTTCCGTTTCTCACCTTCCTTTGCCCCAAAATACCTAGAAATAGAAGTCATTTTCGAAGAAGAACTTTCTGCATTGCACATTTTAACCCCAGAAAAAAAAATGGGACCTTTACCTTATATGGGTTTAATCGGAACATAAAGAAGAAGAGACCACGCGCCCGCTCACCTCCCACCACCACACCGTAGTCATTGTGCCACACAGGGTTAAACACTACAGTCAACAGGTTCATTTTCAGGAAAAAAAAAAAAAAATCAACTTAAACAAAGTTCCTGGGTTCTTTTCACTTAACCACAAAATCACTGGGTTTTGACGTCAAGGCACAATGTAGACTTGAATAAGGTGGAGGCGGAGCGGGGTCGCGCAAACACGTCCGACCGCGCGGTTGGCGAAGTCAAATCCGGGAAACAATCTTAATTTCTCGCAGAATAGATTGATCGGCGAAGGGTGATACAACATATGTTTTTGTGTTTTTTAGCGGGAAGTACATTAAAAATTTACGCAAATCGGGAAGTCTGAAGCAAAAATAAAACTGTTTAAATAACAGCAATACCATTCTGGGAAAAAATTAACGAAGTCTCTATTTTACAAGATCAAAAACATAAATATCAGTGAGAGGAAAGGGAGGGGGGTGATGGGGTAATTGAGAGGAAAAGAATGTAGGGTCGAGGGGGGTGAGGTCAGAAACGATGTTTGAAGGTATATATTCTTGTTTGTTTGGGTTTTTTAGAAGAGCGAAAAAAGGCCCAAAAATGGGAAGGTGAGAGAAAGAGCGGATGGAATTCCTATAATTCACACACACAAAACACACAACACACACAGGCCACACACACACAAAAACACAAAAGCCACCACAACACACACACACACACACACCACCACACACACACACAAGAAGATCCAAAGGTAACATCATAGAAGATCCAAAGGTTACACCATAGAAGATCCAAAGGTAACATCATAAAAGATCCAACAGAA
>CM031604.1:2511350-2518850 GCA_018398815.1 Conus ventricosus | reverse complement strand
TTCGTATGGTCTGAGCTGGCATTTCTGCTAGGCGATGTAGTGTCGTAGGCACGTTGGTTTGGAGTTTGGGGCATGTAATTATCCCAGCGTGGGAGCAAGAGTTACCGTACTTGTTTGTTATTCACTGTTTACTATACTGTGTCAGATTTGAAGATTTCCGAGGTTACCTGCATTTATTTTAAATCGTCTGTGTGTTCTCTTAGACCGTATTTAAGACACACACAAAAAGAAGAAAAAAGATCTGTGCTAGTCTTGAATGAATGTTACTTAGCGTTTGTTGATTTCTGCAATGCGTTCATATCTCAGGTACAGGGTGTATGAACAAGCTTGGAACATCCTTTTTTATGGAGATGTTTGCGTATTTGTTCTGTGCGCTCAATGTGGACATTTCTGCCGGCGATGTGTATGGGCATTGTAGGAGTAAGTTTCCCTACTCTTTCCATATTCACTGTTTACTGTTCCTTGCTTCATTGAAGATTACTTGTCATACCAGTCAAGCAAAAGGTACCTGTATTTCTGTCTGTTCGTCAGTGTGTCCTGTGTGGCCGTATTCAAGATCAAAAAGGCTGTGCCAGTCTTGAACAAACGTCGCGTTCTTCTCTCCAGATGCTGTTGTAGTGTACATGTGTCAGGTGGAGGGTATATGTGTCAGGTGGAGGGTACATGTGTCAGGTGGAGGGTATATGTGAAAGCTTGGAGCAATCCTTTAAGAGAAATGTCTGGTTTGTTGTTTCTTCTGTGGGTTCTGTTTGGGTATTTCTGTTGGGCGATTTGCTGTCGAAAGCAGCACTTGTTTGGAATACTGGGCGTGGAGTTAGCTCATCATGGGAGTCAAAGTTACCCTCCTTGTTCGTTCCGTGTTCAGGGTTGTCTGTCCCTTTCATGGGAGTGAAAGTTACCCTCCTTGTTCGTTCCGTGTTCAGGGTTGTTTGTTCCAAACCTCACCTGAGGTTTCCTTTCATGGGAGTGAAAGTTACCCTACTTGTTCGTTCCGTGTTCAAGGTTGTTTGTTCCAAACCTCACCTGAGGTTTTCTTTCATGGGAGTGAAAGTTACCCTACTTGTTCGTTCTGTGTTCAGGGTTGTTTGTTCCAAACCTCACCTGGGAGGTTTTCTTTCATGGGAGTGAAAGTTACCATACTTGTTCGTTCCGTGTTCAGGGTTGTTTGTTCCACACCTCACCTGAGGTTCCTTTGATACCAGTGAAGCCGGGCTACCTGTAGTTGTTTGTGTTGGACTAGGTGATTTGTTTCACTATATTCAAGATTACAACAGAGCTGTGTCAGTCTTGATTGAATATTGTGCTTATTCATTTCTTCAGTTGTTTCTTGTGTCAGGTACAGGATTTATTGGCAAGTTCGAACATCCTTTGGGGGGGGGGGGGGGGGGGTCTGCATGTTTATTCTTTGTGCTCTGAACTGGCATGTCTGCTGGGCAATTTAGTGTCGATGGCGGCATTTGTTTAGAGGTATTGGTGTGTCATTATCGCATTATGGGAGCAAGAATTACCCTACCTGTTCTTTACTTCTGTTTCCTGTTCCCTGCCTCATTAAAGATGTTCTTCATGGCAATCACATCGAAGTTAGCTGTGTTTGTTTGTGTTCGTCTGCATGTTCTGTTGACTATATTAAAGATACAAAAGGCTGTATCAGTTTGGATAAATATCAGTTTGCCTCTGTTCATTTCTCCAATGGTTGTTGCTGTGTACACCTGACAGCTGATGGGTATATGGGCGAGTTTGGAACATCCCTTTGTGGTATGTCTTTGTGTTTGTTGTGTGTGCTCTGTGTTGTTTGTTTTGTGTACTCTGTGTTGTTTGTTGTGTGTGTGCTCTGTGTTGTTTGTTGTGTGTGCTCTGTGTTAGGTCTGTGTGCTCTGTGTTGTTTGTTGTGTTTGCTCTGTGTTAGGTTTGTGTGCTCTGTGTTGTTTGTTGTGTGTGCTCTGTGTTGTTTGTCGTGTGTGCTCTGTGTTGTTTGTTGTGTGTGCTCTGTGTTGTTTGTCGTGTGTGCTCTGTGTTCTTTGTTGTGTGTGCTCTGTGTTGTTTGTTGTGTGTGCTCTGTGTTGTTTGTTGTGTGTGCTCTGTGCTGTTTGTTGTGTGTGCTCTGTGTTGTTTGTTGTGTGTGCTCTGTGTTGTTTGTTGTGTGTGCTCTGTGCTGTTTGTTGTGTGTGCTCTGTGTTGGCATATCTACCAGGCGATGTGCTGTTTGTTGTGTGTGCTCTGTGCTGTTTGTTGTGTGTGCTCTGTGTTGGCATATCTACCAGGCGATGTGCTGTTTGTTGTGTGTGCTCTGTGCTGTTTGTTGTGTGTGCTCTGTGTTGGCATATCTACCAGGCGATGTGCTGTGTGTTGTGTGTGCTCTGTGTTGGCATATCTACCAGGCGATGTGCTGTTTGTTGTGTGTGCTCTGTGCTGTTTGTTGTGTGTGCTCTGTGTTGGCATATCTACCAGGCGATGTGCTGTTTGTTGTGTGTGCTCTGTGCTGTTTGTTGTGTGTGCTCTGTGTTGGCATATCTACCAGGCGATGTGCTGTGTGTCGTGTGTGCTCTGTGTTGGCATATCTACCAGGCGATGTGCTGTTTGTTGTGTGTGCTCTGTGCTGTTTGTTGTGTGTGCTCTGTGTTGGCATATCTACCAGGCGATGTGCTGTGTGTTGTGTGTGCTCTGTGTTGGCATATCTACCAGGCGATGTGGTGTTTGGTGTGTGTGCTCTGTGTTGGCATATCTACCAGGCGATGTGGTGTTTGGTGTGTGTGCTCTGTGTTGGCATATCTACCAGGCGATGTGCTGTTTGTTGTGTGTGCTCTGTGTTGGCATATCTACCAGGCGATGTGCTGTTTGTTGTGTGTGCTCTGTGTTGGCATATCTACCAGGCGATGTGCTGTTTGTTGTGTGTGCTCTGTGTTGGCATATCTACCAGGCGATGTGCTGTTTGTTGTGTGTGCTCTGTGTTGTTTGTTGTGTGTGCTCTGTGTTGTTTGTTGTGTGTGCTCTGTGTTGGCATATCTACCAGGCGATGTGCTGTTTGTTGTGTGTGCTCTGTGCTGTTTGTTGTGTGTGCTCTGTGTTGGCATATCTACCAGGCGATGTGCTGTTTGTTGTGTGTGCTCTGTGCTGTTTGTTGTGTGTGCTCTGTGTTGGCATATCTACCAGGCGATGTACGCAGCAATCGTTTGGAGTTATGGGTTTGTAATTATCTCCTCATGGGAGCGAATTGCCCTATTGTTCGTTATGCACTATTTGCTATTCCTTGCCTCATTTAAGATTTCGTTTCATGTATCGTAGCCAGTTGTTGATTTTTAATTAATGGCAGAAATCGAACTTTTTTTTATTTGAACAGGTTTCGTGCGAATGAACAAAGCAAATGGACAACTCTTCGCAAGTGTTGACATAAATGTTATATCTTCATGCTCATGATCTTCACTGTTTTCGGAGTAATGGAGACTGGCTGTGTGTGTGAAAGTACTAAGTCCCCTGCTACCATCACCACCACCACCACCACCCACCCCCCTCTCCTCGTCACCCCCCCCCCCCCCCCCCACCCCCACCCCCCCTCAACTCATATCCCAAGTTTTCGGGGTTGTGCACACACAGTCAAGTGAGCGTGAAATACGTTGTCAACACCCGGAGCCCATCTCCACGCGGCTAGGCGCAGCCTCCGTGGGTGATGGTGCTTTTTGGCCCGCGCTGTTTAGCGACACTTATTGATGGAGTTAATCGAAGCTTTAGGCCCGTGGAAATGGGACTCCGCTGTTTCCCCGCGTCCCGGCAAACAGCCAATAGTGCTCTCCGCCGTCCGTCCCGCCGTGCCCGTCGCTCGGGGACCCCTCCGCCCGCCTCAAAAACAATCGCCCTCGGCTTGAGTGGGCCCCGCCGGCCAACAAAAGCGGTCCCTCCTGATTGCTTTCTAATCACCCCACACCTCTGCCGGTGTTGTGATGGCCTGTTGGAGGCGACACAAAGCCAGCCACACCGCTGCAAAAGTCAACAGCCAACAGCGCCGGGGGCTACCAGGATGACATTATGGCGGCCAGGTCACGTGAACACGCGCCATATTGCGTCGGTGCTGTCCTCATCAGTGGCCGGTGCTAATTGCATCGGCGTACCGTTTGGGTGTTCGGCATTACGCCGCCATCGTGTGTGGATCCGTCAGTGTCTTCAACCCGGTCTTGGAGGTGCGCCAGAAGAAAGGCAGCTGTAATCATCCTCCCCATCTTGGTATGCATGCAGCTCCAAATGCTCCAAAGACTGATGATCAGAAGAATCCTGCCCAAGCTAATGATCAGTGTTATGATGCGCCTGGTCCAGTATCTCCAACAAGAATGACCAATGCTATGACCACATTGTCTTGATGGGTACAGCCAAATCAAGTACATGAGAGAATAATAATGATTATAATGAATGCATTTCTTCCTTAGGTACATATGCACCTGAATCCAGTATATGCTACAGAAATAATCAATGCTATGATTCCATACACCAGAATCCGGTATATGCAACAGAATTAATCAATGCTATGATTGCATACACCAGAATCCAGTATATGCAGCAGAAATAATCAATGCTATGATTGCAGGATCAGAATCCAAAACGACGACGTGGCCGAGAAAAGGGCAGTGGAAATGAGAGATTTCCTGAGTAATCCATGTCAACGTTGGAAAGGTTTTGATGCGGGAACACCCAACATGTACTTTCCCCAGAAAACGGCAAGAGAAGTCCTGTTGAAGCACAGCCCTGAAACACGGTCACAGGCCTACACAGAATGTCTAGACGAAAAGTGGAGTAAAGCCGGCAAATGCAAGCTACGAACGCCGAAGAAGTGTTTGAAACACCTGAGAAATCCATCGTGATCAGCATCTTTTCAATCGACTCTTCACGTGAGAAATCCATCGTGATCAGCATCTTTTCAATCGACTCTTCACGTGAGAAATCCATCGTGATCAGCATCTTTTCAATCGACTCTTCACGTGAGAAATCCATCGTGATCAGCATCTTTTCAATCGACTCTTCACGTGAGAAATCCATCGTGATCAGCATCTTTTCAATCGACTCTTCACGTGAGAAATCCATCGTGATCAGCATCTTTTCAATCGACTCTTCACGTGAGAAATCCATCGTGATCAGCATCTTTTCAATCGACTCTTCACGTGAGAAATCCATCGTGATCAGCATCTTTTCAATCGACTCTTCACGTGAGAAATCCATCGTGATCAGCATCTTTTCAATCGACTCTTCACGTGAGAAATCCATCGTGATCAGCATCTTTTCAATCGACTCTTCACGTGAGAAATCCATCGTGATCAGCATCTTTTCAATCGACTTTTCACGTGAGAAATCCATCGTGATCAGCATCTTTTCAATCGACTCTTCACGTGAGAAATCCATCGTGATCAGCATCTTTTCAATCGACTCTTCCCCCAGCATCCGCGATGAGAAAACATGCCACCATCTTGATTGGGGTTGTCTTGCTGTTCACAACCTTCTCTACAAACTGTAGGTTCTAGAGGTTGTTTACTGTCAGCTTCATCAATTCAAACTCTCCATAATTATGAATAGAAACAGTCGCGTACTTGCAGAGTCATGGGACGTGTGAGAGGGAGGGGGGGGGGGGAGCCATATACAGGTAGAGAATCATAAATGAAGCGGGGAACATAAACAAACAATAACGAAGTTCAGGCTGAGCGTCAACATTCGCTACGGGTGTTATTGCAGACAGATAGATGTAATGGAATGGATAAGGATATCTACATATTCCACAGTGCGAAACGAGTTGTATTAGTCTACAATGACTGAGTAATTGGCCTACACTTACATGGAAAATAGCAAATAAGGATGGTAGCCCTTGCTTCCACGACGAGACAATTGCTCTCCCATAACTCCAAACAAATAACTCAGAACGACCGGTGCTTTAGCAGCATTCCTTTGGAGTTATGGGCGGGTAATCGTCTCATCACTACAGCAAGAGTTACCTTCCTTGTTTGCTATTTTCCACAGAAGGGCAGCTCGCTCGACGACTGTATTATTGTAGGCTACACAAACTTCTTTTGCTCTGAAGAACACTCTGATATCCTAACACATGTTATATCTTTCCGTCTGCAATATCACCCGTGGTAGGTGTTGACGTCAAACCTGAATGTAACAAAACTAGTTGTCATTAAGGTTATAACGCCCATCGCAATTCCAGAGATTCTTCCGTCTTCCGGAAACTCTTTGATGGTAGTTCCCTCTTTTCTGTGGCTTTGCCTCTGCCTTGTTTTTTTCTGTTCAGTTTCAACTGTTGTCTGATGTTTTAGTGCTTTGTGCTCTATTCGTCTGTGTCTGAAGACCTTCAGACTGTATTTCCTATCAGTACGATTCATAATATGCCAGATTTATTGTTGTCATCGTCGTCGTCGCCGTCGTCGATGTTGTCGTT
This sequence comes from Conus ventricosus, assembly GCA_018398815.1. Taxonomy (NCBI): domain Eukaryota; kingdom Metazoa; phylum Mollusca; class Gastropoda; order Neogastropoda; family Conidae; genus Conus; species Conus ventricosus. The sequence goes on along the minus strand of CM031604.1, from coordinate 2,512,438 downwards.
GTTATTGCTGTTGTTGCTGTGATATGACGACTAGATGAAGAAAATGGTAACGCTATTCAGTCAGGACACTAGCTGTCCACTCTGCAGGTGGATGTGCCAATATTACTTTGAAAATGAAAGATTTCCTTTGACTGGTGCAGCATGTTTCATTATTACATTCAACTCTCTCTCTCTCTCTCTCTCTCTCTCTCTCTCTCTCTCTCTCTCTCTCTCTCTCTCTCTCTCTCTCTCTCTCTCTCTCTCTGAATCTGCGAATGCTGGCGTCCTCTGCTGCTCGTTTGTTGGTTTTTTGTTTTGTTGTTGTTGTTGTTTGTTATCTACCATAAGGATGTCAGCAGATCAGTCATCATGTTACGCATTGATTGTACATATGACTTAGTTGATGACTTTGTTTGCTTATTTGTTTGTTCGTTCGGGACTATATTGTTCCCCTCATAGTGCTGAAGGGCCTGTGTGTGTCCCCTCATAGTGCTGAAGGGCCTGTGTGTGTCCCCTCATAGTGCTGAAGGGCCTGTGTGTGTCCCCTCATAGTGCTGAAGGGCCTGTGTGTGTCCCCTCATAGTGCTGAAGGGCCTGTGTGTGTCCCCTCATAGTGCTGAAGGGCCTGTGTGTGTCCCCTCATAGTGCTGAAGGGCCTGTGTGTGTCCCCTCATAGTGCTGAAGGGCCTGTGTGTGTCCCCTCATAGTGCTGAAGGGCCTGTGTGTGTCCCCTCATAGTGCTGAAGGGCCTGTGTGTGTCCCCTCATAGTGCTGAAGGGCCTGTGTGTGTCCCCTCATAGTGCTGAAGGGCCTGTGTGTGTCCCCTCATAGTGATGAAGGGCCTGTGTGTGTCCCCTCATAGTGCTGAAGGGCCTGTGTGTGTCCCCTCATAGTGCTGAAGGGCCTGTGTGTGTCCCCTCATAGTGCTGAAGGGCCTGTGTGTGTCCCCTCATAGTGCTGAAGGGCCTGTGTGTGTCCCCTCATAGTGCTGAAGGGCCTGTGTGTGTCCCCTCATAGTGCTGAAGGGCCTGTGTGTGTCCCCTCATAGTGCTGAAGGGCCTGTGTGTGTCCCCTCATAGTGCTGAAGGGCCTGTGTGTGTCCCCTCATA
>CM031604.1:2493850-2503850 GCA_018398815.1 Conus ventricosus | reverse complement strand
GCCTGCCTCTGTCTTTCTGTCTCTCTCCTGCTCTGTCCCTGTCAGTCCAGTCTGTCTGTCTGTCTGTCTGTCTGTCTGTCTCTCTCTCTCTCTCTCTCTCTCTCTCTCTCTCTCTCTCTCTCTCTCTCTCTCTCTCTCTCCATTCTTCCCTCTCCTTCTTTCTTCCCCTATCTTTCTGTCTGTCTCTGTCTCTGTCTGTCTCTGTCTCTCTGTCTGTCTCTGTCTCTCTGTCTGTCTCTGTCTCTGCCTGCCTCTGTCTTTCTGTCTCTCTCTCTCTGTCTCTGTCCCTGTCAGTCAGTCAGTCAGTCAGTCTGTCTGTCTGTCTGTCTGTCTTGTCTGTCTGTCTGTCTCTCTCTCTCTCTCTCTCTCTCTCTCTCTCTCTCTCTCTCTCTCTCTCTCCTCTCTCTCTCTCTCTCTCTCTCTCTCCGTCGTCTTCAGTATTACGGAGGTGAATGATCTGACACTGCCTGTGTCTGTCAGTGTAGGACACAGGCTGGGCCTCCAGGTCTGCATCACACAGTGTATGACACAGGCTGGACCCCCAGGTCTGCATCACACAGTGTATGACACAAGGTGGACCCCCAGGTCTGCATCACACAGTGTAGGACACAGGCTGGACCCCCAGGTCTGCATCACACTGTGTACGACACAGACTGGACCCCCAGGTCTGCATCACACTGTGTACGACACAGACTGGACCCCCAGGTCTGCATCACACTGTGTATGACACAGGCTGGACCCCCAGGTCTGCATCACACAGTGTAGGACACAGGCTGGACCCCCAGGTCTGCATCACACAGTGTAGGACACAGGCTGGACCCCCAGGTCTGCATCACATAGTGTAGGACACAGGCTGGACCCCCAGGTCTGCATCACACTGTGTAGGACACAGGCTGGACCCCCAGGTCTGCATCACACTGTGTAGGACACAGGCTGGACCCCCAGGTCTGCATCACACTGTGTATGACACAGGCTGGACCCCCAGGTCTGCATCACACTGTGTAGGACACAGGCTGGACCCCCAGGTCTGCATCACACTGTGTAGGACACAGGCTGGACCCCAGGTCTGCATCACACTGTGTACGACACAGACTGGACCCCCAGGTCTGCATCACACTGTGTATGACACAGGCTGGACCCCCAGGTCTGCATCACACCCCCAGGTCTGCATCACACTATGGTGTGTGTGAACATTGTGACATGCACTTGCCTCAATCTAGGGTAACTTCTCAAAAATGGGGGGTGGAGGGATGGGGTGGAGGTTCTTCTCCTAAAGACCTTATGCTGTCACGTTGTCCTTAGGGTTTCTTCTTGCGGACATGTATGGCTAGACTACTGTCTTTCGGGAATAGTCCGGAGGACGTCTGTGAAAGACTGGATGACACTGGGAAAGACCAGATTTACGGTCTCTGTGGGCTGGCTCCCAACCTTAGCTTTTTCAGCAAATTGCCACTAATACAGAAAAAACAAACAACAAAAGATGTTCTCACGTTTCAAAGAGAATGGAAGAGAAGGGCAAATCCATCGGTGTCGACACAACCAAGTCTGTAAGATCGTACATGCCGTGAGTATCGCCACAAGAAACACAACGCCATCAGAAGCTTTAGCAACGACGTTCTACATGGTAGGAGGCCACATATGATTGTCTGGAATAATGGTGAGGCCAGGAGAAGGGAAGCTGGGTTTAGTGGATTGGGGGATGACTGGGAGTGCTCGGCAGCGCTTCAAGAATAGTAAAACCATACAGACATCATCTGGAAGAATGGCAACAGACTAAATGAAACATTCCACTCACATTGATCAGAACGAATGATTCTGATTGACCTTATCCTGTCACATGAAAGCACAACGAAGTGAGCTCACACTGTCAAGACTGAGAGTTCTGCCAGTCTCGGCGGCAGCTTGACGACATCTGCTTCCGGGCCAAAGTCTTCACCACAGTGGTCGGGGTAAGAGTTTGTAGGCTCATAAGGCAATCATCTCATCAAACAACTCTCCAATTCTGGTAAGCAAAGGCCCCGAATCCTAAAGACAATGGCAGAGGCAGATGAAAAGAGGCCCCACTAGATCTGGTCGAGGAGAAACAAAGCTTGAACTTCGTAACTTAGAACATGTGTTCAATTGCTATATGGGTAAGACATTCGCAAAAAAAAAAAAATTAAAAAAAATAATAATGAAAAGGAACGCCCCTAGACACCCAACCAGAAGGACCAGGTTCGAATCCCGACAGCGCCAAAAGTATTTCTGACAGCAGAGGAGCACGAGTGGTCATGACCTGAATGAGGCGCGACCTCAAAGTGTAAGGAGTTCAGGGCCCACATACTTGTCTGGAGGGGATGGGTGGTGTTCATTTCTGATCTCTGAAGAGCTTCTGCTGTCAAGCTCTCAAGTATCTGCTTCGTCATTTGATCACCAACACCTGCTGTCGCCGCCACCTCCACCCCCCACCCCCACCCCCAGCAAACCTGTCCACCGGTATCGGTTATGTCTTCGTTGCTGTCGATTCTCTCGAGATGGCGTCTTTCGTTGGGGTCTGTACTTCGCACAGCAACGTAGTGTGGCGATGCGATACCAAGATTTCAATGTGAGTTCAGCTGTTACTTCTGTGATCGCATTCGTGAGTGCCAACCACAAGTGGAAGCCGTTCTCCTCCAGACTTCCACCCACTCCACAGGGCGAACCTTTCGCCCATTCTTCAATATGTCCATGCTGCCAGCCCCGTCAGCTTCAAATAATCAGACTTCGTCTAAATTTTCCAGAGTCGTTTGAAAAGGCAAAGACTACTTTGGAGACGATGGTTGCTACTGCCAACAAGAATCAACCAAACACTTTTGAATTTGTCCATGATGCCAGCTTCGTCAGCTCCAACTCATTAAACTTCGTCAACTTAAAACTTTCAAAATCTAAAAGGTATTTGAAATAAACATTTAAACTTTCTAAATTTTATAGAAAGATTAGGACAACTGTAGAAGCGATGTTGCTACTGCCACCGCTACGTGTTGAATAACAAAACAAACAACAAAAAAACCGCTGACACAGCCAACCCTCACACACAGGCCTGAACTAAAGTTAAGTCTCCAACACACCAGCCCCCGGCTCATCATCCATATGTCACTGGAAAGACATTTAGCTTAACATCTATTTCAACTTCAACAACAACAAAAATGAGTCTTAAAACGTAACGTCTGAATAAAGACAGCAAAACCGCACCCTCACCCCCCTCCCCTCCATTACCCCCTCCCCTCCCCTTTCTGCCTACGTCCACCCCTAGCCCCCCCCCCCCCCCCCCACCTTCCCTCCATCACTATCCACCCCCTCACTATCACCCTGTCTCTTACATCCACCCACTGTCCGCCGGTGCTCCTACCTGTGGAAGCACGTCACACGTTACTACTACCGGCTAGCTGGCTGAATGGCGGATTAGAAGTGACAACAACAACATGGGGAGGACCGCTGTGGCGTAGTTACCGCCCCTTTCTCTCCAACCGGTGCACAGACAGCGATTAATGGCCCCTTTGTGGTCGGTGTGACCGGTGATAATGGTAACTCACGCCTCGGCCAGCAGGGTGAGTTGTCCCACCCCCTCCTACACTCCCTGGTCAGCGGGGGTCCTCCATGGACCCGGGTTCAGGTGATTAGTGGCCACTGACAGGTCCAGTGTCAACAACTGTTGTCTTGAAGCCCACCCGCACCAAACTCCCGGTAGGGTAGCTTGCAGGGACAGGGATTTCAGTTCCCAGCATGAAAGGGTGTCCTTCCCGGCTCAGGGCACGAGAGCCATGAAGGGGGGATGGGGGGGGGGGGGGGGGGGGAGACAGTGACAGGTCCTTGAACAGTGGCTGGCGCCCGTGTTTACTGTCGCTGAGAGTGATCAACGGTTTGTTCTCACTTCCATCCCCTACCCCCCACCCCACCCCCACCCCCACCCCATCTTCCTCGCTGTCCACTCTGACAATACGCTAAACGAGCACGAGTCGTCCTGACCCCGACACGCACGGTTAGCTCCCTTCAAAAAAAGAGAGACTGGAGTGTATGAGGTGAGCGTAAGAGAGAGAGAGAGAGAGAGAGAGAGAGGAAAAAAATGAAGGCGCAAACTACCCGGTGAGAGAGCTGGCCTCCCTTGGAGGTCCTTGTGGAGGGGGAGGAGGAACAAGGCGAGTGTTGATGGCCTCAGCGCTGCCCACTCTCACAGGTGTGGTGGTCAATCGACGCGGTCTACAGTCGCCAACAGGTTGCCGGTGTGTTGGGCCGAAACATTCCCCGCTCTGGTGCATACCCAGGAATATAACGGTACGGAACGCAACAAAACAAAAGTTAAAAACAAACAAAATAAACCAACACGCTTTATAGTTTAAAAAAAAAGCACTGAGTTCGTGTTTACGATAGTTCTAGTCACTATAGCTCAGTTGACATACAGAGCCTTTCTCAGGGCTGTCAAACTCACACAGCCAACAGGTCATACTCTGAACGGGTCAGATCATAAAAGGAAACAAACAAAAAACATCACTTCACGACATCGCAACAAAACTATTTCCTTTCGGCACAGAAGACTGGCCGCGCCGAGTGTCAGCCATCAACCTTCATTTCTCACTCAGAGATTTCTTCATCGGTAAGAATTGAGAAGCATTGAAATGAAACAAAAAGACAGAAAAAGTGTCCCATGTCCAGTTAGATGCTACGGACGGTGAATGTCTATTGAAGAAAAAGAACCCACCCTGAAATGTCAAACTGTGATTAGAAACAAGAGAAAAAGAGCTTCAGAACAAAGACGGGAAAATGGTCCCATGTTCTGCATCGTCTGTGTCTGGCACATCCTCCCAGTGCACATCGGAGTCACCAGGCTCTTCCATTCCCTGCTGACTCTGCTCTTGTACATCCATCTTTGCACGTTTCATGTCCACGATGCTCTGACGTTAAAAGATGAGGAATGCAAAATAAATATGCAAAGAATTTTCTTTTTAATCACTCTGTGTTTACGTTTTTCGCACACTTAGCTACACACATATAACTGTAAACATAGAAATGCAAGTATATTACTACAGAGAAATAGACACAAATGCATAACTCCCTACATACATATTAATCACAAGCAAAAATCAAAACACACACACACACACACACACACACACACACATGCACACACACACATACACACACGACAAGTATCGTTCCCCATTCTCTATCCCCACTACACCCCCACCCCACCAGGTACAACATGAATATGCATATTTACTGTCCTATATAAATCATTCAAAAGCAGCAGCAAAAATAAGTTACACATAGTTGAAACAGTCAGTCTCCCTGTACATTTTTCTGTCGCCTGTGATCCACACAACACAGTATCAATCTGTAAGAGAAAACAATCTTGATCAAATTGGGTGCCCTCCCCATTTACAAATGCATTATACTGGTCCATTCTGTGTCTGGATTTTTAACAACGCCATCAAAGTTTAGGTATTAGGTTGTACATTCTGTCTTTTACATAAGAGCAATAACTTTGCTAGCAAAAGAATTTGGTCCAAATGATCAGTCTGAATATACGGTTTCATTCCAAAGATTTTTTTTTTTATAATGTATATGCTGTCATCACCATTTGTAAAAAAAAAAAATTGACAAAAAATATTCTCAACAACCCACCAATAGCTTACAACTGCTCACCACCATGTATTTTGGTGCAAACAAAATGTAAAAATATTTTATGCTCATGTTCAGTCATTTGCAGTTTTTTCCCCAACATTTACCTTGTGGAATTCTGTAAAGAGTAAAAAAAAAAAAAAGTATCCAGATTCTAAGTGCCACAAATATGTGTGTGTGTGTGTGTGTGTGTGTGTGTGTGTGTGTGTGTGTGTGTGTGTGTGTAATATACTCTACCACACACACACACACACACACACACACACACACACACACACACACACACACACACATAAACAATACAAAAGTGAATGACGATATGTGCGACTGACGTAAGTGCGTGCTTGTAAAGGTCGCCACGTCGATCAGAATGCAAAGATCAAAAGTGAGATTACCTTGCGTACTTCACGTTTCCTTATCCTGGCCTTTCTGTCCGTGTTGATCCTGGTGACAGTCTCCAGTGTCTTGTCAGCAGCATCTTTCTTTTCAGAGCAGCCGCGCATTTGTCTGTGATGAGAGTAGGAATGGCATCTTTCTTCAGCCTGCGCTTGGGTCGGAATCCAAGCTCCCTTTCAAACAGGGGCGCCGTGTACTCGTCTTCAAAATCGCTGGTCTTGAAGTGCAAGCCACAGATTACGTCGTTTTTCTTCGGACCGTCGAAATTCTTTCGAGATAACTTCACAAAAGAAACCCACGATCGTCGAAGATGAGTTTCAGTTGGAAAGCCATGTGTGCTGATTCCACTTTTTACACTAGAATTGGTATTGCAACCGAACATGACGCAGTAGCGACCCATCTTCTTGCCGGTCTCAGTGTCTGGCACCGGCAGTGCTGGCGCATCTCCTCTTCTCCTATCTGACGTCACTGTCTCTATTTTTAGTAACTTCGGTTTTTCTGCGCGTTTGCTTGCTCGGAAAAGCGAAAGTAGACTCTTGCGAAGCATATTGTGTGACACACAAGTTTCTGTGCACCGTGAAAGTTACATCCATGGAAATGTCTTAGAACCAGCTACACGTTTTTTTAAAGAAAAAAGGGGGGTGAGTTACACTTTAAGAACAGAAGAAAACAGCAGAAAAAAAAAGAAGAAAAAGATTTAACCCCCCCCCCCCCCCCAAAAAAAAAAAAAAAAAAGTGAAAAAAGTAGCGTCGAGTGATGGAAAATTTGAAGTTAATAATAGCAGCACAGAACTTAGAGAAGGTTGAGGAGCTTTTTGTATTGATATCCCCCATCCCCACCCCACCCCCACCCCCACCCCAAACCCCAACCCCAACCATAGCCCCGCCATCACCCCTTCGACATTCCCAATGGGAACGTAATGTTTACGATGTTGGAAATTTGCCGACATTGAGCAATGCAGTATTCTCACTTCCCATCTAAACATGCTGTCGTTAAAGTGTTACCAGTGTAAGTATGATGATGATAATAATAATAGTAATAATTATCTTGCTCATGATCATGAGAATGTTAACAGAAGACAACTTCCTGTAGTGTTATATCCAGAATTGTGATCTGACACGTGGCGGTTTCCAATAACAAAAAAACAACATTAACACACACAGTTTCCAATAACAAAGAAACAACATTAACACACACAGTTTCCAATGACAAAGAAACAACATTAACACACACAGTTTCCAATAACAAAGAAACAACATTAACACAGTTTCCAATAACAAAGAAACAACATTAACACAGTTTCCAATAACAAAGAAACAACATTAACACACACAGTTTCCAATAACAAAGAAACAACATTAACAGACACAGTTTCCAATAACAAAGAAACAACATTAACACAGTTTCCAATGACAAAGAAACAACATTAACACACACAGTTTCCAATAACGAAGAAACAACATTAACACACACAGTTTCAAATGACAGAGAAACAACATTAACACAGTTTCCAATAACAAAGAAACACCATTAACACAGTTTCCAATAACAAAGAAACAACATTAACACACACAGTTTCCAATAACAAAGAAACAACATTAACACACACAGTTTCCAATAACAAAGAAACAACATTAACACAGTTTCCAATAACAAAGAAACAACATTAACACAGTTTCCAATGACAAAGAAACAACATGAACACACACAGTTTCCAATAACAAAGAAACAACATTAACACACACAGTTTCCAATAACAAAGAAACAACATTAACACACACAGTTTCCAATAACAAAGAAACAACATTAACACAGTTTCCAATAACAAAGAAACAACATTAACACAGTTTCCAATAACAAAGAAACATCATTCACACACACAGTTTCCAATAACAAAGAAACAACATTAACACACACAGTTTCCAATAACAAAGAAACAACATTAACACACACAGTTTCCAATAACAAAGAAACAACATTAACACACACAGTTTCCAATAACAAAGAAACAACATTAACACAGTTTCCAATAACAAAGAAACAACATTAACACAGTTTCCAATAACAAAGAAACATCATTCACCACACACACACACACACACACACACACACACACACACACACACACACACATCTACGTGACTCAACAACAATTAATGTCATCGCAGCACCCGCGGAAGGAATCGACATCAAACCGGAAAGCTAACCGCACTTCGTGCCCTCAGAGACAAACCTACTCTCATATATATACACCCATTCTCTGCATCCGTACAGACTGGCCTAACCTGTTTTAAGTCCTCCGGTACACTTCACAGCGGGGAAAATGCAAATCAAATTAATACAGTGACAAGTTGCTCTGCCCAAACCAGAGGTTGGTTTGTATTGTTAAACATGACTCCTAGGGTAAAAGCTTTGGCTGACAGCCGTCATTTCATTTTTGACTCCTGCACACCCATCTCTCTTCACCGATACTCTAGGGGTAGCGTGACGTGGCATGTGCCTTCACTTTGATAACCTTTTCACCATCATGATCCTGTTAAGCCTCTTACACAGGTGCGCCTTTACACATTGATCCAGGGGGGGTATAAATGATCGAGTTTGTTTCCAACCCAGACTGTGATTTCGCCCCAAACCTGATTTATCCCCTGGGTATAAAGTGACTTGGGAATGTAAATGACTTAGTTCAGTCTAACAGGGAGTGGAGTTTCGCCCTACACCATTTGAATACCCGGGTGTGAAGTGGCTTGCCGTGGGAGGAATGGAGTGGAGTTGAAGAGACGGGAGGAGCGGGGTGGTTGTGGTGGGGGGGAGGGCGGGGGGGGGGGGGGGGGGGGGGGGGGGGCTCTAGCCTGTCCAATCAGCAGGGGGTTTCTGTGGATGTAGTCACACTGAGGATAGACCGGGTGACAAGTGGGCATTGGCCGTGACTGCAGGAGAGTGGATTCGTCAGACATGGTCAGGCCACATACGGTCCTTTACCACGGCCGTGCAGTGTGAGACTCACGGTGGCGCAGTGGGTATGTACGGGCCTAGGGTACCGACAGGCCTCACTGTGGGTTGAGTGTCACGTGACACGAGCTCACCACCACGCCCATCCCCCTTCCCACCCCTCAATCCTCAACCACCATCACCATCCTTCTAGGCTCCTCCCTTCCCACCCTTCCTCTTTCTCTCCGTTCATATCCTCAACCACCATCACCATCCTTCTAGGCTCCTCCCTTCCCACCCTTCCTCTTTCTCTCCGTTCATATCCTCAACCACCATCACCATCCTTCTAGGCTCCTCCCTTCCCACCCTTCCTCTCTCCGTTCATATCCTCAACCACCATCACCATCCTTCTAGGCTCCTCCCTTCCCACCCTTCCTCTCTCCGTTCATATCCTCAACCACCATCACCATCCTTCTAGGCTCCTCCCTTCCCACCCTTCCTCTTTCTCTCCGTTCAGTAGTGATCGCTTATGTGTCGAAAGTAAAAGATGACAGGGTAGGTTGTTCAAATCCTTCATAATCTGGAACAAGGTTCGCCATGGAAATAAAAGGATTGCTCAGCAAGGTCTGAAAACAATGGAAATAAAAGGATTGCTCAGCAAGGTGTGAAAACCATGGAAATAAAAGGATTGCTCAGTGAAAACAATGGAAATAAAGGATTGCTCAGCAAGGTGTGAAAACAATGGAAATAAAAGGATTGCTCAGTGAAAACAATGGAAATAAAAGGATTGCTCAGGAAAGGTCTGAAAACAATGGAAATAAAAGCATTGCTCAGCAATGTCTGAAAACAATGGAAATAAAAGGATTGCTCAGCAAGGTCTGAAAACAATGGAAATAAAAGGATTGCTCTGTGAAAACAAAGGAAATAAAAGGATTGCTCAGGAAAGGTCTGAAAACAATGGAAATAAAAGGATTGCTCAGCAAGGTCTGAAAACAATGGAAATAAAAGGATTGCTCAGGAAAGGTCTGAAAACAATGGAAA
>CM031604.1:2481350-2488850 GCA_018398815.1 Conus ventricosus | reverse complement strand
CCAACGGGACAAAGGCTTTAGGAGTCTGTGAAGGGGTGTGGGCGAGCCAACGGGACAAAGGCTTCAGGAGTCTGTGAAGGGGTGTGGGCGAGCCAACGGGACAAAGGCTTCAGGAGTCTGTGAAGGGGTGTGGGCGAGCCAACGGGACAAAGGCTTTAGGAGTCTGTGAAGGGGTGTGGGCGAGCCAACGGGACAAAGGCTTTAGGAGTCTGTGAAGGGGTGTGGGCGAGCCAACGGGACAAAGGCTTTAGGAGTCTGTGAAGGGGTGTGGGCGAGCCAGTGACCGGGGCATGGGGGAGAGGGAGGGACGCGGTAAACCCAGTGTAAATCCCAACAGCAGCATTCATTATTTTCTCCCTCGGTGAAATCAATTTTTTGTTGTTTTTTGTCTTGAAGAAACCGGAGAACAAGTTGTTTTCCTTTCCAATCTTCTTTCCCAATTTCTCTGCTATCTTGTCCCAATTCATCTCCTTCTTGCTTTAGGTTGTTTTCTTCCCTGTTACAAAATTAAGTGTGTGTGTGTGGTGTGTGTGTGTGGTGTGTGTGTGTGTGTGTGTGTGTGTGTGTGTGTGTGTGTGTTTACTCGGAACTTTCAAGTTTGAACACCTGCGCAGTCTGCTGTAATCAGTATATCCTTGCAAAATATTCCTTTTTTCGCTTCTAATTTCATCATTATACAATTTCTCCCTTATCACAGACGCAATCAGCTTCCAGAACCCCTTGCATTCTTCTTCCGCGTTGCGACTGTAAAGTTACAATTGAATGGTGAGATGGGTATCCTGGCCATATAGTTATCAGAATGTTCATTGTGACTGTAAAGTTACAATTGAACGGTGAGATGGGTATCCTGGCCATATAGTTTGGGTATCCTGGCCATATAGTTTGGGTATCCTGGCCATATAGTTATCAGAATGTTCATAGTTCCAAACGCTAAATATCTTTCACAATCTGGACATTGGCCTTCTATTCATATAAAGATCCGTTTAAGTCAATTATTTCATCATATAGCGTCTACTGCTTTTTTTTCTTATGTTAGATGCACGTTTTCAATTGTAATAATCAATTTAGAATTTCGTTGCAAAAGAAAATCCATCTAACAATAAAATGCGATCATTCCTATTTTGATTTACCATGTATAGGTGCCATCCTTATTTGGACCCCCTACGTTTATTAAGAGCAAATCCTTGTCCAAGATGGAAAAGAAGATGATGACGATGATGACAACGGTGACGTTGATGATATTGATATTGATGATAACAACAGTAAACTTAAAAGTAATGATAATGATTATAACAGTAATAATGATGATGATGATGATGATGATGATGATGATGATGATGATGATGATGATGATGATGTTGATAACAACAACAATAATAGTAATAATGATAATGGTGATGATGATGATGATGATGATGATGATGATGATGATGATGATGATGATGATGATGATGATCTCATTTGTGTCTCGCTCAACCTTTTAACCTAAAAAAAAAAAAAACCCAGCACCGTAACCGTTTGAACAATGTGAAGTAGAGTAACAAAATTCCCGTTTAGATTTAGTGTATATCATTTAAAAAAAATTCTTTTTGGTTCTTTGTCAAACTGGCTGTCCTGCTGCCAGGGCACGGGGTATGTCTTTGTCCAACATGTCCGTTCTGGTTTCTTTGTTCGTAGGTTACTACTTACTTCACTCTTTACATTCCCTGAGGAACTTAGGCAGTAGCAACACTCCTCTAGTGGACAGGGTTCTGGACTTATCTCTTCAGCAGGACCCCAAGGCACTCCAGAGGCCTTCAGTTTAGAATCTGTGTTTCTACCTACGCCATGTCTGTCGAGGTCATCCAACTTTCCTTTTCCAAGTGGATTCCAGTCCAAAGGCTGTTTTGTGACATTGGTAGGAGGCTTTTGTGGTGTGTGACCAAAGCCTGTGTTGTGATGTTGGTGGGAAGCGTTTGTGGTGTGTGACCAAAGCCTGTGTTGTGATGTTGGTAGGAGGCGTTTGTGGTGTGTGACCAAAGCCTGTGTTGTGATGTTGGTGGGAGGCTTTTGTGGTGTGTGACCAAAGCCTGTGTTGTGATTTTGGTGGGAGGCTTTTGTGGTGTGTGACCAAAGCCTGCGTTGTGATGTTGGTGGGAGGCTTTTGTGGTGTGTGACCAAAGCCTGTGTTGTGATGTTGGTGGGAGGCTTTTGTGGTGTGTGACCAAAGCCTGTGTTGTGATGTTGGTAGGAAGCTTTTGTGGTGTGTAACCAAAGGATTCCCCCCCTCCCCCCCCCCCCCCCCCCCCCCCCCCCCCCCCCCCCCCACCGCACGTCCTTGTTTTCATCTTTATGTCTATACAATTTTGTTTTGTACTTTCCTACTGGGTTGTGTTAGAAAAGATTTCTGGCTATCTGATGTTTGTGATGAGCCTGAAGCTGTTGCTGTGGTGGACGTTGTTGTTCTCCACATCTCTGAACCGTATAACACAATGTGGGTTAAAGAGACCCCCCTGCCAGTTTGGTGAAGAAATCATTCCAGTATTCGCACTGGTCATGGTAATATCTATAGGCCCACATGTTCCTGTTGAGTTGCAAACAGGAAAACCAAGATAGTGGACGTTTTCACACATTTTCCCCCCCATGTTTTTAGACTCAAGAAAGCATTACATTATAGGCTGTATAATAATGGCCACACAACCCCCGCAAATCTACACGCACGCATGCACACACACACACGCATACACACATTCTTCCACCACCTCCACCAACATCAGTGACAACAACTACAACAATGCAAACGTCATCACCACCGCCACCATCACAAAAAGGACAATTAATGTTCAAACCCAAAAATCTCGTGCCAAGCATTCTGAATGACCAACAACCATCAAATGATGGAGGCATGAGTGAACTGTCCTTGAAGTTACCATGCTATTCCCCTCCTGCCCTCCTTGGGATTGGCTGCACTGAGCAAGCGTCAATATACAACATGCATGACACACCGCCACAAAACCTGACCAGATCAGTTTGGGCAACATGAAGAGGCAATACAGCACACGTGTTTGTATTCACACTAGACATGCAAACACAACGTTCAACAGAACAAAGAGGAAATTGTGTACTGCGTCCATAGTAACACATGAAACCGGAGAAAAGGAAAAGTAAATCCAGCATACATGTAGGTAAAGACATGTGTATATATCCCCTTATATGCGTTAGAAAAGTCACACACATACAGAGAGAGAGAGAGAGAGAGAGAGAGAGAGAGAGAGAGAGAGAGAGAGAGAGAGAGAGATTTTTAACATTCAACTTGAATGCCAATATGTACTGCGAAATATGTACTCAAGGCCCACTACTTTCATGAAAATGAAGTATCATATCATTCTGTCTCCATCTTGATCTCCCCTGGTTTGCACTGAATCAAGATGGAGACTCACACATGCACAATCAATTTGCATAGCCCACATGCACAGATGAAAGAAGAGAACAGAAAAATCACAGTGCCCAGACACTGAATACACAAGCGTAATAAATGATATTACTCATGCATAGTTACACAACACATGCCAACCGCAGGCCTATACAGTAGCAACACAGGCCCACTCTGATGATCATGCACTGTTCTGACACACATGCCCACTGCACTGATATAGTTATACATTTCGTGCCTTTGTGACAACGTTCTTGACAACCCTCATATTTCTCTACTTTGTGTAAAAGGCAATGGGCACGAGACTTTCCCCGGACAGAAAATCATATGCCGATGCCTTTTTTTGCACCCTGGGATATCATCCACGTACTGTGTAATGGTCAAAAATACAACTGTTTATTTATTACTACGAAAATATAAGTACAACTGCGTATCTAAAGCTACCAAACACTATTTATGATGACAAATATATTAACATAACTATGGCTAAAAGACATTCAACCCCCACCTTGCGCTGAAGAGATCTAAGCTAAGTGACAAATTCGTTCATTTTCATTGTCCTGTTTGTTTGTCTCTTGCCTGAAGAAGACCTAAGAGGTCGAAACGCGTCGTGTTTTGTCTTGTAACTCGTTTGTCCACGTTTCTCTTGGCGGTTCGTTAACATTTATTTAAGATTTATAATGAATTTACTATTTACATTAATGATGATTTCGCACCATAAGCGTTCACGTGGAAGAAGTGTGTTTGTACAAACATAATTCACACCTGCATCATCCCACTGATTCACACCTTCCAAGCGCACACATGTTTTGCATGCGCTAAGGATGATAAGACACATTGACACAGTGACATAGAGAGCTGACCGCCCCCTTTCGCACCCCAACGAAGACACATTCGCGTAAACTCTCCATTCTATGGATGCAAGAACAAAGGCTGGTCTCACATATTGTTGGGCAGATAAATGCAGATAAATGTTTACAAAACAGTCAATGCTGAGGTCCAGGTCCACGTATTGTTGAAGAAAGTCAGAAGTTTGCAGCTGCTCAGTCATCAATGCAGTTGGCACAGAGCCCACACAAACTCAACACACACACTGGGACTGACGTACAACTTCCACTCTGTTTGAAACTGGATCCAACACACAATACGAACAGAGGGCCCACGTGGTCACAACCGTCCACACTCCATATGTCATATGATGAAATGAGCGTAGTTCAAAAGAAAACGCCCCAGTGGTTACAGGCACAATTAAGTAACAACATCGACACACTCAGAGCCACGGGGCGGCCTCTGTCGTGCATGAAATCAATGTCCTCTGTTTATGCTCTGGGAACGATTTCGTCGATCTTTTGATCCTCTCTCTCTCTCTCTCTCTCTCTCTCTCTCTCTCTCTCTCTCTCTCTCTCTCTCTCTCTCTCTGTGTGCCAGATATGCACACAGACGGTGTCAGCTTTTCCCCTGTATCTTTGGACACAGCCGATGTCTGGAATGAAGGGGGGTGAGAAGAGGGAAGGCTCATGGCCAGGGAAGATGTCAACCTAGCGGCCTCTTCACTGGAACGGCAGCCTCTCATGGCCAGGGAAGATGTCAACCTAGCGGCCTCTTCACTGGAACGGCAGCCTCTCATGGCCAGGGAAGATGTCAACCTAGCGGCCTCTTCACTGGAACGGCAGCCTCTCATGGCCAGGGAAGATGTCAACCTAGCGGCCTCTTCACTGGAACGGCAGCCTCTCATGGCCAGGGAAGATGTCAACCTAGCGGCCTCTTCACTGGAACGGCAGCCTCTCATGGCCAGGGAAGATGTCAACCTAGCGGCCTCTTCACTGGAACGGCAGCCTCTCATGGCCAGGGAAGATGTCAACCTAGCGGCCTCTTCACTGGAACGGCAGCCTCTCATGGCCAGGGAAGATGTCAACCTAGCGGCCTCTTCACTGGAACGGCAGTCTCCAAGCGGGAACAATAGATGACGGCGAGGCAGCGTCTGTAGACAAGTTTGGAAGGTCACTCAACGTGACGACGTGACGTCAGAGCCGTGATGCTCCGGAATGGTCTGTGAAGGTCACTCAACGTGACGACGTCAGAGCCGTGATGCTCCGGAATTTCCTGTGAAGGTCACTCAACGTGACGATGTCAGAGCCGTGATGCTCCGGAATGGCCTGCAGCTGCTGAAGCAGAGGAAATGTGTTCTGTAACGTAAGTCTGTCGCCATGACTACATGAGGTGAAGAATTTCCCACTTCCCTTTTCTTCTAGATGACTTGTGTTCCATCTTTCTGGAGATCAGTTTGACTATTTTAGTCTAGTTTGACCATTTTAGCCTAGTTTGACCATTTTAGTCTAGTTTGACCATTTTAGTCTAGTTTGACCATTTGTAGCCTAGTTTGACCATTTGTAGCCTAGTTTGACCATTTGTAGCATAGTTTGACCATTTTAGTCTAGTTTGACCATTTTAGTCTAGTTTGACCATTTTTAGCCTAGTTTGACCATCTGTAGCATAGTTTGACCATTTTAGCCTAGTTTGAGCGTCTTTTGCCTAGTTTCACCATTTTTAGTCTAGTTTCACCATTTTTAGCCTAGTTTGACCATTTTTAGCCCTTACACTCCCGCAGGCTGTCTGTACATGTTCTTGTTTGATGAGCTTTAAGGCAAAAGTTTTTTTTAACGCAAAATAATAATAATAATGAATACTTATATAGCGCCTATTCTCGGCTAGAGACCAAGCTCTAAGCGCTTTACAATCCACACTCGTTTACACAACGGGCTGCCTACCTGGGTAGTGCCGACTGAAGAGCTGCCAGCTGGCGCTTCATTCAGTCGTTTCCCGTGTCATCCAGTCAGTATCGTTCAATATCGTTCACTCAGTTTCCTTACTTCCTTCATTCTTTCCATTTCTCACGCAGGGTGCATGCTATGTGTAACGTGTCATCAAAATGTGACGGGCCTTTTCTTCATTCTCTATTGTAGTCTCAAAGCCGTTCCTATTAACTTCAATAGTTAACCAGGCATAGGAAAGTCATGTGGCTGTCAGAGTGAAAGCGAGAATCAAGCCAAGGAAAAGAATGAAAAAAGAGTTGGACAGCTAGACTTATTTCCAACTGTCACCTTTGTATTAAGGTGTCTGCTTTGACGTCAATCTCCAGACTTTCCAAGACCCGCGTTCCAGCAACACGCAGGAAAGCGCACTTCCAGGGCTCCTGCTTTGACTCCAACATCTAGACCCTCCAGTACCCAACATCTAGACCCCCCAGTACCCAACATCTAGACCCTCCAGTACCCAACATCTAGACCCTCCAGTACCCAACATCTAGACCCTCCAGTACCCAACATCTAGACCCCCCAGTACCCAACATCTAGACCCTCTAGTACCCAACATATCTAGACCCTCTAGTACCCAACATCTAGACCCTCCAGTACCCAACATCTAGACCCTCCAGTACCCAACATCTAGACCCCCCAGTACCCAACATCTAGACCCTCCAGTACCCAACATCTAGACCCCCCAGTACCCAACATCTAGACCCCAGTACCCAACATCTAGACCCTCCAGTACCCAACATCTAGACCCTCCAGTACCCAACATCTAGACCGTCCAGTACCCAACATCTAGACCCCCCAGTACCCAACATCTAGACCCCCAGTACCCAACATGTAGACCCTACAGTGCCCATACACCACAAGGACACAGGAAAACCTTGGTCCAGGGTGCTGGCTTTGATCATTAATTCCAGAAAGAAAGACCAGTCCCTTTTTTTTCATTCAGAACACACAACAACAACAAATTGCAAGGAACCCAAGCCATTAGTTTAGACAGGTGTATACTGGTCATGACAGACTTTACATGTGAAATATATCATTTTATTTCATCCAATGGAAGGCCGCGCCACTGTTCTTAAGACTGCAGCTCGGCTGTTTTTGTTGGCCCTTTGTTTGAATCCCTATGATGCTGACTGCCTGATCTGCTATGCTCTCTCATTACCAGCATGTCAAAGCTGGCCAGAACTGTGTTCCACTTAGCAATGGCAGTGGTGTTGTTTGATATGGTATCATCCTATAAAGAATAATGATGTTGTGGATGCCCGCCCAGGACTC
>CM031604.1:2456350-2473850 GCA_018398815.1 Conus ventricosus | reverse complement strand
GAGAGAGAGAGGATGGAGAAGGGGATAGGGGTGGGGGTGGGGGTGGGGGGGTCCTGTCAGTGGTCATGATAAACTTGCAGCTGTTTAGGGTGCTGTCAGTAGAATCTGAGGTGTCGTTTTTATTCATCTATTTGTTCATTTATCTATCTATTTATCTATTCATCTATTTATCTATTTAGTATGTTTTGTATTTCTTTCTTTCTTTATTCGTTTGTTCATTTGATTATTTATTTTATTCATCTATTGTCTCATCTTCCGTGTCCAGCCATTGGCATTCTCCCCACACCGAACATTCCGCTTCTCCCACACACAGCCACATGCAGGTTGACCCGTCACAACCCCGGCACCAGCAGTCCAACAGGAGCAATTTCAAATCAGACAGCCATGAGGCAACCCATCCCAGGAGACACTGCACTGTTGCTGAGTCCCTTGGGTGGTGTTCGAGTCTAGAGTGCCGCCCTGTCACATGATGTCTGGCCAGAATGGAGCATCGCATCCCCTCCATCAGCATTTTGAAAGTGTGGAATTCTGTTACCTTTCACGCTCTGCTCTTGGGGTGACATTATTTACCAATTTTCCCTCCACGTCTAGGCCCTTGATAAGTTCCTATTGACATCGTTGGTATCAGTGGGGGCCGGAATAGCTCAGTTGGTAGAGCGCCGAACTCGTGATCCTGGGGTTGCGGGTTCGAATTTCGGTACAGGGGGATTTTTCCCTCGGAGTTAACATTGGTTCTGACTCCATTTCCCATACAGTCCTTCGATTGGGACTATAAACCGAGGTTCCGTGTGTGAACGCACGCACAACATCTTGCACACACGTAAAATCCCATCACCCACTTTCGGAAGAGAAGGCCAGTTTGGCCGTTGGTATGGAAGACACGTTACACATAGCATGCACCTTCCCCGAAGATGGAGTATGGCTGCCAAGATGGCGGGATAAAAAAAAGGTCATACACACAAAACTCCACTCCCTGTCTATACAGGCAGTGTCCGCAGGAGTTTCAGTCTGTGTACGCAGAAAGAAAGTTGGTATCAGTAACTTCATTGAACGTACATGACGCCGCCCACCATAGGAGTAGGCCTACCCTCACACACACTGACTCAGCGGCTCAGCAATTTATTGTCATCAGTAGGGGGCTCAGTAGATTACGTCCTGCGTCTGTGAATTCAGAACAGGCGCCACTGAACACCACCCAAGTGACTCGGTAGCAGTGCAGTGTCTCCTCTGGTGGGTTGCCTCATGACGACTTGACATTGACTGCTCCCGTGGGGGTGCTGGCGCCGGGGCTGCGTGGGGACCAACCAGGGTGTGGCTGTGGATGGGGAGTGGGAATGTGCTGCGTGGGTGTGATGGCCATGACCCAGACAGAGGAGACAAGAGAAGACATGCATGCTGAACCCGTAGGAGGAATTGGAGTCACAAAGCATCTGAGATCAAAATTGCGCTCTCTCTCTTTCTCTCTCTCTCTCTCTCTCTCTCTCTCTCTCTCTCTCTCTCTCTCTCTCTCTCTCTCTCTCTCTCTCTCTCTGTCTGCCTATGCCTTTGTGTGTCTGTCTTTTTGCTCCATATACGAATTCACACTTTTTATCAAACCTTTTCCAAATTTGATATGCCGACTCATTAGCATCCTGGAAAGATTAAAAAAAAGTTTATGCCAGACTACGTTGCAAAGCGAAGCGATGTGGGGATTCCAAGCGGGCTAAACACACTTCGCTGTTGTCGTTCATGTAGATTCAAAACGCCGTGTTTACTGTACGCCGGAACAGCTCAATTGGGAGAGCGTTAGACTGCTTCAGGATAATTGGGAGAGCGTTAGACTGCTTCAGGATAATTGGCAGAGCGTTAGACTGCTTCGGGATAATTGGAGAGCGTCAGACTGCTTCAGGATAATTGGGAGAGCGTCAGACTGGTTCAGGATACTTGGGAGAGCGTTAGACTGCTTCAGGATAATTGGGAGAGCGTTAGACTGCTTCAGGATAATTGGGAGAGCGTTAGACTGGTTCAGGATAATTGGGAGAGCGTTAGACTGCTTCAGGATAATTGGGAGAGCGTTAGACTGGTTCAGGATAATTGGGAGAGCGTTAGACTGCTTCAGGATAATTGGGAGAGCGTTAGACTGCTTCAGGATAATTGGGAGAGCGCCAGACTGGTTCAGGATAATTGGGAGAGCGTTAGACTGCTTCATGATAATTGGGAGAGCGTTAGACTGGTTAAGGATAATTGGGAGAGCGTTAGGCTGGTTCAGGATAATTGGGAGAGCGTTAGACTGCTTCAGGATAATTGGGAGAGCGTCAGACTGGTTCAGGATAATTGGGGAGAGCGTCAGACTGGTTCAGAATAATTGGGAGAGCGTTAGACCGCTTCAGGATAATTGGGAGAGCGTTGGACTGCTTCAGGATAACTGGGAGAGCGTTAGACTGCTTCAGGATAATTGGGAGAGCGTTAGACTGGTTCAGGATAATTGGGAGAGCGTTAGACTGGTTCAGGATAATTTGGAGAGCGTTGGAGTGGTTCAGTATCGGGGTCTGGCTTCTTTCTTTTTTCAGTGAGGTCTTTAACGGGATTGATGCGGGTATACGGATAAAAATGGAGGGCCGGGGGGGGGGGGGGGGGGGGGGGGGCGTGAAGCGAAGTAGGAGAGGGGAAGGATCAGGAAGCAAGGGGAGGGGGGAGGGGGTATGTAGGGGGTGTGACGGGGAAAGAGGAGACGGCAGGTGGAGGTTGGACAGGGGGGAATGGGGAGAGTGAGGACGGAGTGGGGGGGGGGGAGGGAGGAGAATTGGGAAAAGGGGTGGAGAGGGCTGGGGACTGGAGAAGGGGAGGAGTAGAAGAGGGAACGGGGAAAGGGGAGGAGGTGGGGGGGCGATTTGATGACGTGTCATGCACAAAAGGATCCAGATGATGGAACTGAAGAACAACGGTAAGGCGAGAACACCAAGGGAGTTAATCATCAACACAGAACAGTCACCTTCACTCCCAGTATTGCAATAAACACGTCAATCGCTCTCTCTCTCTCTCTCTCTCTCTCTCTCTCTCTCTCTCTCTCTCTCTCTCTCTCTCTAGTCTGTCATAAAGTCTTAGGAGTAGTTATAGACAACAATCTGTCATGGTCTGAACATGTACGGTCTTTATGCAAAACAGTTTCGAAAAAGATATACCAGCTTTCCAAGATAAGCATTTCCTGGACTGCCATTCACGTAAAATATTTTTTCACGCTTATATTGAATCCCATATAAATTATGCATCAACAATTTGGGATTCAGCTAGTAATCATATACTTAAACCTTTGTTTAGTCTTTATAGACGTTCCCTGAAATTAGTTTTGTTAAAATCGGTTACGTTATCATACTCTGACTATACAGATCTGGATATTTTACCATTAAACTTGAAGCTTAAATTCAATAAAGCTTTTTTCATGTTTAAGATTCTTTCGGGTCGTGCTCCCACTTCAATTACAGAGAAATTTAGATTTAATGAAAATCGCCATTTTCATAAAATTGTAATACCCCGTCCAAGAATAGATATGTTTAAAACCAGTCTTCACTACTCCGGCGGCTTCTTGTGGAACTGCATTTCACCCTCTCTTGATGTTCATGCCAGCATATACAGCTTTAAAAGGGCACTTCATACCCAACTAATGACTGAATTTTCCAATTCATGCTCTTAACCCCCCCCCTCTCTCTCTCTCTCTCTCTCTCTCTCTCTCTCTCTCTCTCTCTCTCTCTACTCTCTCTCTCTCTCTCTCTCTGTCTCTCTCTCTCTCCCTCTCTCTCTCTCCTCTCTCTCTGTCTGTCTGTCTGTCTGTCTCTTTCTCTCTCTCTCTCTCTCTCTCTCTCTCTCTCTCTCTCTCTCTTTCTCTCTCTCTCTGTACTGGTCTCTCTCATCTAGTGTTCCAAAGGTGCTGCTTGTCATGTGTAAATTTTTGTCTTTGCCTACAGGATGGGGTGCCTGTTCAATGATTTTTTTCTCCAGAAATGTGTTATAATTTTATTGTTGTGATAATGTTTCTTTTATATATTTATCTATCTTCCAATAACCATTTTTTCATGAACTATATATGATTACCCCTCCCCTCCAACCCCCACCTGTTTCTCTCTGTCTGTCTGTCTGTCTGTCTGTCTGTCTGTCTCTCTCTCTCTCTCTCTCTCTCTCTCTCTCTCTCTCTCTCTCTTTTCTCTCTCTCTCTCTCTCTCTCTCTCTCTTCCAGGCATTGATTGTGTTCTGTTCTTTTGTGTTAACCGTTTCTTCTTTCTATATATAGCGTTTATGTATGTTTACTTCTATTCTAGATTAGTTTTGCTGATGTTGTTATTGCATTTTCTATATATTTCCCTTCATTGAGGGCCGGATGTAAAAAAGCCATGTTGTGCTTATTCCGCTTTTTCCCTCATTAAAAAAGATTCGTTCGTTCGTTCGTTCGTTCTCTCTCTCTCTCTCTCTCTCTCTCTCTCTCTCTCTCTCTCTCTCTCTCTCTCTCTCTCTCTCTCTCTCTCTCTCTCTCTCTAACACACGCACACACGACATAGAGTTTGACCACGTAATATCTCTGACGCGTCCCCTGCAGTCTGCTGTCGGCTGGGCTATTGGATTTTTAACCTTGAATCTCGTCCCATGCAGTCTGCTGTCGGCTGGGCTATTGGATTTTTAACCTTGAATCTCGTCCCATGCAGTCTGCTGTCGGCTGGGCTATTGGATTTTTAACCTTGAATCTCGTCCCCTGCAGTCTGCTGTCGGCTGGGCTATTGGATTTTTAACCTTGAATCTCGTCCCATGCAGTCTGCTGTCGGCTGGGCAATTGGATTTTTAACCTTGAATCTCGTCCCATGCAGTCTGCTGTCGGCTGGGCTATTGGATTTTTAACCTTGAATCTCGTCCCATGCAGTCTGCTGTCGGCTGGGCTATTGGATTTTTAACCTTGAATCTCGTCCCATGCAGTCTGCTGTCGGCTGGGCTATTGGATTTTTAACCTTGAATCTCGTCCCATGCAGTCTGCTGTCGGCTGGGCTATTGGATTTTTAACCTTGAATCTCGTCCCATGCAGTCTGCTGTCGGCTGGGCTATTGGATTTTTAACCTTGAATCTCGTCCCCTGCAGTCTGCTGTCGGCTGGGCTATTGGATTTTTAACCTTGAATCTCGTCCCATGCAGTCTGCTGTCGGCTGGGCTATTGGATTTTTAACCTTGAATCTCGTCCCATGCAGTCTGCTGTCGGCTGGGCTATTGGATTTTTAACCTTGAATCTCGTCCCATGCAGTCTGCTGTCGGCTGGGCTATTGGATTTTTAACCTTGAATCTCGTCCCATGCAGTCTGCTGTCGGCTGGGCTATTGGATTTTTAACCTTGAATCTCGTCCCATGCAGTCTGCTGTCGCCTGGGCTATTGGATTTTTAACCTTGAATCTCGTCCCATGCAGTCTGCTGTCGGCTGGGCTATTGGATTTTTAACCTTGAATCTCGTCCCATGCAGTCTGCTGTCGGCTGGGCTATTGGATTTTTAACCTTGAATCTCGTCCCATGCAGTCTGCTGTCGCCTGGGCTATTGGATTTTTAACCTTGAATCTCGTCCCATGCAGTCTGCTGTCGGCTGGGCTATTGGATTTTTAACCTTGAATCTTAATTTTTCCAATTACAAAAGTGACCGCAAGCGTATAAGCCTATTTGTACAGTTCTGGTTTTAAGTCATTCTCAGCCTTCAGTTGAACAGCGAGGTCTGTACTGCTGAGTAGAATCGGATGCGTTACCAGCGGCACTGGCTGTTCTGGTCACATCTCAACTGCCATTCAATTCTTGCTGGTCTTGAGCGTTACCAGCGGCACAGCTGGCTGTTCTGGTCACATCTCTACTGCCATTCACTTCTTGCTGTTCTTCAACTCTCTGCCAACTGCCCACCAACCCATCCTCGGGGTTTGCTTGCTATAGGCTTACTGTTTGGCCAGCCAACGCGGAAGATATTTGACAAGGTAGCCTGCTAAAACTGGAATGTAAAGTGTTGCATGAAAATGGAAAGAAATACGATTTATACCCACAGCCCTCCTTCCCCTTCCCTGTCCCTTCTCCACCCCGTTCAATTCCTTATTCCACGCATGCGTGGACAGTGTCGTTGTTTCCGGTCATGGTAAGATCTTAAAGCCCATCTCGCCGTTTTGTTGGCTGTTGTCTGAGCACCATGAGGCCCCGAGAACTGTGAAGTAACATAGTGATGATTTGATCTTTGAGATACTGGCTCACAAGCCATCGGGTCTTTGCGCATTTTGATCCTCCTCCTGTCATCTGAACCATCATCAGCATGAATTAAGCAGTTGGGTTTAAATTCCAATTCATCACTCGTACCTCTGACATTAATACTGGACGCAGTTCGTAACTTCGGTGCTAAGTATGTGACAAAAATCGTTAGTAGAGTTAAACATCATCCACCTTTTACCGAGGTCACAGAGAGATGCGAGAGGTGGAGGAGGAGAGGTGGGGAGGGATGATGCTGGGGTGGGGGTGGGGGTGGGTGGGGGCAGAGAAAGGGGGGTGTTGACAAAGAAGACAAAAGAGCAAAAGGCAAACAGCCCCCTGATTGTAGGACAAGAGAGCAGACGACAAAAGCCAGCTCTCCACACCCTCACGGGCGCACGCGCCGACAACGCTGTGAATATTAATACAGATTACGGGGCCCGCGGCCCGGGGACTGCACGCACGTTCCCCGACTGTCCCCGGCCGTCGCCCTCACCATCTGGTCTGCCCATGTCCGCGCTCTTTTCCGCTCCCTGGGGCTTCCTCTCACAACTTTCATCTCGCCCCTCACACACACACACACACACAGAGAGAGAGAGAGAGAGAGAGAGAGAGAGAGAGAGAGAGAGAGTTCACAAAAATGATGGCTAGAGAACCAGACGAAGACATGCGAAGGCTGTCTTTAAACTTTTGTACAACGTTTGTTTGTTGTTGTTGTTGTTGTTGTTGTTGTTGTTGTTGTCACAACGACAACTGCATACACTGAGTATATTTAACGATGAAAACTGATAACACGGGTATGTAGTGCAGTCACAGTGTAGAAGAAAGCCACCTCTCTCTCTCTCTCTCTCTCTCTCTCTCTCTCTCTCTCTCTCTCTCTCTCTCTCTCTCTTAGAGTTAAGGTTCCAGAGCCTACTGGCCGTGGCACCAGTGAAGTGTCAGAGGCTGACCGTGTGTGAGGCACGGCATCATGGAAGGTAGTGTCTCTCCCTCTCCTTCCGCCGCCATAACCTTCACTGATTGGAATCAGGTCCCCGTTGACCGCGGGATGGACAGAGAGAGCTTTCAAGCCGAAACCTCACGATGCCACGAATGGTTGGAACTGCCCACCCGTCAGGTCCGCAGACAAAGGATCCGTCAGGTCCGCAGACAAAGGACCCGTCAGGTCCGCAGACAAAGGATCCGTCAGGTCCGCAGACAAAGGACCCGTCAGGTCCGCAGACAAAGGATCCGTCAGGTCCGCAGACAAAGGATCCGTCAGGTCCGCAGACAAATGATCTAACAATCTGACTCCGGGCAGCTCAAAGGTACTTTTTGTTGTTTGTGTTGTTTGTATGTTTTACATAATAAGAACAAATAACACATCCCTAACTCCAGCGCTTCCAGCGCCAGTTCGCATAGCACAGGCACTCCGAACTAACAAAGACACTTCGTAGACACAAGGCACTCCGAACTAACAAAGACACTTCGTAGACACAAGGCACTCCGAACTAACAAAGACACTTCGTAGACACAAGGCACTCCGAACTAACAAAGACACTTCGTAGACACAAGGCACCGAACAGACTTCGTACACAAGCACTCGAACTAACAAAGACACTTCGTAGACACAAGGCACTCCGAACTAACAAAGACGCTTCGTAGACACAGGGCACTCCGAACTAACAAAGGCACTTCGTTGACACAAGGCACTCCGAACTAACAAAGACACTTCGCAGACACAAGGCACTCCGAACTAACAAAGACACTTTGTAGCTGTGTCCTTCGTGTCTGCATTTGTGCTAGATGAATTGGTGCCGGAAATAGCATCAGTTTGGAGATAGATGCATGGCATTGTTTCCTCTGGTGAGTAAAAGTTGACTCCCTTATCAAGTACTGACTATTCCCCTTATTAGGTATTGACTATTCCCCTTATTAGGTATTGACTATTCCCCTTATTAGGTATTGACTATTCCCCTTATTAAGTATTGACTATTCCCCTTATCAAGTATTGACTATTCACCTCCTCCCTCCTCATTTAACGGGTCCTTTCAAGGTTAGGTGTGTTTCTTTTCAGTCTATTTTTTTTGGGGGGGGGGGGGGGGAGGGGGTGGGGGGGGAGGGGGGTAGGATGGGGGAGGGGGGTGGATGGGGGTGACGCGACTGTCCTCTTCTCAACAAGATGAGTCTGAAAAAAGCCAGATCAGCCACCAACACTGGACAGTTGTTATACTCTAGCAACGCATTGTAATCGTGCACGTTTGCAAATAGTAGACCGATACGAAACCTTCAGCTTCCGGTTCCGGTGTCAGCACTGTCGACTGCAAACAAGTTTCCGTTCTACGCTGGAACCTGAAATTAACACTGCAGTAGCAAAACTGCTTCAATCTGTTTCATCAGGGAGGCGTCACTCACGTGTAGAAATAAGCCTGACGTCACATCTATGAATAGGCCTGATAGCATTCGTTGCACTCCGTCTGCTGAATTGAAAGGCTAATAGCATTCGTTGCACTCCGTCTGCTGAATTGAAAGGTTACAGAAACAGAAGGGAGGGGTTGCCGCTGAATGGAAAGGTTTGTGAAGAAATGGATGAAGAAAGGAGTTCAGATGAGGGCCTCATGGTCAAGACTTCACAGATGTACACATAACTCGATGTGCCGCTTGTCTGAGCACTTATTTGACACGATTTGAGCGAGTGGTGTGTATGTGTGTGTGTGTGTGTGTGTGTGTGTGTGTGTGTGTGTGTGTGTGTGTGTGTGTGTGCGCGCGCGCGCGCGCTCGCGTGCACGTACTTGGAACACGCGTGATTGCGAACACCTGCCCGTGGACTCCCAAGGGGATGCAGGGGACACCTTCAGTTCCAACTGTGTCCTCGCCGTCTGGGAATTCCGCTTCAATATTTCCTCTTTTGGAAATTCCGCTTCATAATTTCCTCTTTTGGAAATTCCGCTTCATAATTTCCTCTTTTGGAAATTCCGCTTCATAATTTCATAATTTCCTCTTTTGGAAATTCCGCTTCATCATATCCTCTTTTGGAAATTCCGCTTCATCATTTCCTCTTTTGGAAATTCCGCTTCATAATTTCCTCTTCTGGAAATTCCGCTTCATAATTTCATAATTTCCTCTTTTGGAAATTCCGCTTCATAATTTCCTCTTTTGGAAATTCCGCTTCATAATTCCCTCTCTTTTTTTTTCCCTACTCTCTGACTCTACTTTTTTGTTTTTCCTTTTTTGTTTGTTTGTGTGGGGATTTTTTTTTTTTTTTGGTTGTTGTCGGGTGAGGTGGGGGTGTGTCTATCTTAACTGTCCACTACTCTTTTGCTCTGTCCTACGTGTCCCATTTTCCTGTCTTTGTTCTAGGAGAAGTACTGGCATGGGTTTTGTGGTCATCATTCTTAACATGCCAGCATCGGTGTCGTCGTCGTCGTCGTCGTCGTTGTTGTTGTTGTTGATGATGATGAAATCTGCCTACAAGATAACAGACAGTGTATAGATCTATCTGTTTGCCCAGAAAGCCTTGTTTGTTTGTTTGTTCCTTTTTGGTAGTAGGTACATTTAAATGTCTTTTCCAAACCTAAGGAACCTGGGAAAACCAAAACTGAGCGGAATGTCTGGCGTTGTCCGTACGGACTAGCATCCTCCGCATCCAAACTACCAGGCTATTCATTTGTTCTGGCACTCACTCGCTCACATGTTCGCCTGTCATGGACAAGAGCCCCGACGTTCGTGGACTGACCAACACAATCGGATCGATGTGGTGCACGTGTTTGCTCACATGTAACAACATGAAGGCCCGTCATGTAGGAATGCGGTGGTAATCACAGTCATCACGACTTTCCGTGTGTGTGTGTGTGTGTGTGTGTGTGTGTGTGTGCTGGTCGTATTTATTTTCTCTTCAGAATGCTTTGTCCCAATTGTTCATGTGTAGCTGTTGTGTGTGTTGGCGTGCGCTAGATGGACTTTCCCCCGTCGTGCTGCGCTGCCTAAATCAGCTACTGATGGTGTGCATGTCAGAAACGGCCGTCAATCCCACTGGCCACACGCAGTTTGGAAACGTTTTGGCCCTGCTTTCTTTTCATTCAATGCGTTTTCAATTTGTGTCTGGTCTTTTTTTTCTTTTCTTTTTTAAAGACTTTTTTTTTTTTGCCTTGTAAACAAAGTTTCTTCATATACACAAATGGAATGACACAGCATCAAATCTAACATTACAGATTGATGATTTGAACCAAGCACAACAATTTTATGCAGGATGTGTTTTTTTTTCGTGATAGAACGAAAGACATAACTGAATTGTGGAGAAGGGGAATAAATAAATAAATGAATAAACGAACAACAACAACACCACCAAAAAGTCGGAGACATGCACACATACAAATAGTAAAAACATTTCAAACAAATAACGTCCTTTCCTTTCGTTTTCCTTCCTCCCCTTCTCTCTCTCTCTCTCTCTCTCTCTCTCTCTGTGTGTGTGTGTGTGTGTGTGTGTGTGTGTGTTCGTCCTTTTTTTCAGTACGTTAAAACCTGTTCTGATAATCATTAGGCTGGCACCTTCCAGATAAGAAAAAGTTTGTTTTTGTTGTTGTTTTTTGCTACCAGTCCAATAACATATTACAACTGAATGGTGTTACATCGGTTGTTTCTTTAGATTGGTGCAGCGTGTAACCCTTAGTGTGTGTTTGTGTTGAATGATAACAACAGAAATAATAATATCCGGGTTGGGCCGGGCTGTGGTCGAGAGTGTCGGAATGAGCGGCGTGGGCGCACTGCCATGAAGGAGGCACAGAAGATGGGACAGCAAAATAAATAAATTAATAAATAAATAAACAAATAAATGAAAAATGAAATAAAATGGAAGAAATAATAATAATAATAATAATAATAATATTAACAATAATATGCAAGGGGGGAAAAAGATATCACAATGGTAACAGTCATATTTTGTCTTTGATTCTAAAGAGCGCCGAACTCATGATCCTAACGATCCAAGGGTTGCGGGTTCGAATCTCCGCTGGGCTTTTTTTGACACAGAGTGTTTTTTCCTTCGGAGTTAACATTGGCGCTGGATCCATTTCCGAAAAGGCCTTCGAATCAGATTGTACACCGAGCGTCCGACTGTGAACGCACGCATGAATCTTGCACACGCATGAAACCCCAAAAACTTTTGGATAAAAAAAAAAAATTAAGGACTGAAAAACGAGTGATTGATTGGAGACTGAATACGAAGGAAATGAAGTCACGCCAGCCGGCAGTCTTCAGTCGGCGCTCTCCAGGTAGGCAGCCCGCTGTGGACACAAAAACGTGGATTACAGAGCGCTTAGAGTTTGGGTCTCTAACCAAGGATAGGCGCTGTATGAATACTGTAATACACATCATGATGATGATGATAATAAAAATGATAATGATGATGATGGAAACAATAAGAATAGTATAATATTAATAACAACAACAACAAAAATAAAAATAATAATTATAATAATAATAATATAAATAAAAATTTAAAAAAAAATAAAAATAAAACACCAACAACAATACGATATGCGATTATAATGTAATAATGATATGTGATTCTTCTTTTTCGGACTATTTTACCCTGCGTTTGGTTATTTTCATTTCAAATACTAATTTATTTTTCCCTCAGCCTTGTATTCAAAGTTTAAATCTTTAAAAAAAATTTTGAATAACAAGATTTTTTTTTCTGCCAGAATTATGGGATTATAAAGCATGGTCTGATTTTTATTATCTGCACATTAAACAACATGTTTCGTTACTAAACGATCGTTTATCAGGGTGCCGCTTTTCTTTAATTTGCTTTTGACACCCAAAAGGGCAATCTCGATTGAGAGTTTGTGTTCTGAGTGTCATTGTCTTCAGAAAAAAAAAAGCCATTTGTTGCTGTGCAGGCATACACATGTTTTTCAAAGAGAGGGATTATCAACGATGTTATTGTGTCCAGTACAATCAGGGACCGCTACGATGAACATTTTGTCACACGCACACACCGCTCGCGCGGTGCGGCGCATACGCGCATTCAACACACACACAACACACCACACACACACACACACACACACACACACACAACACACACACACAGAAGAGAGAGAGAGAGAGAGAAGAGGAGAAAAGAGAGAGAGAGAGGAGCTCCCAGATTTCAAAAGATATCAATCATTATAAAACAGAGAGAGGACAACATTGTTTGTTTACCATGCTTTTTGTTTAAATCCGCCAGCCCCGGGGTACACACACACACACACACAAAACACACACACACCACACAAGCTGAAGAAAAGAGAGAGGGGGGGGGATAGGGATAGGGGGGGAGGAGAGAGGGAGGGGGTAGGGGTCCGAGCTAGACAGCCTGATGTTCACTTTCCCGTGCCCAAAAGACGGGCAGGCGGTGGGGCCACGTGATCAACACACAGGAGTGGGCATGAGGTGCTGCTACTTAATAACTTCCCCAGCCTCCTGCCTCCTCAACCCCCCTCCCCACCCCCACCCACCACCCTCACTTCTTCCCCGCCCCCTGTCCTCCCTCCCCCCCCCCTTACCCCCCTTTCGTCTTTTTGCCGCGGGCGGGGGTCCCCCTGGGCCACTCAGCATTCAGTCTCCCCCCCCCCCCCCCCCTACCACCCAACCCCCCGTCCACCCTATCTTCCCGCCCCCCCTCCCTCTTCATCACACTCTCCATCTTTTTCCCCCGTCAGAGTGATGGAGGTGTGAAAGCTGTCCCTGGCAAACAGTGAATTCGGTGTGTGGAAGGTCTTGTTTGCAGCCCGGCTGACCGCGAGGGCCCCCTCCGTGTGTAAAGAGAGGTGAAACTGGGCGGGTAGGAAGCACCGTGTGTAAAGAGAGGGAAATCTGGGGGTAGGAAGCACCGTGTGTAAAGAGAGGGAAACTCTGGGGGGGTAGGAAGCACCCTGTGTAAAGAGAGGTGAAACTCTGGGCGGGTAGGAAGCACCGTGTGTAAAGAGAGGGAAACTCTGGGGGGGTTAGGAAGGGACCGTGTGTAAAGAGAGGGGAAATCTGGCGGGTAGGAAAGCACCGTGTGTAAAGAGAGGGAAACTCTGGGCGGGTAGGAAGCACCGTGTGTAAAGAGAGGGAAACTCTGGGCGGTAGGAAGCACCGTTGTAAAGAGAGGGGAAACTCTGGGCGGGTAGGAAGCACCGTGTGTAAAGAGAGGGAAACTCTGGGCGGGTAGGGAAACACCGTGTGTAAAGAGAGGTGAAACTCTGGGCGGGTAGGAACCGTGTGTAAAGAGAGGGAAACTTGGGCGGGTAGGAAGCACGTGTGTAAAGAGAGGGAAACGCGGCGGGTAAGAAGCACCGTGTGTAAAAAGAGGGGAAAATCTGGGCGGGTAGGAAGCACCCTGTGTAAAGAGAGGGAAACTTGGGGGGTAGGAAGCCCCCGTGTGTAAGAGAGGGAAACTGGGCGGGTAGAAACACCGTGTGTAAAGAGAGGGTGAAACTCTGGGCGGGTAGGAAGCACGTGTGTAAAGAGAGGGTGAAACTCTGGGCGGGTAGGAAGCACCGTGTGTAAAGAAGGGAAATCTGGGGGGTAGGAACACCGTGTGTAAAGAAAAGGGTGAAACTCCCGGGCGGGTAGGAAGCACCGTGTGTAAAGGAGGGGAAACTCTGGGCGGGTAGGAACACCGTGTGTAAAGAGAGGGGGAAACTCTGGGCGGGTAGGGAAACACCCTGTGTAAAGAGAGGGGGAAAATCTGGGCGGGTAGGAAGCACCGTGTGTAAAGAGAGGGTGAAACTCTGGGCGGGGAGGAAACACCGTGTGTAAAGAGAGGGGAAACTCTGGGCGGTAGGAAGCACCGTGTGTAAAGAGAGGAAACTCTGGGCGGGTAAAAGCACCGTGTGTAAAGAGAGGGAAACTCGGGGGGGTAGGAAGCACCGTGTGTAAAGAGAGGAAACTCTGGGGGGGTAGGAAGCACCGTGTGTAAGAGGGGGGAAACGGGCGGGTGGAAGACCGTGTGTAAAGAGAGGGTGAAACTCTGGGCGGGTAGGGAAACACCGTGTGTAAAGAGAGGGTGAAACTCTGGGGGGGTAGGAAGCACCGTGTGTAAAGAGAGGGAACTCGGCGGGTAGGAAGCACCGTGTGTAAAGAGAGGTGAACTCTGGGCGGTAGGAAGCACCGTGTGTAAAGAGAGGGGAAACTTGGGCGGGTAGGAAGCACCCTGTGTAAAGAGAGGGTGAAACTCTGGGCGGGTAGGAGCACCGTGTGTAAAGAGAGGGAAACTCTGGGCGGGTAGGAAGCACCGTGTGTAAAGAGAGGGTGAAACTCTGGGCGGGTAGGAAGCACCGTGTGTAAGAGAGGGGAAATCTGGGCGGTAGGAAGCACCGTGGTAAGAGAGGGAAACTCTGGGCGGGTAAGAAGACCGTGTGTAAAGAGAGGGAAACTCGGGCGGGTAGGAAGCACCCTGTGTAAAGAGAGGGAAACTCTGGGCGGGTAGGGAAACAACGTGTGTAAAGAGAGGGAAACTGGGCGGGTAGGAAGCACCGTGTGAAAAAAGAGGGTAAAAATCTGGGCGGGTAGGAAGCACCGTGTGTAAAGAGAGGGTGAAACTCTGGGGTAGGAAGCACCGTGTGTAAAGGAAGGGAAACTCTGGGCGGGTAGGAAGCACCGTGTGTAAAGAGAGGGTGAAACTCGGGGGGGTAGGAAGCACGTTGTAAAGAGGGAAAATTGGGGGGTAGGAGCACCGTGTGTAAAGAGAGGGTGAAACTCTGGGGGGGTAGGAAGCACCGTGTGTAAAGAGAGGGGAAACTCTGGGCGGGGAGGGAAACACCGTGTGTTTAAAAAGAGGGAAAACTCTGGGCGGGTAGGAAGCAACGTGTGTAAAAAGAGGGTGAAACTCTGGGGGGTAGGAAGCACCGTATGTAAAGAGAGGGGTGAAACTTGGGCGGGGAGGAAGCACCGTGTGTAAAGAGAGGGTGAAACTCTGGGCGGGTAGAAGCACCGTGTGTAAAGGGCAGGGGAAACTCTGGCGGGTGGGAACACCGTGTGTAAAAGAGAGGGGGAAACTTGGGCGGGTGGGAAGCACCCGGGGTAAAGAGAGGGTAAACTCTGGGCGGGTAGGAAGCGATGCGGTTGAAAGCAAAACGTGTGTCTTTCAAGGTGAAAAATCACATTCAAAATTTGTTTTTAGTTGTACATTGAATAAGGAATATGTCTACTTTTTTATATTTTATCCATCCAGCCTTTTATGAAGAAAGGGGGAAAAAATGTAGCGAAAACAAACAAACAAAAAATGCATGCAAAGATATTTGAGGATGAAAATAGGTACTAATTATGCACAACATAACAATGGCCAACAGAATATACGTTCTTGATCTCCTTGAAAGTCTCCTGTGATCGATCAAAATACTTTACCAATCGGAAATGATCGATCGAAATACTTTACCAATTGGAAATGATCGATCAAAATACTTTACCAATCGGAAATGATCGATCAAAATACTTTACCAATCGGAAAAAGACCTCCATCGGTTTCATTGTTCACCTCCTTAAAGCATTCCCAGGGTCTGGCTTTAACACTTTACTCATTTGAAAAAGACCCCCCAAGTCCTAGTTTTAATTTAATCACCTCCTATTTTTAGGTCTTCCATTCCTTTGCTGATTCCTCATGATCTAGTTTTAATTTTTATTACCTTGAAAAAGGACTCCCCCCCCCCCCCCCTCCCCTCCATCACCACCTCCGATCTTGTTTTCCTTTTCCTTTACGTTGAAGGCAAACCAAGATTGACGCACGCCGCTTAACGAATTCTCTCCTTGACGCGGATGGTTTAAAAAGAAATATTCCTCTTAACACAAATGTTAAGGCCTACTGCTGTATTTCAACGGAAAGGGTGAAAAAGGTACTTGGCTCTCAGTGTGCTTTTAAACAGTTTCTAGCTTATACTAAAACGCTATTGTGACGTAAGAAAAAAGGTGAAATTTTGACTGTCCGACACAAAATATCCGACATTCTTGTTCTAAGCTCTTTGAAAGAAAGAAAAAATGACAACAACAACAATAATAACAACAATTCTATACAACTACAGATATCGACACAGAATTGTACGTTTTAACTGACGCAGGAAAACAAGGTTAGCCCCCCTCCTTCTCCTTTTTTTTTTTAAAGGTGAGTCTTTCTCTTTCTCTTTTCTTTTTTGCAAGACTGCCATCACTTTAACACGGTACGTCGCGTTGTTCAAGTTTCTATTATCTTGAAGGACCCCGATGATCTTGTTCTCATTGGTTATCTCGAAGGACCCTCTCCCCCCCCCCCCCCCCCCCCCCCCCCTCCCCCTCCCTTCTCCCACGTCCCTTCCTCCACAAATCGTCTTTTCTATAGTTCATCACCTTGAAGGACGGTGTCCAAGTCCCACGCCCCCGCCCCTCCTCATGATGCTGTATTGCGTACCCTCCTCATGATGCTGTATTGCGTTACCTTGAAAGAGTCCCAGGTTTCC
This sequence comes from Conus ventricosus, assembly GCA_018398815.1. Classification (NCBI taxonomy): domain Eukaryota; kingdom Metazoa; phylum Mollusca; class Gastropoda; order Neogastropoda; family Conidae; genus Conus; species Conus ventricosus. Next base: position 2,457,194 of record CM031604.1, on the reverse strand, counting down.
TGTTTTCACTTGCTGCATTCCTTGTCATGTACCACTCACAATGAAACATGTTCTTTTAGAGTGTTTGGGACTTGCATGATGAGAGACACAAACATTTTACAGCAGACTCCATGAAAACCTTGCTCAGAGATTTTTCACCTGATGTGATCTTTGGATTTCTGAAAGAGATTAACATTTTTCACCTGATCTGAGATTTTACGGTAAAAAGATTTTTTTTTTTAATTCAGGTGTGTTTTCAGAAGAATGTGAATGTGAGTTGATTTTAACGCGGTGACGGCCCTGATATGGCCCCTTGCGGTCGGCGGGGCAATAAGCAACATGACCTTACCTGACCTCTTGAAGGATTCGCGCGATCCACTTCAACTTTTCACCATCTTGAAGGACATCCACCGTCTAGTGTTGGTTTGTCAGACTTTACCCATAGTGTTGCTACGCTTGCTAGTTTTCTCAATCCATTTCACATCTGTTCATGACATTGGGGGAGGGGGGGGGGGGGGGAGGGGGGGTGCTAACAAGAGCAATTTAAACACGGGCTAGGTTTGCCCAGTACAAAGAAATATGGCCCAGTATTCACAACAGATATAGATGTTGTTGTTTTTTTGTTAGTACTGTTTCGTTGTTCAAACAATTCTGAAACAAGATTATAATCTATTTTTAAGTAATTTGCAGTCACTCACGGGGTAACTATATGGAGAGAAGAAAACCACCAACAAAACAACACATACTACAAAGAGAAAACAAATACCAGACACGTCATTGGAAGCTTTGGAATGAAATATTCAATCTTCTGCAGCTTGAACAATACTCTGTACTTGCGTAGGCGGTGTTTTTTTTACGTCTGTAT
>CM031604.1:2438850-2451350 GCA_018398815.1 Conus ventricosus | reverse complement strand
CTTCTCATTGTTGTTGTTCGTCAGGCTTTTGTCCGACAAGTTCAAGACGTTGGGGATGCCGGGCCTGTGTTTAGGCGGGGTCTGTGGCAAAGGAGCATCGCTGTCAGGTTTCTCCAGAGTCGACAGGGAACTGCCTCCTAGCGTCTGCGCTCACGGAACTGCAGTCTGACGCCGTCCGCTTCAGGCGCCGAGTACGGGTCCTTGACGGGCGACAGAAGGGAGGCTTTGTTGATGCTGGCGCCGCGTGCTTTGAGGACAGCGGCGGGAGACAACTGTGCCAGTCTCCAGACGTCCAGACCTGACCCCCCGAGTTCCGCCAGAGCGCTCAGCTCCCCCATCCCCAGCAGGCGAGGATCCAGTCCTCCCTGATGTCGAGCTGATGCGGCCAGGGCAGCGGCCGCCACGGCAGGGTTCTGTGGATGGTGGCCGGCCTGCAGCTGGTGGTAGAGCGAGAAGCTGCGGAGCATCTGCACGTGGTAGTCCTCCCTGCTCCTGGCCACGGAGAAGGCGGGGTGCATGAAGATGGGCAGGAGCTGCTGCTGGAGCTGCTGGTGACACGTCATCTCAGCGGCTGAAGGCATGCTCAGGTCGGTGGGATTGTTCACCGACGCCCTCAGATCCATGGGGAAAGGGAAGGGAGGCAACTTGTGCAACTTCCGACCAGCCGCCTCCGCCTGTCGCAGAAGAGTGGAGGTGTAGTGGGGGTGGGGGTGAAGGGGCTGAGAAGGGACATGCTTGCTGTCCGTTCCGCTGGGGGGACAAGGCACGGGGACGGGGAGAAGGCCCTGGACCTCACCGCCGGGCAGACAGGCCCGTGGTCACCTCGGCCCCTCCTGTCCGGCTCTGCACGCTTGTCCACCAGTCTGTGCACGACCGCCGAGTCCACCCTCTCCTGACCGTTTCTGACAAAGGGCCGAGGTAGCTTGCTGTCTGTAACAGCCGGCTGTGGCTGTCTGCTGCTGTCTGCCGGGTTTTTACTGGATTCTACGGCGTCCCGAAGGCCCTGACGGGAATCTTGGTGAAGGCACTGTGTGGGAGATCTTCTGCTGTCCACCATCCTCTGCGGCTGGCAGCTGTCGGCCTCTCTCACGGCAGGGGACCGGGACCTGGCCCTGGGAGACGTTCCGCGCCCTGCTGGCTCCTCCGTCTGCCTCACCAGCATGCGGTCCTCCTTGACTTCTGACCGGGCGTCCCTGACCTCTGACCGCGTGTCCCTGACCTCTGACCGCGTGTCCCTGACCTCTGGCCGCGTGTCCCTGACCTCTGGCCGCGTGTCCCTGACCTTGCTGGCTGTCCCGTGACTGGACTCCATGATGCTGTCGATGGAGAACGCCAGGCGAGGTTTGGCTGGGGGGCCTTGAGGCGGCTTGAAGGGACTGAGGGTCTTCATGGTCAGACGCTGGGAGCCGTTGATCGACGTGGAGGAGATGGTGGGGGTAGCTTCAGCGTCAACGGCCGGGTCACGTGGTCTTGATGCTCCTTGCTGATTGGCCCGGGCGCGTGGGAGAGAGAGGAGGAGAGGGGTCCTGCGTTCTGCGTCTCCATCACCGCCCCCCCTACAACACAGGAGAACACTCTCATCACCACATCAACGCCCCCCCTAAAACACAGGAGAACAGGACTCTAATCACCACATAACCGCCCCCCCCCCCCCCCTACAACACAGGAGAACAGGACTCTCATCACCATATCACCGCCCCCCCCAAAAAAAAAAAAACAACACAGGAGAAACAGGACTCTCATCACCATATCACCCGCGCCCCCCCCCCCCCCCCCCCTACAACACAGGAGAACACTCTCATCACCATATTCCCTCCCCCCCTACAACACAGGAGAACAGGACTCTCATCACCATATCACCCCCCCCCCCCCCCTACAACACAGAAATACGGGACTCTCATCACCACATTACCCCCCCCCCCCCAACAACACATGAGAAAGAGACTCTCAGCACCATATCACCCCCCCCCCCCTACAACACAGGAGAACAGGACTCTCATCACCACATCACCGCCCCCCCTACAACACAGGAGAACACTCTAATCACCACATCACCGCCCCCCCCCCCCCCCCTACAACACAGGAGAACAGGCCTCTCAGGGCTGATCCTTCTAACTATCGACCAATCTCTATTCTATCATTCTTTCAAAACCATTAGAACAACACATAAAAAAAGTGTCTTCTTTCTCATGTCAAAAATCGATCTACTACATCCTAATTGTCACGGTCAAAAATAAACAACCAAAGTCGTGGTCCAGTTGTTCGGACATAAGCTCAAACTCAAATATTCTGAGCGCTAGGCAGACGGCCCACATGTCGGTCCAGCCAATTAAGCATAGCTGAGAGGCCCCACGAGAGGGTCTGTCCACCCAAAGACGGACTAAGTAGCTGACCAACGCCTCGATGTCTGGTCAAACGATCTCGACGCCCGGATCAGACTCATCCACCAACTTGGGCACAGCGAGGAGGCTAATCCTAATCCTCTACGAGACGTACTGTCCACCAGACAGACTAAGTAGCTGACCGACGCCTCGATGTCTGGTCAGACGAGTCTCAATAGGTCTGGCCAGACTGATCTAGCCAATTTACGACGTCCCCGGGAAAGGAGAGGGAGAAGGTATGTGTGGTGGGGGTGAGTCTCAATAGGTCTGGCCAGACTGATCTAGCCAATTTACGACGTCCCCGGGAAAGGGAGAGGGAGAAGGTAGTGTGTGGTGGGGGTGAAATCAAGCTAATCAACTAAATGACCAATTGACCACCACAGAGAGTAAGGCGTGTAGGCGTGACTGTCATGATTTGAATATCCAATGGAATTAGAGGGAGATAACTTCGGTACGAGCGTAAAAATACTGACCAATGGTACTCAACCCTTGGACACGTAGTAGGGAATAAAGTAATTGTGGGTGAGAGAGAGAGGGAAGAACGAAGAGAGACAGAGAGAGAGGAAGAGGTTCTGTGTAAGCTCTGACGAGAGAGAAGCAGAGAAGATGAGGGGAGAGAGAAAGAAACAATTGAGAGATTAGCTCGAGATAGTCTGCAGAGGAAGGACTAAGGAGAGATGTGAGAAGAGAGTTGCTAACTAATGAAGAGGAAAAGAAAGAAAGAAAAAGAAAAGAAAAGCAACCATGTCCATTTGATAAGCAGACTAGAAGAGAGAGAGAGAGTGCCATGCGTTAATGCAGGAAGAAGAAAGGAGAACAGATCGATGTTGATAGTCACTGTTCCATCTTAACCGGGTTCGACCTCATAACCTGGCAGCGTCACTTCGTCAAGCAGAACCACAGACCAACGCCAGTGCCAGCAGTCTAACCTGACCAGGTGCCAGCAGACCAACACCAGTGCCAGCAGTTGTGTCGTGCTTGTGAAAGTGACAGTGAAAAGAAAAAAAAAGAAAAGAAAAGACAGTGATTCGTGAATAGTTTAAGATCACCTGGGCCCGGTAAAGTAGAAATCTATTTATACCCGGTAGTTAATGATGTTTTAGATAAATGATTTTGTGAAGTTCAGGAAAAAGAGAATGTTTTATTTTGTTTGATTCCATATGCATTGATGTTTCTTTCTATGATCATGTGTAGTAAAGTTATAGACTTTACTAGTGGTTTGATATGACGAATGCCCTGATATATAATGAGATTGTAAGCAAGCTGTGAGTGTGTTTGGGCTGTGCGCTAGTCCTTCCTCCATCGACATCACCCGAGGTTGACAATTTATTGGCGAGCCTGCCAGGATATTCTGCCCATTTATTATAATTGTTCAACTTCTCAGAGAGGAAGCTGGTGGGATTCAAGTATTGTAATCCTAAGACAAGGGTTGTCTTACTGTAAAGTTCCCAAGATAGTTAAACACTAGGGTTGGCATTGCTTCCAAGATAGTTAATACTAGGCTTGGCATTTCAGCCCCAGAGTACTTATTTCGCACAGATTGCCTAAATTCGCTCTCATAGTTGGTCAGGCGCTGGGCGTCTTATAAAAACTAACTACATTGTCCCAAGCTAATATTATCATTCATAGGATTGTGCTATTACGTCACTCGTGTCGGGAACCACCAGTTGGGTGTCGAAGTAATAAAATCTTGTTCAAAAAAAAAAAGAAGATATAATGGTGGAAGAAAAGAACACCCCTATTGAACAACTTGTGAGCGTCGCTCGTGATCGGTTACTCAGAGATGAGTTGCGTGCATTCGTTGAAAACCAGCAAAAGATGGGAAAAGGGGTGAGCGAGCGAAAGACGCCGTATCGCAGTAGAGGCGCAGGAAACAGAAAGATAAGGATTCAGGCTAATGATAATCGGGCTAGGGAAGAAACAGAAAGAATGAAGCGGGAAAACAAAAAGAAAAAAAGGGGGAAGTGCGGGAAACAAAAGAAGAAGCAGGAAATGGAAAAAATTAAAAGGGTTTCAATTAGAGTTAGAAAAAGTGGGGAAATAAAAAGGGGAGCCCACCGAGGAGGGTAGTTCACTTTCCATTGACCCCTGTGCGCAGTTACGCCCCCCGCCCAAAAATTTCCCAAAAATTTCCTGAAGGAACCGATTCATTGATGCATACATAAAGTCTTTTTCGAAAGGGTTTTGCGACCATCAGGGTTGGCCTTCAGAAGAGTGGGCATAAATTTTGTCACCCTTATTTGAGGGAAGGCATTAAAATTTTTCACTGCTTACCAGCAGAAAAACAGTCTGTTTTCCCGGCGCTTTTAAAGGGAATTTTTGATAAAAAGGAAATTGACCTCACAGGGGAGGGTTCGGGAAGAAATTTCGTTCCGTAAATTACAAGCAGGTGAGCCCGTACCTCTTTTTGGGGCACTTTTTAGATCACTTTTTTGATAAATGGTTAATTTTGAGGGTACAAAAAAAGGATTTTCCCCTGAATTGAAAAGCTTTTTATGAAAGAACAGTTTTTTTTCATTGGGGGCCCGATTAACAAAAACATTTGAAAGAGAAAACAGCCAAGACAGCAGGAATTTTTTGGCTGAAGTAGCAGGGGTGTACGGGGAGGCACTTGGGCACTAAGGTCCCGGAAAAAGGTTGCTAGGCACAGGTGAAAAGAGTGCAAGAGCCCTAGGGATTTTTCCTGCAAAGTCTGCAAACCCAGTGGGGGGCAAAGAAGGGCAAGGGGCCCATAGGTTTCATTTGTCACAAGAAGGGACATGGGGCAGGGCCGCTGGGGTTCCGGGAAGGGCAGCAGCCTTGCAAAAGTCGAAAAGGGGCCCCAAAGGGAAAAACGCCCTTTGCAGGGGAAACCCCAAAAAGGGGTTTCATTCGGAAAGGGTGGAATTTGCACCTATGGCTACCGGGGGACAGCAGTCAGTGTCGGGGAAATGGGGGGCACTGGGGCGAGGGGTTTTTTTACCAGTGGAAAAAGGGGTGGTTTGGGCCAGCAGGGGGGAAAGGGGTTACGAGACCACTGGTTGTTCTTGGGGTTGTAGTACGAAAAACGCTGGTCGAAAAAGGGGGATTTGACAGGAAAAACCCAGACCTGAATTTCTAATCGAGGGGCACTTGAGGGATTTTCCATTCCCAAGGGATAGAAGTACGTCCCCCCTTTTACTTCTCACGAGTTGTCTGCTTTTGGTGATGGAGAAACCCCTTTCATATTTAATCATTGGAAAAAACCCCGGGTGAAAGGGGATCCGGGGGATCCTGATTTTTTGACGGGCTACGGGGGGCAAGCATTTTCAAAAAAGGGAGCAAGAGGGGGAAAAAAGGGGTTTAAACCTTTATCTTTTTCCCAAAGAAAGGAATCACCTAGATGTGCCCCCTGATGATTTTTAGGGCAGCGCAGGAAAAAACCCCTTCGCTCGTGAATTTTGGGATTTTGGCAAGGGGTGGAGAAAAAAACGGGGTTTAGAGGAGTGAACAAATTTTTTTGGAAAAGGGCGGGCTTTTTGGTACCGATTGTTCCCCAAAGGGGAAGACGGGAAAGGGGGACCATCATTTAGGGGTCCCAAAGCGGGTTTATCGTGACCCTGTCTGTCAGGGGGCCCACGACCCGTTCGGCGGGTCATCTCGCACCAGAAAAAACAGTTTACCGAATTTTTGATAAATTTCATTGGCCAGGACAAGGGCCCAGACATAAAAGCGTTTTTTTCATGTCATGTGACTTTGTAAAAGGGTCAGCCCCAAGAGGTGAAGGGGGAAAGCACCCCCTTAAAAAACCCCCTTTTTAAATTTTACACACCTTAAAGGAGGGTGGCTGTGATCGTTGGGCCCCCAATGGGCCCCCTTTCCCAAAGGGGGGAAACGGGGAATGTTTGAAGCTTTTGACTACGGACCAATATCCAGAAGCATTGCAGGGAAAGGGGCGAGATACGCAACGGGTTCCAAAGGGCTGGTAGCCCATCTTTTCTCCCCCGTGGGTGTCCCAGCACAAATTCTCAGTGCGGGGGGGGTCACGGGTTCCCTCAGGCGTGTTTGAAGGGGGTCAACGGGCTGCGGGGATCACACAGTTTTTTTTCTCACAAACCCCATACCACCCACAATGCAATGGCTTGGGGGAAGTTTAAAGGGTGTGCTGAAGGCATTTTAAAAAGAAGCTCGTAAAAAAAAGGGCCCAGCGGGGGGGGAAACCGCTACATTCCAGGGGCACTTTTTCGCCTACGGGGAAGCCCCTCGGGAAACAAAACCGCTTTTCGTTTTTTTGAGCTGCTTTATGGGGACAGTTCGGGACCAGTTTTGCATTCTCAAAACGGGGGCCGAGAACAGGATCAAAAAAGGTCAAAACCAATTATCATATGGGGGCCCCTACGAAATAGGCTAGAGAACAGGAACCCGCAAGGGAATTTTGGCGGGAGGCAGGGTCTTTCCCAAAAGAAGCAATAGGAAAAGGAATAAAGGAAGTTTTTCCCTTTCAAGGGGGAGAAAATCCTGTTACTGTTTTCCCACGGATCACAACAAGCCCCCGGATGCATTGGAAGGCCCAAATTCCCCCTCATTAAAAAGGGTAGACCCGGACTACCGAATCGATGTGAAGGGGAAATAAAAATTTTTTTCCATAAAATTTTTGCTCCGCAAAAAATTTTCACCGGGCCCTCAGCACATAGGCGCGCAGAAAATCTTGATGGGGTGAAGGAGACCCAGCAAAAAGGGGGAATTTTTGGGGCCTGATTTTCCGGGAAAGAGTCAACAGGGATGTGTCACGTATAAAGGCTGACAGTGGGAGACAGGGGGAAGTTAGGGGGTTCCTAGAAAAAGGGCCCCCCCCGACTGAAAAACCCCGGGGCCGGGGAAAAACCTAAAAGACATGTACGGGGATTTTAACATCGAAAAAAACCCGTCCATGTGAAACCCTCCCCCAAATCCCATATCCCCCCCCCAAAGCAAGTGATCGAGGGGAGGTAAAAAAGATTTTGGGAGACCTTGGGGGTTTGAACCTTTCCAAATCACCCGGAATAGTGCACCCTCGTTTTTAGTGAGGAAAAAGTCAGGTGAGCATCGGGTTTTGGTTTTACTATAGACGGGCTGAACCGGTCCCCCAAGGTCGATGCAGAGGTTTATACCGAAAAGGAAACCTTTTGCTCAGATCCCCCACCCAAAAAACAAGAGCCAGTATTTTACCAGGGTAGATCGACAAGGGTTACGGGAAAAACCGGGGGTGGGGGACTCAAAGGAAGTCACAGCATTTTTCCACCCCCATGGGGCTATACCTTTGGCGATAAATTCCTTTTTGGGGGTGGGCAACGCAAACCCGAAATCTTCTCTCGGGTGATGAGGAATTATTTAAGGGATTGGGGAAAGGGTTGGAAATTTTATGGAGACATTTTGGGTAGCATTTCCCAGACATGGGAGGCATAGAGGAGCTTTGACAGTTTTAAGAGGTTGAGACAACCAATTCCCCCACAGCCCCAAACCCAAAAAAGTGCCGATTGGTTTTCCAACCTGGGTTTTCCCAGGTTTTTTTTGTCGGGGGCGACACAAAACACCGGGAAAAAGGAAAGGTGGGGAAGAGGGTGAAATTTAAAGGGCCAAAACCAAAAAAGAATCAAACGGCCCAGGGGTTTTTTTGGCTTCTATAGGATTTGTCCCAAAATTCCGCAGCAATCACGAATCCTCTCATGATTTGGTCAAACAAAGGGGAAAACCCGGGGGTGGTCCCAGTGGTCAAAAACCCCTGCAACAAGCACTGCGAAAGGGGTTTGGGAAAAACTTGGTTCCCATCCCATCTTGGGAAACTACCAGATATGTCCAAACCATTTTTTTTGCGGAAAAGATCTACAGGGGTTGGGTAGGGCATATTTTTTCAGGGGCATGAAAAAGGTCGGTTTTCCTTTTTGAGGTTTTGCGACAGAAGTTGACAAAGGGGGGAAAAAGGGGACCAACTGTAGAAAAAGGTGTTTTGGGCCCTTTGGGGCCATGCAGAAATTCCCCCAAATACTTGTAGGGAAAGAGTTCGTGATAGAGACTGATCCCTTTAACCCTCAATTCCCCGCAGAGGGGGCAGTTGAAAAAAGCAGAGTGCTGCTTTTGGGGGAAAGGCCCTTGTAGCCCCACAGGGATCAAAGGGGAGTACATTTCCCGGGCGACAGAATGTCGAGCTGACTACTTTTAAGGCCCCTGTTGTCTACAAGCTGCAAAACCCGAGGAAGTCAGTCTTTTCCGGGGGCTTTTTTTTGTTTAAAAGGGTTTTTATTACAGTTATTTGATTGGATATGGGGTTTATTCCCCTTGGCTATGGGTTTAAATTTTGTGTGAGATTTTTTCATGTAAATTATTTTTGTTTTGGGCATTCCCTTCCCTTTTGGGAGTAATGCATTTATTTGCAATAAGTGAGGAAAGGGATTCCCAGTGAAGGGTCTTGGGTCGGATCATATTTTTGTGCTTTTCATAAAATTTTGAAGAGGGGAGATGGGAAACCCAGGTTTGGGGAATTGGGTAAGTGCGCACAGAGGGTTTTCCCAAAATGAGGGGAAATAACGCAAGAGCGCACCAATGATAACTCCCCCTTTGGGGGGTGGGTTTTTTAAAAATAATGGTATATTTTATAATTTTGAAAACCGTTGGGGTAAAGGTTTTTCAAACTTTGCATTTTAGGGTGTGGGGTCAGCAAAACGGGTTTTTTTTTTTGTTTTTTTACCGTTGTTTTTAGACCCAAAGCCCGGGGCTTTTCCCTTTTTCAAGGGGGGAAAATTTTCAGGGGGGCAAAAAAAACAACCAAAGTCGTGGGCCAGGGGGTTCGGGCATAACTCCAAAATCAAAAATTCCCGAGCGCTAGGGAAAACGGCCCACGTGTCGGGTCCCGCCAATTAACCAAAAGCGAGAGGCCCCACGGAGACGGGCTGTCCAGCCAAAAAGGACAAAATAGCCGACCGCCTCGATTTTCTGGGGCAAACGATTTTCGACGGGCCCCGGTCAGACTCATCCACCAACTTTGGGGACAGCGGGAGGCCAATCCAATCCTCTACGGAGAAAGTACTGTCCAGCCAACAACTAATAAACTGACCGACCCCCTCATTTTCTGGTCAACGAGTCTCAAAAGGGGCTTTTGGGGCCCAAATTTAAACCCAGCCAATTTTCGACGTCGCCGGAAAGGGGGAGGGGGGAAGGTTTGTGTGTGGGGGGGTGAAATCAAGCCCAATTAACTAAAAAAACCAAATTTACCACCACAGAGAGTAAGGGGTGTAGGGGTTTACTGTCAATATTTTAATATCCAATGGAATTAGAGGGGGATAACTTTGGTACGAAGGCGGTAAAAAAAACTGACCAAAGGTACTCACCCTTGGACACGTAGGTAGGGAAAAAAGTTAAAGTTGGGTGAGAGAGAGAGGGAAGAAAGAAGAGAGACAGAGAGAAGGAAGAGGTTCTGTGTAAGCTCTAAAGAGAGAGAACAAAAGAATGAGGGGGGGAGAGGGAAAAGAAACAAGGAGAGATTACTCGAGTTTGTCCCCAAAAAGGAAGGGCTAAGGAGAGAGGGGGAAAGAGAGTTGCTAACTAAAGAAAAGGAAAAAAAAGAAAAAAAAAAAGAAAAGAAAAGCAACCCTGTCCCTTTTATAGAGCAGACTAAAGAAGAGAGAGAGTTTCCAAACGTTTTAAAGCAGGAAGGGAAAAAAAGGAAAAAGTCGAGGGGGAAAAGTCCACTGTTCCTTTTTAACCGGGGTTCGACCCCCATACCTGCAGCGTCACTTTTCAAGCGAAAAACCACAAACCCAAACCCCGTGGGCCCGCAGCTAACCCGACCAGGGGCCAGCAGACCCAAAACCAGGTGCCACAGTTTTGGGCTTTCTTTTTGAAAGTGACAGTGAAAAGAAAAAAAAAGAAAAAAAAAAGGGCTGGATTGGGAAATTTTGACACCTGGCCGGGAAAGTAGAAAACAATTATACCCGGGTTTGTTTTAAAGGGTTTTTTTTAGATAAAAGATTTTTTGGAAATTCAGGGAAAAGGGGAGAAGGGTTTTTTTTGTTTGATTCCCTATGCTTGAAAAAGTTTCCCTTTTTAAAGATATGTGTAGTAAAGTTTTAGAACTTTTTCTAGTGGTTTTTATGTGACGAAAGCATGATATATGAATGAGATTGTAAGCAAGCTGTGAGTGTGTTTGGCTGTGCGCTAGTCCTTCCTCCATCAACATCACCCGAGGTTGACACTAATCAATCCGATTTAGAGAGAATCACTCTTGTCAAACAGCTCTTACTAAGTAGTTGATCGATGGCTTTCAAACATAAACAACAAACACTTTCAGGAGTACTCTTCGTGGATTTTGCCAAAGCCTTCGATGTCATTAATCATGAACTTTTGCTCAGAAAGTTAACTATTTATCGACTAGCTCCGACACTCTAAATCTCATTTCATCCTTCCTTTCCAACAGGCAACAATTAGTATTATTAAATGATTGTTATTCTACTTTGATTCCCAATAACTTTGGTGTACCACAAGCTCAGTGCTTGGTCCACTGCTGTTCTTATTCTATATTAATGATTTACCATTAACCTTGACTTCGCATTGTGAAATGTTTGCCGATGATACCACTGTTGACACTAATAACTCTAATGCCCAGCAAGTCTACCTTGACATTCAGAAAAATATCAACCTTCTCGTTAAATGGACACAACTCAATCATATGTGTCTGCATCCTCAAAAAACGAAATTCATGTTGATTACAACAAGGCAAAAACGTCAAAATGTATCCGAAAACTTGCCAATCCTTTATATTGGTAATGAAAAAATCAAAGAGGTTTCTAATCACAGAGTCTTAGGAATAACAATCGACAACAACCTATCTTGGTCGAAACATTTAGAACTTCTTTCCAAAAATCTTGCCGTAAAACTGTATCAGCTCAGGAAAATAAAAAACTTTTTAGATTATCACACCAGAAAATTATTCTTTCAATCTTATATTCAACCAAATATTGACTATGCTTCGACACTCTGGGATTTAGCGGGCAATAAGTTGCTTAAACCATAAGACTAGTATATACAAGAGAGCTGTTAAAATAACAATTGATGAACCCTCGCTAGAACACCCTGATTATGAACGAGCGGGTATCCTTCCATTCAAGACCAAACTATTGTACAATAAAGCACTCTTTATGCATAAAATACTACACGGCAGTGCCCCTTCCTATTTAATGAATATATTTACTTCTAATGATCATCGACATTCGCATAAAATAAATCTCCCTTTCCCCATCAATTAATTTATGCAAATCAAGCCTTGCTTATTCTGGGGCTGGCTGTGGAATAATATCCCAGAAAAACTAAAAAACGAACCAAACCCTAGTAAATTTAAATCCAATCTTTTTACGTACTTGATGTATCTTTCTGATCTTACACCACTTTTCCCAAAGATGTACCAATAACTGCTCTGTGAAAATGTTTCATTTTCCTTATCAGTTCTTCCTTTACTTTCATCCCCCCTGCTGTTATTCTTAATTGTCCCCCATCCCACTCCATCCTACTCCCACCCCCACCGTCTCCCACACCTTCTGTTGGTGTTCCCTCTGTACATAGATTTGTGTCCTTTTGTATTTTCATATTTCATATTTAAGAGTTATTTACCATTATTTTATATAATCAATTTTTTTTCTTTTCCTTTCTTAAATTTCTTTTGGCCCCGGAGGGCTGATGTAAAAAGGCAGTGATGCTTATTCCATTACCCTCTGAAAATAAAATTCGTTCGTTCGTTCGTTCGTTCATCACCACATCACCGCCCCCCCCCCCCCCCCCCCCCCCCCCCCCCCCGCCTACAACACAGGAAACACGATTCTCATACCACATCACCACCCCCCCCCCCCCTACAACACAGGAGAACAGACTCCATCACCATATCACCGCCCCCCCCCCCCCCCTACAACACAGGAGAACAGGACTCTCATCACCATATCACCGCCCCCCCCCCCCCTACAACACAGGAGAACAGACTGTCATCACCACATCACCGCCCCCCCCCCCCCCTATAACACAGGAAACAGGACTCTCATCACCACATCACCGCCCCCCCCCCCCCCCTACAACACAGGAAACAGACTCTCATCACCATATCACCGCCCCACCCCCCCCCCTACAACACAGAGAACAGGA
>CM031604.1:2421350-2433850 GCA_018398815.1 Conus ventricosus | reverse complement strand
TTTATTAGTTTATTGTAATTTAGTTCCTTGCGGATTCATTCCAAGAACTGGCCCTCAGCACTTGTGTCTTAAGAGGTTATCTTTTTACATTTTCTACTTTTCACAAGAAAATGTAGCTTGTTTTGCTCTTTTATGATTTTCATTTGCTTCTTAGGTGGCACCTTTGGTTGTTTTTTTGAAAACTCAACAAACATACTACGGTATTGCACACCAGCCTTTTTCTGGGATAGCATCTTCTTAAAACCGAAAAGGCAGAGGAGTCAAGTTCTCAATTTCCGCGGTCACTGAGGAGAAACAATCAGGTTTCGAAATATCGGTATCTGACCAGGAGTTATGTTAGTGAGTTTTCTCCCCATTGGAGATTGTCTCCCCCTTGGAGACTATAAGCTTGCTGAAGGCTCAGTTTGAGAAGCATTTATTTTATTTTTTCCCATTCACCCACTCAAGCACATACTGTTAGGCAGAATTATCTACCACTGCAGATATGAATGCTTATCTCCCCTAATTATTCAATCTAAGACAGAAGAGCAAGCTTTGTTTATAATTGAATATTTCTTGCAGTCATTGTAACACCAAGCTGCTCTGTAAGTTGCTGGAATGGTGCTCGGTACTTATCCTTGGAATTTATTAGTTTATTGTATAGATATTGGATGGAAACAGAGTGGTGGAAATGGGGAGTGGGATTGTGGAGGTGAAGAATAAGATTTTTTTTCAGTTGGTTATTTTTCAGCCCCTTCCCTCTTAACCAACTCGTGTACACATACATAAACACTCACCTCCCCCCCCCCCCCCCCCCCCCCCCCACAACACACACAGATTGTGGGAAAGAAGACTGAGGAGGAGGAAGTGGGAAGAAGAGTGACTGAAGCCGGGGGAGAAGAGCACTTCACTGCTATCGACACGGAAGGTGGTCAGGGTAAGGTAGCGGGGCGGAAATAAGTAGTATCGTGTGTGTGTGTTTTGTGTGTGTGTGTGTACGTCGCGGCGCGCGTGTGTGTGTTTGTGTATATGTGCGCGCGCGCGCACTCGTTGCCCACTTTATCCGACCGCATCGTCAAGAGGGGAACTACACACAGCTTGTGCGCCTTCTTCGACACTGAGACCCCAACACACACACACACACACACACACACACACAGAAGACCCCAACACACACACACACACACACACACACAGACCCCAACGCACACACAGACCCCAACACACACACACACAGACCCCAACACACACACACACACACACACACACACAAAACAGACCCCAACACACACACACACACACACACACACACACACAAAACCCCAACACACACACACACACACACACACACACAGACCCCAACACACACACACACACACACACACACACACACAGACCCAAACACACACACACACACACACACACACACACAGACCCCAACACACACACACACACACACACACACACACACACACACAGACCCCAACACACACACACACACACACACACACACACACACACACAGACCCCAAAACACACACAGACACACACACACACACACACACACACACACACACAGACCCCAACACACACACACACAGACCCCAACACACACACACACACACACAACACACACACACTCACACACACACACACACACACAGAGACCCCAACAAAACACTCACACACACCACAAAAACACACACACACACACACACACACACACACAGACCCCAACACACAACAACACACACACACACACACACACACACACCCAACACCCCCCCCCCCCCCCAACACACACACACATACACACACAGACCCCAACACACACACACACACACACACACACACACACACACAACACATACAGCGAACAGAGGCGCGCGAGTTCTACCAGGATGGAGAAGGGAGAGCGGGAGTTAGATGAAGGAATAGGAAAAGAAGTCGCCAAGTCGTGGGTGAGGGGGGAGGAAAAGGGGGAAGGCGGAAGGTTACGGGGGGGGTGGGGATGAAGGTCGGGGGATGGGGAGCAGGATGTCACCGCTGCGGCTGTGTGTTGTTAAGGCATCACGCTGGTCCCACAAAGCATTGTAGAAGTGATCACAATGCGAGAGACAGTGAAGAGAGAGAGAGAGAGAGAGAGAGAGAGAGAGAGAGAGAGAGAGAGAGAGAGAGAGGGGGGTTGGAGAGGGGTGGTGGTGGTGGCGCTGGAGTGGTTGAATGAATGATGGCTGCGCGTTGAGTTACCAAGCGAGGAGAAGTGCAGTTGTCGCCTATGCAAATTTTGGAGAGAAAAAAACCCCACCCCTAATACACATCGATTATGCGACAAAAACGTCAAAAAAGAAAAAATAAATAAGAAGGCAAAAGGGCTGGGTGGGGGGTAGAGGAGGGTGGGGTGGGGGGAGGGTTGCACGCAGCAGTCACTCTGTTATATTTCTGTTCATCTCATGCTCTGGTTGAGCGTTTGTCTGTTGAATCGACTGTCGTACGTTCCAACTATTCATATAGTCGGAGTTTTTTGGCTTGAAAACTCGGTCTGTCCAATTGGTATGAATGGATACTTAATTCATCTCAGGGAAGATAAAGGCGGCGGCGGAAGGAAGGGCACCGCCTTCCATCAAGGTGCGCTCTACACACCGTGAACCTCTGTTACGTCACGTCCCTTCGGCTACCGAAGGTCAACCCTTTGACCTTTAATGTGCTTGGAGGTTCAAACCCACGACCTCCCAGTAGAAGACGCTGACAGCAAACACGGTGCCGCTGTTGTTTGTTATTTTGCCCCCTTTCTGTTTGAGTTCCCTGTTTCGCCTGTTCTTTCTTGTCGCGGCTTTCTGTTTGGGTTTCTTTCTGTTTGGGTTTCTTTGAGTGCAGAAGGCTTTCTGTTTGGGTTTCTCTGAGTGCAGAATGTGTTGGACTGTGGTTTCCTTTTCTGTTCACTCATTTATCTTTTCCAATATTTTTGTTCTTTGATTTTGTTCAGTCATTGTGTGTGTGTGTGTGTGTGTGTGTGTGTGTGTTGAAACAGTTTAAATATTTTACAACACGATGACCGAGTGAGAAGTTTCAGCTAATGGAGGATGAACGAAATCATCATCAATTGCCAAAATCGTTCTGTCAAACACGTGGGAGTCTTTGTTCCTTTTGTTCTGTGTTTCTTCAACATCCTTTATTTATTTATTTATTTTAAATTTATTTTACAAAATGGGAATGAAACAAAAACAAAGAAAATCAAACAACATTGATGGTGGAAAGCCTTTGGATTTTTGGTCGGGCCTGTGAAGCGACTGTAACTGGATTTTCATTGCGGGTGGCCATGGTGAAGAACGGATTCGTTTATCACTCCGACGGTGAAGTTGGATGGTTGATTGGTTGGTTAGAGGTTTGGTAGTGTGTGTGTGTGTGTGTGTGTGTGTGTGGGTGTGGGTGCGTGCGTGCGTGCGTGCGTGCGTGCGAGCGTGCGTGCGTGCGTGCGTGTGTGTGTGTGTGTGTGTGTTGTGGTGTGATTACGTGTGTATGTGTGTGTGTGTGTTTGGGTTGTTTTTTTGTTTTGTTTTTTAACACTGGCCTTCGTAAAGATTGCAAACGAGCTATAAATGCTGTTCTCTTTTTCTGGTCTTTTTAATGGATAACATGCCAACGGACATATACATGCACACACGCTGCCCCCCTTAGCTACCCTATCCCCTTTCCCCAGAGAGAGAGAGAGAGAGAGAGAGAGAGAGAGAGAGAGAGAGAGAGAGAGAGAGCGGCAGCAACAGCAGCCAAAAACTGCACACACAACAATGTGATGCGGAAGAACAAAACGGGAAAAAAAAAAGAAGAAAAAAAAGAAATGAAAAAAACCCGAAAAAATGGAGATGCAAGCATTAACAAGATATGTCACTCCGAAATGTACACACACACACACACACACACACACACACACACACGCAACACACACACACACACACACACACAGAGAGAGAGAGAGAGAGAGAGAGAGAGAGAGAGAGAGAGAGAGAGAGAGAGAGAGAGCATGTACGGAAAACAACAAACCACCGGAACACAAATGCGAGATATGACCAGCGACAAAATTGTTTCAATCGAACGTAGGCCCTGCAAGATGTCATACGTCGCATGCCTCCCCCCCCCCCCCCCCCTTCCCTCCCCTTCACCGGCAATCTTTCAATTTCTTTGTGAATTTGTCATTTTGGTTTTTTGGATATTTTTTGTGCTGTATTGTCCGTTGGGAAGCAAGGGCTCTTTGAGTACAGCAGACAGTTCACGTGCCTTCTGAAAGTTCTGTGCCGATGATATCCCCTTTTCTGTCGCTCTTTATTCTGCCGTTGTTGTTGTTGTTGTTGTTGTTGTTCTCCTTTTTTTTTAACTGTTGTCTTTTTTTTTTTTTTACTGTGCCTTTGTTGTTGTTGTTCTTCTCATTCTTCTTCTTCTTCTTCTTAACTGTCTTTTTCACTCTGCCTTTGTTCTTCTTCTCATTCTTCTTCTTTTTGTTCTTTAACTGTCTTTTTCACCCTACCTTTGTTGTTGTTCTTCTTCTTCTTCTTCTTTTTAACTGTTGTCTTTTTCACTGTCCTTTGTTGTTGTTGTTCTTCTTTTGTTAACTTTTTTTCTCTCTCTTTTTAACCGTCATCTACTGGTTGTTTTTTTCTGGCGTTGAAATTGTTCTGGTAATATCTTACCCTTTTGTTCCTGGTCCCAATCTATGATGTGCCAGTTTTTTGTGGAGATTTGCCGACCGTGTGGTGACCGTGTGGTGACCGTGTGGTGACAATGTTGCACACTGTTCAAAGCGGGCAGTACTTGTCCCTTCTGCAGTATCTTTTAACCCCCGTATGACCTTTCTCATTTCGTGTGCGGTTTTCATCCCTCCCACCCCTCACTCCCTTGCACCCTTGCTTTTGTTGGTGGCCTTACTGATGTCTATATTCATCGTACATTGCTTTTGTTGGTGGCCTTACTGATGTCTATATTCATCGTACATTGCTTTTGTTGGTGGCCCTACTGATGTCTATATTCATCGTACATTGCTTTTGTTGGTGGCCTTACTGATGTCTATATTCATCGTACATTGCTTTTGTTGTTTGTTGCTTTTTCAGCATGTAGACTTTTTCGGGATATGATCCCTTTTTCCTTAACGAGTCTGACATTCCTTAATCAAAGAGGAAAAAAAAAACCCTGTGTGGTCCGTTCTTCACATTTTACGCCAATCTCGGCGCACGGTTTGAGACGAACCTTAAATATTTGATCATTTTTCACCCGTTGCTAATACCAAGCGGGAAACTGAATAAATGAAAATATAGACAATAAAAACATAAATAAATAAAAAGATAGTATTGAAGCGAAATGAACTTAAATGAAGTTGAACAAAACAGAGGTGAAATAAAAAGAAACAAAATATTATAAAACAATGTAGAGAGAAAAAACAAAAACAAAAAAGGAAAAAGGCAACGAAGATGGATGGAAAGTATTGACGTAATGTACAGAAGTATGGATGGTGAGGTATTCACGTAATGTACAGAAGTATGGGGTGGTGAGGTGTTTCCATCACAAATTAAAAACTGCCGAAGACGGCTAGAAAAGATCCAGACAAATGTAGGCTTTATAACTATGTTTTCGTCATAAACTGAAAATAACCGTGCGTGTTAACAAAAGTGATAATGAAATGAAATCTGAAATGATTCAGCGAACAGTGGACAGTAATTAAAGAACAAGTTAGGTAACTCTTGCTCCCTCGATGAAATAAAGAGAAGACATGGAAAAAAGGGTTAGCTCCTTGTGTGTTCTGTGTGCACTCTCTCTGTCCTTTCTGCTTGGCGATTGGCTGTAAACAGCATTCGTTTTCAGTTTTGAGCGTCAATTTCATTCATCGAGGAAACAAGAGTTACCCTACTTGCTCTTTAAAAATGATATTGGCCTATAAAGTCGTTTCATTTTAAATCCGTATTAAAGAACACAAACTAGAAAGACCCTTTTTTAAATTTAGAAAACGGAAAAAGTAAGGCAAAAACTGACAGTATTCTTTTCTCATTAAAAAAAAAAAAAGAAATTACACGTAAGTACAATACGAATTTCGTAGAGTGCAATTAATGACAATGTGTCCAAGCACTTCCGATCAAAGAAAGAGATTTGCAAATACTACTACCAGTCACATTCCATTTCTAACTAGGGTTTTAAATTTATGAAAACAAGACATCGCACTTTAGTTTCAGTTATACCCCAGTGCCCGGCAAAACGGGTAATGAAATAAACAAAACCTGACGTGAATGATGAGAGGGGGAAAAGACGAAATGCAAGTGTACATGTATAACGTCGTCCACCTTAAAACCACAACAAAAACCCAAATCCACAGGCATTCTAAAAACAATAACAACAACAACAACAATGATAAAACAAACATAACAGTAAAAACAATTGTTTAATAATAATAATAATAATAATAATAATAATGAATACTTATATAGCGCCTATTCTCGGCTGGAGGCCAAGCTCTAAGCCCTTTACAATCAACACTCGTTTACACAACGGCTGCCTACCTGGGTAGTGCCGACTGAAGAGCTGCCAGCTGGCGCTTCATTCAGTCGTTTCCCGTGTCCATCCAGTCAGTATCGTTCAATATCGTTCACTCAATTTCCTTACTTCCTTCATTCTTTCCATTTCTCACGCAGGGTGCATGCTATGTGTAACGTGTCATCCATACCAACGACCAAACTGGCCTTCTCTTCCGAAAGTTGGTGATGGGATTTTACGTGTGTGCAAGATGTTATGCGTGCGTTCACACACGGAACCTCGGTTTATAGTCTCATTCGAAGGACTGTATGGGAAATGGAGTCAGAACCAATGTTAACTCCGAGGGAAAAATCCCCCTGTACCGAAACGCCCCGGCGGAGGTTCGAACCCGCAACCCCAGGATCACCAAGATTACGAGTCAGGCGCTCTACCAACTGAGCTATTCCGGCTCATACAGGCAGCGTAAAACACCAATTAAACACCAGCGACTGTACCCTATGTATATGCCCCCCCCAAAAAAAAAAAAAAAAAAAAAAAAAAATAATAATAATAAAAATTAAAAAAAAGAAAAAAAGACATTTCTAAGTTCTATCGTAATAATGAGTTGTAATTTTTGTTTTTCTCTCTTTCTTCTTCTTCTTTCTTTCTCCCCCCCCCCCCCCCCCCCCCCCCCCCCCCCTTTTTTTTTTTTTTTTTTTTTGACCGTTAGTTCGTGTGTTTGTTTTGCATATTTGTTCAAACAGACATATACTTAAGCTGAGCATGCACATCTTTTAAACAATGTATTGAAGTCAAGACAGATCACTTTGTTTCCCTTTGTTCTGCTTTGTTTGCTGGCTTTTCTTTGTAAAACGCAATTTTGCAGAAAAACAAAACGATGAAATTAACAATGTCAAATCGTCATCAACTGGCAAGGCCATCTCCAAGTCAGTTTCGGCCGTAGGAGATGTATCAGAGAGAGAGAGAGAGAGAGAGGGAGAGAGAGAGAGAGAGAGAGAGAGAGAGAGAGAGAGAGAGAGAGAGAGAGAGCGCACACACCACACACACACACACACACACACACACACAGAGAGAGAGAGAGTGTGCGGCGACACATCCCGGATGTTGACTTGGGTTTCCTTCTTTCATTCATTCTTTCTTCTTCCTTTTTCGTTAGAAAGGGCGGAGCGGGAAGAACGAGGGAGGAAGAAAGGAAGAAAGAAGGGGAAAAAAAAAAGAAAGGGGAGGAGGGGGTGGTGGGAGAGAAAGAGGAAAAGAGCGACAGAGGTCAAGGAAACGAAAGAAGAAAGAAGATTAAAAAAAAAAAAAAAGGAAACGAAACACAATGGAGGCAACAAGAAAGGCTTTCTGAAAACAAAGAAGAAAAAAAAAAGAAAGAAAAAAGAAAAAGAAAAAGAAAAAATCCAGACAGAAAGAGGAAAAGGGATTGAAAATAAAAGAGGGAAATAGGAGTGCGACGAGAGACAGAAAACAAATGAAGAAGAAAGAGGCTAAAAAGGAAAGCAAGGAAGGAAAAACAAGGGAGAGAGAAAGAAAACAAATGAAGAAGAAAGAGGCTAAAAAAGAAAGCAAGGAAAAACAAGGGAGAAGAAGAAAAAAAAAAAAGAGAAAAAAAAAACAACTGAAGGGAAAAATGGAAGGAAGACAGAAAGAAAGATAGGAAGACAGAATAAGGAAGACAGAAAGAAAGATAGGAAGACAGAATAAGGAAGACAGAAAGAAAGATAGGAAGACAGAATAATCAAACAAACAAAAAAATCGTATGCGACTCTTCGCTTACAAAAAAAAAAAAAAAAAAAAAAAAAAAAAAAAAATCATCTTAAAACACACTGACCAGCCTTCGGTCTTTTCTCTCTCTCTCTCTCTCTCCCCCCCCCCCCCCCCCCCCCCCCTTTCTTTTTTTTTTTTATCGTTCTTCTTTCTTCCTTTCACAGCCGAGTAATTTTGTTACTGATGAAGAGAATTCCTTTTTGGATAGTTGAGCATGTTCTGCAGTCGTTTGCGGTATACTGCAGTTGATCAAAGAGTGGAATATTTTTACTGATTTTTTTTTTTTACTATACTGTAGTCGTGTGTGTGTGTGTGTGTGTGTGTGTGTGTGTGTGTGTGTGAGTGAGTGAGTGAGTGAGTGAGTGAGTGAGCGCGCGCGCGCGCTCACTTGTGTGTGTGTGTGTGTGTGTGTGTGTGTGTGTGTGTGTGTGTGTGTGTGTGCGCGCGTTTTGTGTGTGTGCGTTGTGTGTGTGTGTGTGTGTGTGTGTGTGTGTGGTGGCATATGTTTTCGACTAATGGTGATGACGACGACGACGACGACGATGATGATAATGATAATGTTCAGGGGAAAAAGATGAGGAAGAAGACAGGGAGGAGGAGGAAGATTATAATGATGGCGACTACCATCTCAGACAACAAACAAATAACAACAACCTTGTTCGTGGTTGTTGACTACATTTTTGTCGAGTGCATGAAACTAATGTTTTTCGTTGCCGTCTTGACTCCTCCTGTCACAGAAAGTTAGCGCCATCTGAATATCTGTTTCATTTTGCCTTTCACGTCATCTCATTTGAATATCTGTTTCATTCTGCCTTTCACGTCATCTCATTTGAATATCTGTTTCATTGTGCCTGTCACGTCATCTCATTTGAATATCTGTTTCATTGTGCCTTTCACGTCATCTCATTTGAATATCTGTTTCATTGTGCCTTTCACGTCATCTCATTTGAATATCTGTTTCATTCTGCCTTTCACGTCATCTCATTTGAATATCTGTTTCATTCTGCCTTTCACGTCATCTCATTTGAATATCAATGAAGTTCTCTCTGATTTATTTTCATCGGAATATTACCGCACTTTTCCATGGGATAAAATCTGAATATTGCCGCACTTTTCCATGGGATAAAATCTGAATATTGCCGCACTTTTCCATGGGATAAAATCTGAATATTGCCGCACTTTTCCATAGGATTAAATCGATTGTCTGTGGTTCGCGTTTCAGCACTCCGAATTTCGTTTGCTCACAAAGTAATGTAGGTTGAACAATTAAGTAGTGGGGGGAAACAAGTGCAGGTTAACAATTATTTCATCATTAGAATAATGACTTGGCAAAGGTTTAAAATCAAAAGAAAAAAAAAAGGGGGGGGGATGAAGATGAAGAAAATGGGAAAATATATATTAAGCTGCATGTGGGTTTTCCTCTGTTCTCAGTGGTATACGGTATGATGAGTAGATATCATTTTACGTTCTCAATCATATCGTTGGTTGGACATGTTCAAACAGTTTATTCCTGTAAGACATATAAGAAAACACTTCGATTCCAGATGATAACAGTTCTATGATGCTGATTTTCAAATCAAGACTCACTGATGACAATTCCCAACTACTTATTCACATCCCCAACCAACCAACCAACCCCCAACACTGCAAGTCTCCACCCCTCTCTCTGCCCCCCCCCTCTCTCTCTCTCTCTCTCTCTCTTACATTCAAGTTCAACATCTGCGCGCACCTCAGTCATTCGACAGGCGGGGAAAACCCTCCAGGAGAGTGGGGAGAAGGGGGCCTATCTAACACTACACTTCACCACCAAAACGACAACAGGTTGAGACGGGCAGCGAAAATCGACATTCTCAGGTTGAGCCACAGCGGGATCCGAACGCATGACGTCTGACTGCGATGACTGCTCAGTCAAGTTGATCATTTCCCAGAAATGACGTCATGGTCCAAACGATGCTGCTCAGTCAAGCTAGATCATTTTCCAGAAATGACGTCATGGTCCAAACGATATTGCTCAATCAAGCTAGATCATTTCTCAGAAATGACGTCATGATCCAAACGATTAGTAACAAAGGACAAATAATGGACTAAGTTAATTGTCGGACTGGGTGTCTTCGTCTTCAGATTATTTCTCAAGCTGAAAAATTTGTAAACCAAATAAAATTCGGCAACAACCTCAGCCTGATTTCCAGGCCAACCGTCCGTGTATCTGTTCAAGTTACATATGCGCATGTAAATCTGCATAAATCTCGGGCTACAATGTAACCGTTTTCTTCAGGGAATGTAATGCCCGGTAATCTCAGCATTCATTCTCCTGAATTCTCTCAGACAAAAGCATTTTTTTGTTTAACTCTTTTTTTTCATAATTAATTTTAGACTGCGTTACCAACCACATTCCGATGATCCGAGAAATTTGAAGACATCTGCAATGAAAGTAAAAATAAAAAAAACTGACAAAATATGTACTTTCCTGTGACGACGAGAAGGGAGAAAATAATCTATGTCATCTTTGTTCTTTTTTTCTTTTTTTCTTTTTTAAGACATCAAAATGATGTTAAAGCTGCTGGAGGACAACAATATCAAATGATCATCGCAAACCGATCTTCTGTGTATCAACTCTCCCCTTCACTCCCCCCCCCCCTCTCTCTCTCTCTCTCTACGCTCAGGTCCTTCCCCACCCCACCCCCACCCCATCCCCTACCCCCCACCTTTTCGCCGACCAGTGCTTAAACATCCCGCTACACGAAGCATCGGTGGTCAGCGTTGTCACGACACCTCGCGGTCGGCCGGTCTATAAACCACAGGGCGTAGGAACTGGGGGTGCCCGACCCTGACCATCCTGCCAGCAGCAGACCTGGCGCCACAGAACACAAGGCGCCGTCAAAGAAGCACCATTTCTCGCCGCCTGGGCAAAGAGCGCTTCTCCTCCGGTGCAGAAAGAGGAAGCCCATCATCTCAATGTCACGCTTCTAAAGTCCAAGATGACGTCCATTACTCGGTCATTTCCTCTCCTACCCCTTCTATACTGGTCTTGGACTATGTATGGTGGAGAGAGAGAGAGAGAGAGAGAGAGAGAGAGAGACAGAGAGAGACAGAGAGAGACAGAAGAGAGACAGAGAGAGGTTTCCTCCGGGCGAGACGACGACTTTGGGCCTATCCAAACATTGACCTAACCTACCATACCTCCACCAACCCATTCAGCAACAGCCGCCCAGACGACAGTCGGGAGATGTACTTGTCTCCTACCAGTCATGCTCTCAACCCCCCCCCCCCCCCCTCCTTTTTCCCTACTACCCCCAACTCCCCCATCCCTGCCTTCCGAGCTGCTCACAGATCGATACATACCTCCCCCTCCCTCCCCCACTCAAACCACCCACCCGTCTTCTCCTCCTTCTCCACCACGCTCTTGCCAGCCTCCCAACCGCTGCTTAGTCGATCAGTAGCGCTCACAATCGGCTTGAGCGTCAATTAGCGGTGTGAACAAACACTTGGTTAATTAGACGGTGGTTAGCCCGAGGGGGGGGGGGGGGGGGGGGGGGGGGGGGGTGGGGGGGGGGGGGGGGGGGGGGGGGGGGGGGGGGGGCGGGGGCAGGGGCCCGCTGGGGGCAAGGGGGTAGGGGGGGGGGGGGGGGGGGGCGGGGGAGGGGAGGACCGGCGGGCGGTGCAGGTGGTGAGTGGGTACGGTTGGGAGGGTGAGCCCAGGGTTGCCTTGTCACGGGACTGTCTGGCTAGCGCTGTTTGCTTCCGGCCCGAACATTGTTGGTGAGGTTATCGCCCTGTGAAGTGATTGCCCTGTCATCGTCACTGTAGGTGCGTTTGCATGTGCTTCGTCGCGGGCGTACACTTGCAGTCTGTCATTCAGCTGCGCCTTGTTGTCTAGCATGTCGTTGACGCGGTTGTGCTTGCTGTTGTGTTGATGAAGTTCGTGGCAGGACATACAGGTCGTGTTCACTTTGCAACGACAGTGGCGCAGCGTTGATGTGTAGCCTATGTCATTGCCGCGGTTGTGACATTGATTGTGTATGAAATGAAATGAAATGAGGCAGGGAACAGTAAACAAGTGGGGTAACGTTTGCTCCCATAAGAAAACCTAACACAGAGTAACTTTTATTCAAGACTGGCACAGCCTTTTAAACTTGAATAAAGTCAGACAAATACATAGACGAACAATCTAATAGTGGGGGAAAAAACAAGCGCAGGCCAACAACTGAACTGTCTTCATAGTAATGACTTGGCAAAGA
>CM031604.1:2411350-2416350 GCA_018398815.1 Conus ventricosus | reverse complement strand
CGAACAAGATGATAAGTAAATAATACACAAGGAATTGGAAAAAAAAAAAACACAACTAAATTATCTGACTGACAGAAACTGTTCTTCTCGGCTTGTCACAAACTTAGTTATCTGTCAGAATAAACAATTAACTAAACTCAAAACGATGACACATGACCAAAATATGTCAGTCACTGACTAGTTAGTCGTGTTCCGATCAGATTCACTGAGCAGAAAAAACAGGTCTTCTCTTAATAACTTTGTCGCATTTTCTTGTTCCTGAGTAAATACGTATTGTGTATTCTATTTCAATGGTTTCATTTTGATTGAATTCAACAGTTAAATGGATATCGATTTCCTTGGTTATCCATTCATTTCATATTCATTAATTCATTCTCCCCTCTCTCTCTCTCTCTCTCTCTCTCTCTCTCTCTTCTCTCTCTCTCTCTGTGCGTGTGTATGTGTGTGCGTGTGTGTGTGTATGTGTGTGCGTGTGTGTGTGCGCGAGCGCGCGCGCGCGCGCGCATGTGTGTGTGTGTGTGTGTGTGTGTGTGTGTGTGTGTGTGTGTGTGTGTGTGCGCGCGCGTTGTGTGCGCGCGCGCGCGCGTGTGCATCTTTTAGACTCTTGTGTGTGTGTGTGTGTGTGTGTGTGGTGTGTGTGTGTGTGTGCGCGCGCGCGCGCGCGCGCGTGTGTGCGCGTTAGACGGGCGGGTGATAAATCAATGGGAATGGCTGGTGCGTGCGAGCCCGGCTTAGTTTGATCTGCCTACATGGTATCAACAGTTCAACTGTCATGTTATGACCCGATGCACATTGTGTACACTGGTGATAACTGTCGGCGTTGTTGTTGTTGTTGTGTTGTCGTTGTCGTTGTTGTTGTACATTGTGTACACTGTGGATAAACGTCTTTCTTCTTCTTGTGTTGCTTTTTTTCCCTGGACGATGACAGTTTTAATGAACCTGAAGCTAAAACCATCCTCAGGAACAACTTCAGAAGAGCGTGGCACCAACACCTGGCCATTGGGACTGAAGAGGACAGCATCCACCGACTCGACAAGCAGCGCTCAAGTGACCATCTTCAGGCTGTGAACAGGACACTGCCAGCTCCTCTCCCATCTCTCACGTCTCAAACTCTCTCCTACGACCAGTGCCCTTGTGGCACAGGCTCCAAACTCCACCCACATCTTACAGTCCAGCCCCTCCTTTGAAGCCTTGAGACGCCAGACGTGGCCCATCCGGCTGAGGTACAGGAGAAGCTGTGAGGACCGGTGGGTCGCTGCGGCGGACCGTGGACTTGGCCTTACTGACCGGATTGAGGATCTAGCATGGGCGGGAACGCGAAAAAAAGAAAGACCCCGTGAGATCGACCGTGTTGTGCTAATGTTGAAATACATTGTGTCGATGGGAAGTTTCCATTCGTTTAAAAAGAAAAGAAGGAAAAAAAATCAAACAAACAAAAAACATAAATAAATAAATAAAATTAAAAAAAGAGAGACAAGACGTCCTCCGCATTTAATGATCTCGTACAAGAGGAAATGTTTAGTCGCTATACAATGAGAACAATCGGATTTAATCAATGAATGAATAACTACTAAATACTAATCTTAATAATAATGCAATAACACTGAAATAATGATACTATTATTATTACTATTATTATAATCATTACCATCATCACTACCATTATCATTATTTAGAAGAAAAAAAATAGCTGATAGCAATAATGATCATAATAATAAGAATGATAATGATGATGATAATAAGAAGAATGATAATGATAACAATAACTGGTGATGATTATGATGATGATAATGATATGAAAGATGATAATTATGATAATAATGGCGATGCTGATGATGATATGAAATAACTGTGATCAAGCTACGGACAACATGTAGGCCAGAACAGTTGGTTATTCACACATCCTCTCTCTCTACACCAGAACAGTTGGTTTTTTACAACCTCTCTCTCTCTACACCAGAACAGTTGGTTTTTTCACACATCCTCTCTCTCTACACCAGAACAGTTGGCTATTCACACATCCTCTCTCTCTACACCACAACAGTTGGTTATTCACACATCCTCTCTCTCTACACCACAACAGTTGGTTATTCACACATCCTCTCTCTCTCTACACCAGAACAGTTGGTTATTCACACATCCTCTCTCTCTACACCAGAACAGTTGGTTATTCACACATCCTCTCTCTCTAGACCAGAACAGTTGGTTATTCCAACATCCTCTCTCTCTCTCTCTCTAGACCAGAACAGTTGGTTATTCACACATCCTCTCTCTCTCTCTCTAGACCAGAACAGTTGGGTTTTTCACACATCCTCTCTCTACACCAAAACAGTTGGTTATTCACACATAAACACGAGAGAAGAATGACTTGCCATCATTTATTCACAAGTCTGTCGTCAACATCTAAAGCTTGAGTACAGCCATGTATTTTGAGTACAGCCATGTATTTTGAGTACAGCCATGTATTTTGCACAACAGAGGACAGAAGCAGCTACTGCATATTCATCTGCCCTTTTCCCACTGTTTGTGCGCGCGTGTGTGTGTGTTGTGTGTGGGGGGGGGGGGGGGGGGGGGGGGGGGGGGGGGGGGGGGGGGGGGGGGGGGGGGGCGTGTGTGTGTGCGTGCGTGCGTGTGTGTGTGTGTGTGTGTGCGCGCGTGCGTGCGTGCGTGTGTGTGTGTGTGTGAGAGATTAATTTAACATCTTTCCACTAATCGTGATATTAGACGATTAAAAGAAATTGTGCCGAAAGAGAGTGATAGGGAAAGAAAGAGCGTATGTGCTTATGCTTGTGCATGCACACGTATGTGTGCATGTGCGTGTGCTCGCGTGTGTGTATACATAATTATGCGAGTGTGTTTGAGTATGCGTGTGTGCATATGTGTGTGCTTATACGAGTGCTTATATAAACGATAATGGTAATTACAAAACCCTTAATTTTTTTCAGAAAGTTTCAAAGGAAAAAAAGTTAAAATGTTCACAAAACTAATCAATTTAAACAACCATCAAGACACAAACTTAACCTTTCTCAGTTCTTGTCACTTTTGAGCTTTGTACATTATTCCATCTTCCCTCTCCACACATATCCCCAATCCCCCCCCCCCCCCCCCCCCCCCACACACACACAAAGAAAACTTATAAATACTTCTCCAATGGTGTGTGTGTGTGTGTGTGTGGTGTGTGTGTGTGTGTGTTCGGGTAAGAAACATCTAGGCAGCTCGGTGCGCGCCTGTCTTGGTATTTCTTACCAGCACATGGACAACTTGACTTTTTTTTTTTATTCTTTTTTTTTTAAAACTCTACCAACATTTTGCGCATGCTGCATCTATTAGTCCTACATGTACGGCCTATTAGTTGATGATGTATTACATGCACACGTGCGTTCACATATCTCTCTCTCTCTCTCTCTCTCTACTCCTCTCTCCTCTCTCTCTCTCACTCTCCACCAACCTCCTCTCCTCCCTCCCTCCCTCCCTGTTTTTGTTTGTTTACTTTCAAACATCAAATGCAAAGTTTATATTTTCAATGCTTACCTTTCAATAATTTTCCTCCCTTTGTTTTATACGAAGTTCATGTTTCCGACAGCCCCCCACCCCCACCCCCACCCTCACCCATCCCCTTAAAACCCGCTATGGTCACAGTGATCCCCACATCATCATTATCTTGTTATCATGAACCCTGTTCATTCTATGTGAGATTATTTTTGCTGTCCCGAAATGGGGGGTGGGTATAGGGAGGGTGGGGGGGGGGGGGGGGGGGGGGGGGACAAGTTTCTGGTCTCTCCTCGCAAACTTGTGTTGTGTGCCAAATATAAAACCGAAAAAATGAAACTGTGAAAGAAAGAGAAAAAAAAAAAGAAAAGAAAAAATAAAAAAAGGAAAGAAACAAGAAAAAAAAAAAACAATGTCTGTGCATAACGACAGGCTTTTGTCTTGCCCAAGATGCGCTTCGCCTCGCGTGAACTCCACTCGCCTCAATCGGATTTTTTCTCCATGCTTCAGTGCCGGTCAGGGCACAAACCACTCGCCTGAATCGGTCCTACCGTGAAAAAAAAAAGAAGAAAGCGACAAGTGAAGCTGTGAGCAGACAAACTGTGTGATGATTAAGCGAAACGTGATTAGACAAGAAGTTAACTACTAACGAGGCGCAGTGGCCGTGCCGTATGTTTTATGCGATCCACTATCGGTTTGGTTTTTTTTTCGTTTTTTTTTTGTTTGTTTGTTGCTTATTTTTGTTTTTGTTTTTTATTCCCAGCCTTTCTAGTTGCATCTTCTTAGTCCCCATCCCACTTTCCCACCCCACCCAACCCTTAACCCTATCTCCCCCCCCCAACCCCTACCCCCCACCCCCCCCCCCCCTACCCCCCCCCCCCCCCCCCCCCCCCCCCCCCACGTTTTTGCTTTGTTGTATGCATTTAAACAGACAGCGACTACCACATAGCTCTCTGTGTGGGTTGACCGATTCATCCAATGTTGAACGGCTTGTTTTTTTGTTTTGTTTTTTGTTTATTTTCTTCTGTCCTTTGATTTATCATCGATTTATTGATTTTGTTTTTGATGTTACCGCATTGGTTCTTTCCTGTCTACATTCATTTCAGTTGCTCGTTTATGACTTGACTCGTTCATTCCTTTGTTTTGTTCCATTCGTTCATTCATTCATTTCTTCATTTACCTTTCAATCGTCAAGCAAGTTATCCATTAATCTCTTGTTCGTTCCGTCAAGCAAGTTATCCATTAATCTCTTTGTTCGTTCCGTCAAGGCAAGTTATCCATTAATCTCTTTGTTCGTTCCGTCAAGCAATTTTCCATTAATCCTTTGTTCGTTCCGTCAAGCAAGTTATCCCTTAATCTCTTTGTTTGTTCCGTCCAAAAATTTTTTAAATTTTTTTTCCTTTAACTCTTTGTTCGTTTCCCTCAAGCAAAGTTATCCCTTTAAACTCTTTTCCCTTTTTTTTTTTTCGTTCGTCAACAAGTTATCCATTAAACTCTTTTTTTGGTTTTTT
>CM031604.1:2331816-2410350 GCA_018398815.1 Conus ventricosus | reverse complement strand
CATTGGTTCTTTCCTGTCTACATTCATTTCAGTTGCTCGTTTATGACTTGACTCGTTCATTCCTTTGTTTTGTTCCATTCGTTCATTCATTCATTTCTTCATTTACTCTTTCAATCGTCAAGCAAGTTATCCATTAATCTCTTTGTTCGTTCCGTCAAGCAAGTTATCCATTAATCTCTTTGTTCGTTCCGTCAAGCAAGTTATCCATTAATCTCTTTGTTCGTTCCGTCAAGCAAGTTATCCATTAATCTCTTTGTTCGTTCCGTCAAGCAAGTTATCCATTAATCTCTTTGTTCGTTCCGTCAAGCAAGTTATCCATTAATCTCTTTGTTCGTTCCGTCAAGCAAGTTATCCATTAATCTCTTTGTTCGTTCCGTCAAGCAAGTTATCCATTAATCTCTTTGTTCGTTCCGTCAAGCAAGTTATCCATTAATCTCTTTGTTCGTTCCGTCAAGCAAGTTATCCATTAATCTCTTTGTTCGTTCCGTCAAGCAAGTTATCCATTAATCTCTTTGTTCGTTCCGTCAAGCAAGTTATCCATTAATCTCTTTGTTCGTTCCGTCAAGCAAGTTATCCATTAATCTCTTTGTTCGTTCCGTCAAGCAAGTTATCCATTAATCTCTTTGTTCGTTCCGTCAAGCAAGTTATCCATTAATCTCTTTGTTCGTTCCGTCAAGCAAGTTATCCATTAATCTCTTTGTTCGTTCCGTCAAGCAAGTTATCCATTAATCTCTTTGTTCGTTCCGTCAAGCAAGTTATCCATTAATCTCTTTGTTCGTTCCGTCAAGCAAGTTATCCATTAATCTCTTTGTTCGTTCCGTCAAGCAAGTTATCCATTAATCTCTTTGTTCGTTCCTTTATTTATTTTTATTCATTCGTTCCTTTTGTCATTTATTCAATTCATTTATGCATTCGTACATTTATTCCTCTACTCTTTTCTTCATTCATTTAAATATTCAATATCTATTCATTCCTTCATTCGTCGGTTTATTCGTGCATTAATTTATCTATCCACTCAATTATTCGTTTATTCATTTGAACATCCATTCGTGAACTCCCTCATTCATTTGTTCGTCCGTTCGTTTGTTTGTTCAGTCTCTTTAAATATTACCAATTTCTGTGTTCATGTTTGTCGCTGTTGTTTTTCCTCCAAAAGTTTTCACATTTTCCTACACAGTTTCAGAGAAACGCTCGTCCGCCTTCAGGCTGTTCTTGGAATCCAATGTTCTGGAATCTTGCAGCTCGATAGTGATCGTAACAACAGTAACACAGTAAATATGACCACAGTAACAATAGTAACAATAGTAACATAGTAAATATGACAACAGTAACAATAGTAACAATGGTAACACAGTAAATATGACAACAGTAACAATAGTAACAATAGTAACAGTAAATATGACAACAGTACCACAGTAAATATGACAACAGTAACACAGAAAACATAACAGTAACAACAGTAACACAGAAAATATGACAACAGTAACACAGAAAACATAACAGTAACAACAGTAACACAGAAAATATGACAACAGTAACAACAGTAACACAGAAAATATGACAACAGTAACAACAGTAGCACAGAAAATATGACAACAGTAACAACAGTAACACAGTCTTTTATCTCGGTTCCAAAGACAACGTACAACTCGGTCATCATTCATGTACAGACTGTACATTGTCAATATGACGGAAACCTCAATTGATGCTTTGATTTTCGTTTCAAGTAAACTTGCGACTATCATTTATATTCAGACCCCCATCGTACATACTACAGCAACCTTAACAAATGTTTTGATTATCACCATTATCCTGAATGTAAGTTTATGGAGAAAATAAATAATGTAAATATGTGTGTAATTCCCCAAGAAGCATATCATCAGCGCATCAATGCCGATTCTTTTTTTTTTTTTTTTTTTTTTGAAAAAAGAATATAACAAACACAAACAAAACGCCGAGAGAGAGAGAGGGAGAGAGAGAGAGAGAGAGAGAGAGAGAGAGAGAGAGAGAGAGAGAGAGAGAGAGAGAGAGAGAGAGAGAGAAGAATTATGTTATATCTTTCTTCAGTCGAGCAACTTCATAACTAACTAACAACAACAATCTTAAGGGGAAAAAAATACACCGACGCTTTACACATGGATCAGTCAAATACAAAATTTTGTGGAATATTTTTGATGAAAGTTGTTTTAAAATGTGAAGAGCTACAGCTTAAGAACTAATACCAATGTTTCTGCATCTGTTCCATTGTGACATGATAAACTGCCTTACAAGGATACAATCAGGGACAGATTAAAAAAAAACACCTAAAAGAGCTGGAACCGGAAGCCCACATACAGTAGGCACACTGGTTTGGCTGGTAACGACACGGACGCCGAGTGGACCGATCATTGCCATTGTACGGGACTAGACGGGATGGATATTTCCCCACATCACTGTAACACCATGAACATAGACAGGATTGTTCTTCGTTTCATCAAGTAGGGCAGGGGGTCAAAGTCCCTCCGCTAAATAATAAATGTCTGAGGAGTTCAGAAGATTTTAAAAAGAAAAAGAAAAAACAGAACAAATATCAACAACGTTTCGGTCATAGACCGTCTAAAGGACAAGTCCTGAGGAGGCTTGGAGGGACTTGTCCTGACGACGGTCTGTGACCGAAACGTTGGTATTTGTTTTGATTTTCTTTTTTAAAATCTGATGAACTCCAAACATCTATTATTCTTTTACAGAAGACCTGCCGTCAAATATCTGTTTTATTATCCCTCCGCTAAAAATGGAAGAGTAAAAGATTCTCATCATCTATATATATATATATATATAGAGTGTGTGTGTGTGTGGGGGGGGGGGGGGGGGGGGGGGGGGGGGGAGCGGGGGATTTGGAGGGAACGCAGCGGTTTTTTGTTTGTTTTTTTTTTGGGGAGGGGGGGGGGGGGGGGGTTGTTGTTGTTTTTTCACTTGGCGGACTGGATTAGTTCAGCTGGGATACAGTTTACGCACGTGTTGAAACAGGGATTCGCGTGTGTGCAAAGTTCGGCGTCACATTTCCGCGAATAATTGACTCACCACCGTTACGATCCGCTAGTTACAATCATGTGGTCAAACCTCATGTTTCCTTCAGGCGATGCTGAGAACGTGGTATAGGCCTACAACTCTGTTCCCAGGTTTTAAACCTAAACCGCTCATTGCCGATTTTCCTTTATTATTCTGTTGATGTATTGGTCATTAACGGTCATTGTTTAATCTTCGTTCTGTATGGAAATACTCCGGTTCTAAGAGGAGAGAGAGAGGAGAGAGAGAGGAGAGGAGAGAGAGAGAGAGAGAGAGAGAGAGAATCGGACAGAGACAGACTGACAGACACACTGAAAAGAGGACAAAGGATGACAAAGATAATGTTCAGTTTCCGACAGTTTGTTCAATTCATGTCGCTTATGGCCCAGCCAACTGCAATGGACCATTTCCAGGGCTATCCTCCGGCTGAGCTAAACACTCCAAATCCATTTGAAAAATTATGTACAACACATTAAAAGTTTGTTGTTGTTGTTGTTTTGTGTTGTTGTTGATACGCCAGAATTTCATTAAAATCTTTCTTCCATAAAATCTTTGATCAGATGAAAAATGTTTTATTTCTTTCAGGAACTCCAAAGTGACATGAGGTGAGACATCTGTGAACCGGCTTCATAGAGTCTGATGTGCAGTGTTGTGTATGACAACATGCAAGTCCCAACACACTAGTTCGCTCAATGATGACAGTCTGATGTGTAGTGCTGTGTATGACAACATGCAAGTCCCAACACACTAGTTCGCTCAATGATGACAGCATTGCTAAGTTTTTGTGTAGCGTACCAGTGTCTTTGTTAAAATGAAAATAATACATTTTCAAAACTGTATCGACAATGATCACAACCGCTGCAACAACAGTAAAACAACTCAGGTGAAAGCCGTAGAAATAGTGGTCACACAACTACAATTTTAATAATGATAAACATTCAAAATAAATATAAAAATAATTACTATCACAGATTCATGGTATTTGCACATAACACACACAGCATCGATTCACACACACACACACACACACACACACACACACACACACGCACGCACGCACGCACGCACATAAACACATGCGCGCGCGGACAACACACGCAAGCACACGAATTTACGATTTTCTCATTAACTCGCTCGCATGAATGAGTGATAACCTATCACATTAAAAAAAAAAAAAAATGTTGAGGCGGCTTTGCGCTGTGATTTTCTTAGCATTGCTTCACACATCCCTTAATCGGCTTACATTGAGTGTGTCATGATTTGAATGGTATGTTAAATCTACATAATTATACACTCGTCGAAAATCACAGTGTCTGGACCAATCATATTCGGGTCCACATATACGAACGTCGAATATAGCCCAACGTTTATACAATTATATCTGAATTTCTAGTTTACATTTCCAAGTTGCTCTCATGGTTTCATTTGTTCTTAGGTAAGAAACCAAAATCTAATGTAGATACCGGTTGTTTAGTGACCCGTTTTATCAGTGAAGTTAAGCCGTGTTGTTCATAGTACGGTTTTCATGGGGGGGGGGGGGGGGGGGGGGGGGGGAGGATACAATCTTAAAGTGAGCATGGAGTATAAACATTCTTTCTGCTCACAGTTAGGCCGAAATAAATAAACACAGAGACGACAGAATTTGGTTACTATAATGATGACGATGATGACGATAATTGTAATGATGATGATTATCAATGTTGGCTTGAAAGAGGCGATGACAACGGGGCAATGATGACAATATTGAAAATAACGGTCAATGTTTATTTGCTGTGGTGGACGAAACTCACAAAGTAACACCGATATTAATGACAACCAAATGGAACACAAAGGACGACAATAATGTCAACAAGTTCACAGCGAAGGGGGCGCCGAACAGAAATGCAGTAATAACGCTGATAACAACAACAATGATGAGACAATGAAGTTAAACTGAAGAGAGAAAAATGTTCAACACAGTGGGAAATAATCGCAACCAGAATGACAGACGACATTACTCTCAGCTCACAAACCAAGAAGAGCCAGACGAGAACCAACATCCAAAGCCAGTGCCACGACAACGTCGACGACGAACACCATACTCACGAGGCTCAGACGGAGACGGCAGTGGCGCGTTTATGGAAATGCACACACGCGGTCACAGAGAGCAGCCCAGTCGTGAAATACCACCACAAAAGTCCCTGCCAAAGTTCGTCAACCCAACAACTAACAATTCTCTGCACTGAAAGCCTGAAGTGTGAACACTGACAGTGCGTGCTCTGTGAGCGGTGCCCGTTGTGGCTGTAGTGTGTATGGGGGCAACTGTCCCACACAGTTATATAGACAAGGTGCCAGTCTCGCTCACTCCACCAGCTCCGGCTGCTCACACCCGCTCACTGGCTCACTCACTGTTCAATTAGCGTCCGCAGGCCACGACAGCGGCACCAAAAGATAGAGGAGACACATCCACACAGCTGCTCTCTCCCCCTCCCTCTCTCCCTCTCTCTCTCTCATGCCATACACCCACCACCCCCCTGTTCGTCGTCACACCATCTCCACTTCTTCCAGACACTTGGCGTGTTGAGATGGCGAGCCCAGCGGACCAATGGAGAAGCGATCAAGAGACCAGCCGTGAAAAACATGGCCTGTGACAGCGCCGAAACATGTCCCCTTGTGTCAAACACCCAGGGTCCCCCTTCATCTCCGCCCCCCTCTCCTTAGTCATAGAGGGGCGGGGCTTAGCGTGGGGGAAATGATGGGAGTGAAGAGGTTTAAGCTCCGCCTCCGCTGTGAGGCAAAGTGGGGGAGTGGGCGTGTCTGAGTGAAGTGGATTGGGGCGTGGTCAGAGCGAGCAGGCGAGGCTGACAAAGAGCGCACACACAGAGCGCACTTTGTGAAGGACAGCAGCAATCATCGTTGCCGGCGCTCTGTCTGACAGCGACAATCAGGGACACGGGCGCTTGATAAAGCTTGACCACATATCCTCAGACCTAATCCCTTTACCGAAGAACTATCACAACACGGGAAATCAAAGTATATTTCATAGACCCTTGTTTCACCTCTGGTGGTTTCAACGCTGGGTTAGTTGCGATTCGAGCCGACTGATTATAACATAGACTACATTTATTTAAAAAAAAACAAAAAAAAAACCCTGCTGTATGATGGTGTTTTTAAATATTGCATTAATGTAAGTTAAGGGATTACTGTCTAGAGTGTATAAGGAAAAAAGGCGGGGGGGCTTTCAAAGGATGTCTTGATTGATGGGGAAGGGAGGGGGAGCATGGTGGTGTCGTGACTAGATCTCTTCCATGAAGACAGAACGTGCTGACTACCTTAGTGGTGGTGGTACAAACAGTCACAGAAATATCTCACAGATGCTGGGAGAGAGAGAGAGAGAGAGACGTTGCTCACAGCCCAAGCGACGACCAACGGCCCTATCAGAACTCCCATCTCGTTGAAGTCAGCTCTCAATCACTACTGGTAAACCTCAGTGTGCTTGCTGACTTAAGAACAAATGGCCGTATAATGTAATCTAAAGTTGTTGTTTTTTCTCCTTCCTTTTTGTTTCTTTGCATGGTTAGTTTGTCTTTTTTTGTTTGTTCTTGCCGTTGTTCTTCTTGTTGCTGTTGCTGAAAGTTGAGAAAGTCACCATTTTTACAGAAAGACCCCGAGTTATGAGTCGGCGTATGTTTCAGCATCCACCATTTCTAAGGGTGCTACTGCTCTTGCTGTTCATGCTGAAGCACTTGATGAGCAAAAATGGTCTGCAGGAACAATAGGTGGGAAACAAAACAAACACACAAACAAAGGAAAAGTTTTTTTAAAAAGAAAGGAAAAAAAAGAAAAAGAAAAAAAAGAAAAGAAAAACAGAACAGAAGAGAAAACGCTGGGTCCGACGTTAGGCCCACTGCCTGACTGTCCATCGCCTAGTTTCAGCTCTGCTCCTGTTTACTGTACTCGTCACGACTTGGCAAAAGCTGTGATGTAGCGTGTACTAACTAACACTCACTAACACTTTCTTGACAGTAACCAGTAAAATGGACAGTTTGACCAGCTTAGATAAGAAGCGCGACAGCCAAGCCACATTAGAGTCATGTCGCTGTAATCCTGGGTGATGACAGGAAACTAAATGAAAATGTTCGCCTACGTAACACTGATATGTCTTGTGTCTTCAATGAACTAGAAAACTCTCTCTCTCACTCTCATCTGAAATCATCACATTAATGAATTATTCATCTACTTACCTTTGCTTACATGCTGGCGGTACAATGTTACTAATAATCATATTGTCATCTCTCTCTCTCTCTCTCTCTCTCTCTCTCTCTCTCTCTCTCTCTCTCTCTCTGACACACTGAAAGTACAAAGAGCAACGGGAACATATGGAATAACCTCAAAAAGACTTAAAGCTGTACAGTAGAAATCTTTCCTGAGTCAAGTCGTTTTGAAAACAACAATCTTCGCACGTTCAACATTCTTTTCATAATTGTGATCTTCCTGTTAAGTCCATCTTGCGCTACAACACTTTTTCCTTCGGTGGAGAATCCTGGTGTCATGTGTGTGGCAAGGAACTGTAAACAGTGTCATTCTTTCTCCGCAAGGAACTGTACGCAGTGTCGTTCTTTCTCCGCAAGGAACTGTAAACAGTGTCATTCTTTCTCCGCAAGGAACTGTAAAAGGTGTCGTTCTTTCTCCGCAAGGAACTGTAAACAGTGTCATTCCTTCTCCGCAAGGAACTGTCAACAGTGTCATTCTGTCTCCGCAAGGAACTGTCAACAGTGTCATTCTGTCTCCGCAAGGAACTGTAAACAGTGTCGTTCTTTCTCCGCAAGGAACTGTAAACAGTGTCATTCTGTCTCCACAAGGAACTGTAAACAGTGTCATTCTTTCTCCGCAAGGAACTGTCAACAGTGTCATTCTGTCTCCGCAAGGAACTGTCAACAGTGTCATTCTGTCTCCGCAAGGAACTGTCAACAGTGTCGTTCTTTCTCCGCAAGGAACTGTCAGCAGTGTCATTCTGTCTCCGCAAGGAACTGTCAACAGTGTCATTCTGTCTCCACAAGGAACTGTCAACAGTGTCATTCTGTCTCCGCAAGGAACTGTCAACGGTGTCATTCTGTCTCCGCAAGGAACTGTCAACAGTGTCATTCTGTCTCCGCAAGGAACTGTCAACAGTGTCGTTCTTTCTCCGCAAGGAACTGTCAACAGTGTCATTCTGTCTCCGCAAGGAACTGCCAACAGTGTCATTCTATCTCCGCAAGGAACTGTCAACAGTGTCATTCTGTCTCCGCAAGGAACTGTCAACAGTGTCGTTCTTTCTCCTACTACTATTAACTTCTGTCCTCCAACTGTGCTTTGCAACATCCGCTTGGAACTAGACACAAACCAACTCACTGTGACCATGTCTTTGTTGTTGTTGTTGTTGTTGTTGTTGTTGTTGTTGAGAACTCTGACTGAATGCTGCGACTCCACTAGTTTCGGATCCGACAGATGGAATTCATGGCATACACATTGATGCCATGTCACATGTTTACATCAGTTTCAGGAACATCGTGCTGAAGTGTTACCCTCAGAAATTTTATAGTGATTCTCAGTGAATGTGGTCATATGTACAACACTTGATGTACCTTTCATAGGCCTTCATTGCGGATCTGGAAGGAAGAATCTATGCCATAGAAATGGAGGGGGAGGGAAGGGAGGGGGGGGGGGGGCAGGGATGATGACACAAACAAAGAATCTGTTCTAATCATGTAGACATACATTACCACAATCCAGCCGACCATGCAAGGCCTTTTATGTCAGCACAAGGGGGAAAAGTCCTGACCTGCACAAGAAAACAAAATCCACAAACAGCCAAGATTCATCAACTGATTGTATAGCAGCTCAATGAAATCCACAAACAGCCAAGATTCATCAACTGATTGTATAGCAGCTCAATGAAATCCACAAACAGCCAAGATTCATCAACTGATTGTATAGCAGCTCAATGAAACCACAAACAGCCAAGATTCATCAACTGATTGTATAGCAGCTCAATGAAATCCACAAACAGCCAAGATTCATCAACTGATTGTATAGCAGCTCAATGAAATCCACAAACAGCCAAGATTCATCACCTGATTGTATAGCAGCTCAATGAAATCCACAAACAGCCAAGATTCATCAACTGATTGTATAGCAGCTCAATGAAATCCACAAACAGCCAAGATTCATCAACTGATTGTATAGCAGCTCAATGAAATCCACAAACAGCCAAGATTCATCAACTGATTGTATAGCAGCTCAATGAAATCCACAAACAGCCAAGATTCATCAACTGATTGTATAGCAGCTCAATGAAATCCACAAACAGCCAAGATTCATCAACTGATTGTATAGCAGCTCAATGAAATCCACAAACAGCCAAGATTCATCAACTGATTGTATAGCAGCTCAATGAAATCCACAAACAGCCAAGATTCATCAACTGATTGTATAGCAGCTCAATGAAATCCACAAACAGCCAAGATTCATCAACTGATTGTATAGCAGCTCAATGAAATCCACAAACAGCCAAGATTCATCAACTGATTGTATAGCAGCTCAATGAAATCCACAAACAGCCAAGATTCATCAACTGATTGTATAGCAGCTCAATGAATAGCCAAGATTCATCAACTGATTGTATAGCAGCTCAATGAAATCCACAAACAGCCAAGATTCATCAACTGATTGTATAGCAGCTCAATGAACAGCCAAGATTCATCAACTGATTGTATAGCAGCTCAATGAACAGCCAAGATTCATCAACTGATTGTATAGCAGCTCAATGAAATCCACAAACAGCCAAGATTCATCAACTGATTGTATAGCAGCTCAATGAACAGCCAAGATTCATCAACTGATTGTATAGCAGCTCAATGAAATCCACAAACAGCCAAGATTCATCAACTGATTGTATAGCAGCTCAATGAACAGCCAAGATTCATCAACTGATTGTATAGCAGCTCAATGAACAGCCAAGATTCATCAACTGATTGTATAGCAGCTCAATGAACAGCCAAGATTCATCAACTGATTGTATAGCAGCTCAATGAACAGCCAAGATTCATCAACTGATTGTATAGCAGCTCAATGAACAGCCAAGATTCATCAACTGATTGTATAGCAGCTCAATGACTGATTAAACTAAGGAAATCCGCACCGGACAGACGAGACCAAGTCATGCGGAGAGCGCGCTAGCCAATCTGTTCGTCACTCTCAGATTTATGTCCAAAAAGGTTAGAATAAATGGATATAGAACATTGATATGTAACAAAGACTACATGAAAAAAGT
Organism: Conus ventricosus; assembly: GCA_018398815.1. Lineage (NCBI taxonomy): Eukaryota > Metazoa > Mollusca > Gastropoda > Neogastropoda > Conidae > Conus > Conus ventricosus. The sequence goes on along the minus strand of CM031604.1, from coordinate 2,400,014 downwards.
CTTGTGTGAAAACGGACACTTCAGAGTGGACATCAAGCGTCCACGTTGGGCCGAGTGTCCATGATGACTACCTTGGACCGGCAGGTTAGACATTGTGTCAGAGGAAAACAAAGGGTTCTGGAACCAACAGGAAAATGGGCAAAAAGGGCAGAAAAAACAGTAGACGATACTTTAAAAAACACACACACACAAAGAAACAAAAACGAACAAACAAAAACACCACCGCCAACAGCAGAAACATAAGAGAACTTCATGAATGCACTGAAGAGGAAAAGCAAAGTCAACGGGAGTGATATAACACGAGTAGTTTACCAGGACAGAATTTCAGAAAGGCAGGAATACTGTTTGTTTCTTGGGGGGGGGGGGGGGGGGGGGGGGGGGGGGGGGGGGGGGAGAAAAAAAAAACGCGCCTGCAGCATTTATTGATATTTGTTTTCTTCTTGTTTACTTCTTGTCCAATACGTCAAAAGAAACTTTTAGAGTGGGGAACAGATTCTTTTTTTCTTTTCATATTTTACACGCCTGCTGTAAATCCCATTGGGTAACTGAAGTGAAGAATAACTGATCAAAGGGGTTTCAGAATAATCAGGACAGCTGAAGGCAAGTCACCTGTTCAGACTGTTTCACAGGACCATTCTGATGCGAGTTTTGACGGATCGTCCAGTTAGGGCCTGTCGCCATTACGACCCAGTACCGTTAAGACCTAGTTCCTTTAGGACTAGCACCATTAGGGCCAAGTCCAATATGGCCAGTGCTATTATGATCCAGTTCCATTAGGGCCAAGCCCAATATGGCCAGTGCTATTAGGATCCAGCTCCATTAAAGCCAAGCCCAACATGACCAGTGCTATTAGGATCCGGCTCCATTAGAGCCAAGCCCAATATGGCCAGTGCTGCTAGGATCCGGCTCCATTAGAGCCAAGCCCCATATGGCCAGTGCTGTTAGGATCCGGCTCCATTAGGGCCAAGTCCAATATGGCCAGTGCTGTTAGGATCCGGCTCCATTAAAGCCAAGCCCAATATGGCCAGTGCTATTAGGATCCGGCTCCATTAGAGCCAAGCCCAATATGGCCAGTGCTATTAGGATCCGGCTCCATTAGGGCCAAGTCAAATATGGCCAGTGCTATTAGGATCCGGCTCCATTAAAGCCAAGTCCAATATGGCCAGTGCTACTAGGATCCGGCTCCATTAGGGCCAAGTCCAATAAGGCCAGTGCTATTAGGATCCGGCTCCATTAGGGCCAAGTCCAATATGGCCAGTGCTATTAGGATCCAGCTCCATTAAAGCCAAGTCCAATATGGCCAGTGCTATTAGCATCCAGCTCCATTAGGGCCAAGTCCAATAAGGCCAGTGCTATTAGCATCCAGCTCCATTAGGGCCAAGTCCAATAAGGCCAGTGCTATTAGCATCCAGCTCCATTAGGGCCAAGTCCAATATGGCCAGTGTTATTAGCATCCAGCTCCATTAGGGCCAGGTCCAATATGGCCAGTGCTATTAGCATCCAGCTCCATTAGGGCTAAGTCAATAAGGCCAGTGCTATTAGGAACCGGCTCCATTAGGGCCAAGTCCAATATGGCCAGTGCTATTAGCATCCAGCTCCATTAGGGCCAAGTCCAATATGGCCAGTGCTATTAGCATCCAGCTCCATTAGGGCCCAAGTCCAATATGGCCAGTGCTATTAGCATCCAACTCCATTAGGGCCAGTCCAATATGGCCAGTGCTATTAGCATCCAGCTCCATTAGGGCCAAGTCCAATATGGCCAGTGCTATTAGCATCCAGCTCCATTAGGGCCAAGTCAATATGGCCAGTGCTATTAGCATCCAGCTCCATTAGGGCCAAGTCCAATATGGCCAGTGCTATTAGCATCCAGCTCCATTAGGGCCAAGTCCAATATGGCCAGTGCTATTAGCATCAGCTCCATTAGGGCCAAGTCCAATATGGCCAGTGCTATTAGGACCCAGTTCCACAGGGCCCAGTACTAATAGGATCTAATATCAGGAAGGCCCAGCACAGACGAGAAACAAATCTGTTTCCAGGTACCCTCCCCCCAACCCCCTTCCCGACCACCACCGACCCCAATCCTTCCTCTGTCCTCCTTATCACATTGGCAGACATGCACGAGTAAGAAAAGTGTATGTGTGTGTGTGTGTGGGGGTGAGGGGTGGGGGTTGATGTAGTGTGTGTGTGTGTGTGGGGGGGGGGGGGGGAGGGGGGGGTTGCGGTTAGAGATATGAGGTGGGGGGGGGGGGGGAAGGGGGGGGGTGCTACGTTCTGTTCACAGCACTCACAAATTGATCGTCTGCTGAATTTGACAACGGTTGGAAAAAGTGACTCCGGGGGAAAAAAACTGCACTTTTCATGTTTCATTAGATTCTTTTCATAGCCAGTCTTCTCTCTCTCTCTCTCTCTCTCTCTCTCTCTCTCTTGTGCATGAGCGACATTGTTTTGCATTAAATATCGGGAACGGCAGTCTGTCGCATTCCGTAACATGTCTTTTGTAGTCTCACTGGTTTGCGTCCGGGCGCATCTGATCAACCTCTTCGCTCCATGTTTGCTATTGACAACCAGCTGCTAAAAATGTTCCGGATGTCGCCGAGAGAAACGGGTCATTTGATTGGCTCAAAGCCAAAACGATTAGCGTGTCACAATTTGTTGCACTGATCTCTGTTGACAACGTGGTTGGCCACACGAGCCCTAACTGAAAACAGCGCTTTTCTTCAATCTTTCGCCAGCGCTCGGAAGAAAGGGGCAAGGCAACCCGAATTTGTATGGCAAAATGGGTTTCCGGTCATCGTGACCTGATGAAACGTACTCTAGTTCAACACACAGGCACGATGCGCTGATCTGAAGGACCCGGCTGTAGAGTAGCAGACGACAATTACTGCGCAGTGTGTTGCTCATGAAAATACTGAAAAGTTGACACCGTCTATAGTAACCTACTGGTTAGAAAGAGGAAACGAATGCCCAGATAACAGCAAATCAGTTTATCAAGATTTACACGGTCTGTGATATTCGAGAACATCGCGACCTCAACAAATTTACAACCTCAAATACTTTCGTATGTGTGTATCCAGGGGTAAGCCAAACTTCGATGTGGTTTAAACATTTTGATAGCATAAACATCCCATTGACCGTTCGAAGCGTATGGATTGGCGTCAAATGGACCAGTCTAAAAGCAAGTATAATGACTGCATGTGGAAGTCAAAACACAAAGCCGGAAAGTTGAAGCTACTTGTTTGCTTCCGTTGTTTGTTTGCTGGTTGTTTTGCTTCAAGGAGAGCGACAGGTCAAGGCTTGTTACTTTCATGCTTTGTAGCGTGCATTCTGCAGCTCAGTGTTTCAGCGTTGGGTTTCGTAGTGTATAAGTGGGTTTGTAATACCAGATGATTTTGTGAATGCCTAATCAAAAGGCCTTAAGTCTCAGCCGACCTTATCCACCGTCTCTCTCTCTCTGTCTCTCTCTCTCTCTGTCAGTCGGTGCGTATTTGAGGCGTTAGGCACTTGACGTTTCACACATTTTTATTATGCCACGCACTGATAATGTACAGCACAGTGTGACAGTTACATTCGGTTATAAGTTCATTAAGAACTCGCTCATCTGCACTGTTATTACCTCGTTACTAAATAGTAGAATAATCTTGATAATATGTTGGACTGCACAGACCATTTTTCATTGAAACATACCAATCAACGAACAGCAGTCAATAAACATGCTGTTTTGTCCCTGACGGTGTAATAGGACTATCGTCTACCGACTACTTTGCAGGGGGCGGGTGAGGGTGTGGATGGGGAGGGAGAGGGGGGGGGGGGGGTTGTGACGGCGAAAGGCCACGACTATCGGTTATTACCGTAACTTCGGAGGTCTGCAGTTGGGACAAGTCGCTCTGCTGCTAATAAGAATGTTGATGCATTCGGTTATACGTTCATTAAGAATACGCTCATCTGCACTCTTATAAGCTCATTACTAAATAGTAAAATAATGTCATTAATGTTTTTACTGCCTTTTCCCCCATGTCTTTGTTATCCACCTCATTTTACGCCTCAGGCTGTGCAACTCTGACCGAAGTTATAGACTACAGTGCAAGCTAAGAATTTGGTTCCATGTATTAAAGCTTTCAAGGTTCATGCTTTGAAAAATATGAAAAAGGGGGGAAAAAAAAGAAGGAAATTGTAATGAAAAGCCTCGGTATCCATTAGCCGTTTTCAGAGAAAACACACACACACACACACACACACACACACACACACACACACACACACACACACACACACACACACTAACTTCCCTTGCCTATAGATTCAAACTTAATGCTTTTAAGACGAAATTCACTTCCAACATCACATGTGTTTGTGGTGGGAAAATTTCTAATGAACATATACTTTTCCACTGTAGAAAAATGAAAACCTATCTGCCTACTTTTTCGGAAAAGTCCCTGAAGGAGGTTTTAGTAAAACCCCTTTTGATTTGTGACATTGTTTTAGGACTTGTTCAGAGTACCATTTTTAGATTCCTTTAATAATTCTATTTTCACGTTTAAATGTTATTATCCTGTTACCTTTAGCGTTCATTTGATTAAAAAAAATGATATTCTAGTTATGTTATAGGTTGCAATTTTTATTCATGTTAACATTTTTTCTTCCGATTCTCATTCTGATCCTCCTTTTTCTCTTTTTCCGTTTTCAATTGATACTTCTTCATCTTTTTCTATCCCCTTGTTTCTTTATCTCCTTCAGTTGCCTGTCTATCCACCCCTCCCTCCCTTCCTCCTTTTCTACCTTGTTTATTTATTTATTTTTGGTTGTCTAAAATCACTTATGTGTATAGACATTAAATTGAAGAACGAACACACACACACACACACACGCGCGCGCGCGCGCACGCGCGCGCGCACACACACAAAGAGAAAGAGGGAGGAGAGGGGGGGGGGGATTGCATCGAATGCATTGTACGCCTGACTTATTCATGATGAAAAATGAAGTTTTGAATAGTCAGCTCGGTTTCCTTCTAACCGGGTCATTCCCAGCGAGATCTCTTAGAAAGGGATGGAGTTCTAAAACCCGTTAAGACAAAAATGACTGTCTGGGCATCCATGCATACCAAATCTACCTGTGCACCCGGCACCGCAGCGCACTAGCTTACATTAGGATCCCACCACACGTGCCGTTCGAGCATTGGTTGGGGGAGACCGTTCAAATCTGGTGTGGTCAGAACCCCCGTCCGTATGAATGGTACTGTCTGAAGTGGAAGGAAACGATGAGCTTTTAATACACAGGGTAATCCGTGAGTTTGGCACAGCCAGTCAGCTGGAAAGCTGGAAAACGTTCGGTTGAAATCTGAATTCAAATGAAAAATTTTTTGAGTCTGTTGATTATCATGCATGGACTTCAAGGTCGCCTCAACGTTTGTTGGATGTTCTGTTTGATGTCGGCAGGTTATTTCCATTCGCACATGGATGCCGGCCATATTTTCACATCAGAGGTCATGAACCTACAGCAAGCGTTCATTGGCAGGGGAAAGGACGCTGTGACATTCAGGCTCAACGACCCCACCCACCATAGGTCATATGGCAGACAGAGCTCACCATCCCTGGAGAGTGGGGGAGGGTGAGGAGGGATGATGGGGAAGGGGACTTGTCTAATGCCATACTGAAACCAGCCAAACCACACGGTATGATGAGGCCTGAGTATCGAAGTTACTTTGTTGCGTACAAGGGCGTTTTAGACTCGTGTTGTCTGCCTGACAACTCGGCTCCCGCTGCTGAATTGCTGAGCAATCCGCCTGGGAATAGAATTCATCCCATGGTACGTGTAGAATGGACATGTATTAAGGTCCCGCTACACCAGTCGATTCACTTTACGGTTGGGGAAGACTGGATGAACTAACGGCCAACAGATTGTCACCCTTGGCGTACGATGGAAACGGTTGCGGGCGTCTTTTTTTTTCCTCCTGTCTGTAGCAAGACATTCCGAACAGACGAATCTCTTCCTCCACCAGTGAGCACCCAGTAAGGTTCATGACTCTGGTCTAAAATTAGTAATTGACAAGTCTGACAACGATAGCGAAAGGAGCGAGAATCAAGGTTTATACATCCATGTCTTGCGTACTATTAGATGAGCAAAAGGAAACACGTTTGAGTGTTGAAGTTCAGTCAACACTGAGGGTTGACGCACTCGTGCGGTACGCTTGGCATTGTCAGCACCACAGTATCGCCGGCAGTGAGAGCCAGAGAGATAGATCTGACAGCTTGAGATCCATATGGTGTCCCGAATTGTAGGGTTGTAATGGCTGGTGCTGCCCCGTTCATAGACACAGAGAGGAGAGGAGAAGTAGGCTGGCTACCTTAGCCGTTAGCCGTTCGGTAGTCGGAGTTCCATTGAGCCTGTTGAGGCATTCACCACATCCTTTAGATCTGCCACCTTCTACGCCCAAAGTCTTGCCAACATTCAGTTTTGTCTGTTCTTAACACAAAGAAGGTTTCTACCTGCTCCCTTCTTAGTGACTTCGATTTTCCTTGTAACATTGCAGATGACCCAACTCGTAGCTGACATGCAGGAGAGGATATATCCCGTGTAACCACCCGTGTGTGCATGCCCATACCAGCTTCCACCACACCTTTCGCTCTGTTTCCAAGATGGTCCCGAGGGCGACAGATGACAATGTTGGTGATTTGAATTAAGTTTCGCTTTCTAAAATTGTGTGGTGGGAATAGATAGCCGAGTGAATCTGACCAAGGAAACTGTAGTGTTCCGTTTTCTTTCGGAGGAAGTCTTGCGCGCGCGCGCGCGCTCGTGTGTAGGTGTGTGTAGGTGTGTGTGTGTGTGTGTGTGTGTGCGAGAGAGAGAGAGAGAGAGAGAGAGAGAGAGAGAGGAGAGAGAGAGAGAGAGAGAAGGGATGGGTAGGTGGGTTGCTGCGAGGATTGGCGACATTGTCTCGCACAAAAAGGCATGGGGACAGGCTGAACAGTATATAATTGTGAAGAAAGAGGCCAGGTTGTGATTAGTATAATACTTCTTCGCCATCTCGGTTACGTTGTGATTTCAAACTGGTCTCTGTGCAACCCCTCATAAGACAAACATTCGTCACAAAACGTTTCTGAGTCGATGACATACGCAAACATCTTCCATTGTGGGTATATTACTTGCTGAAGGAGGTAATGGATTAAACTCTGGTTGGAAGGCAAGGGCGGTGGTTGTTGCACACTCGTGACTACCGAAAGATATTCTCAAAGTTAAAAAGGGTTTGAACAGTCAACACGCCAACATGATTACCAGCCCAGTTTAGACATGAGCTGATGTCCACATTTAGCTGCAGCTAAGCCGAAAATACTCCTCCGCACCCTATGACGGTCCAGCAGGACTTTTCCAACCAGATTACCAACGCCTCGAGAATGACTGAAACGAGTTGTCCATCGCCGCCTGCACTAACTGTAAGGGAGGTTGTGGGGTTGGTGGGGATGGCCTGCACTAACTGTATGGAAGGAGGTTGTGGGGTGGGGATGGCCTACCTAACTGTATGGAAGGAGGTTGTGGGGTTGGTGGGGATGGCCTACACTAACTGTATGGAAGGAGGTTGTGGGGTTGGTGGGGATGGCCAACACTAACTGTATGGAAGGAGGTTGGGGGGTTGGTGGGGATGACCTACACTAACTGTATGGAAGGAGGTTGTGGGGTTGGTGGGGATGACCTACACTAACTGTATGGAAGGAGGTTGGGGGGTTGGTGGGGATGACTTACACTAACTGTATGGAAGGAGGTTGTCGGGTTGGTGGGGATGACCTACACTAACTGTAAGGAAGGAGGTTGTGGGGTGGGGATGACCTACACTAACTGTATGGAAGGAGGTTGTGGGGCGGGGTTGGTGGGGATGACCTACACCAACTGTATGGAAGGAGGTTGGTGGGGATGACCTACACTAACTGTATGGAAGGAGGTTGTGGGGTGGGGATGGCCTACACTAACTGTATGGAAGGAGGTTGTGGGGTTGGTGGGGATGGCCTACACTAACTGTATGAAAGGGGGTTGTGGGGTTGGTGGGGATGGCCTACACTAACTGTATGGAAGGAGGTTGTGGGGTTGGTGGGGATGGCCTACACTAACTGTATGGAAGGAGGTTGTGGGGTGGGGATGGCTACACTAACTGTATGGAAGGAGGTTGTGGGGTTGGTGGGGATGGCCTACAGTAACTGTATGGAAGGAGGTTGTGGGGTTGGTGGGGATGGCTACACTAACTGTATGGAAGGAGGTTGTGGGTGGGGATGGCCTGCACTAACTGTATGGAAGGAGGTTGTGGGGTTGGTGGGGATGGCCTACAGTAACTGTATGGAAGGAGGCTGTGGGGTTGGTGGGGATGGCCTACACTAACTGTACGAAAGGAGGTTGTGGCGTTGGTGGGGATGGCCCACACTAACTGTATGGAAGGAGGTTGGTGGGGATGGCCTACACTAACTGTATGGAAGGAGGATGTGGGGTGGGGATGACCTACACTAACTGTATGGAAGGAGGTAGAAAAAACATTGAACCCACTTGGGAGGAGAAGAACTGGGTACTTCGGTTCGTAGAACCTTCAAGCAGCTAAAGAGAGCGGGTGCAGCTTAAACACAAGTCCACTGTCACTGCAGGAAAAAAATTATGACGTCGATGGAATATCTCAGTGACGAAATACATTATGAAGTATGGATATACTGCAGGGGGTGGTGGGGGTGGGGGTGGTAGTTGGAAAAAGAGGTGAGAAAGAATCTAGATAGTGAGGGGAAGGGGGATGGTGAAGATGAGGGGGGAGAGGGAGAGGGGAGCAAATAGGAAAAATGGGGAGGGGGGGTAGGGATAGCTGTGATTTGATCTAGTCTTCAATGTTAAGGCCATCTGGCGCTGTGGTACCCAGATGGTGGATGATCTTTTTCTCCATGTTTTTCTCTTTAAGAAGTCTCCCATGCTGTTGCGCCAAACCACTGCAATGGAGAAGTGGCTGATGTTGTGGAGGTCGGTGTTGAAGTGGGCTGCACAGGGTTTGGTTTCTCTGGAGGATGCTGTCCTGTGCTCCTTGCAGCGCTCCTCCAGTGTGCGGTAGGTCTCACCTACATAGAGACGGCCGCATAGGCTACAGTGGACTATTAGACCAAGTCACTTGTCTGGCAGGTGAAGCTGCTCTTCATGGCGAACTGGCGTCCTGAGGGCCCCTTGAAGGTGAGTGTCTTCGTATTGAGAAAGGGGCAACACTTGCACTTCGGTTTATCACAGCAGCTGTTGCCAAGGGGGTGACGGTCCTGAGAGGCTGTAGGTTTGAAGGATGACCTAACTAGAGGTCGCCAAGGTTTCGATCTCGTTTGAAGGCCATCCTGGGGGGGGGGGGGGGGGGGGGGGGGGGGGGGGGGGGTTTGGAGGTCTTTCCAACTCTAGGGTCAGTCTGCAGGATGGGAAGTTCCTGAGAGAATTTTCTTCACTTCCAGGTTGTGAGGGTGGTAGGTCAGCGTAGGACTGTGCGATCATTGTGATCTTCCTTCGTTTTTGGTGTTAAGGCCTGCTCTCTGGGGATGTCCTTGGCCTGGTTCAGTGCCTGTTTGATCAGCTCATCGGGGTATCCTCTTCTTTTGAAGAAGCTGATCATCTGGGCTGCCTGGGTGTGGAAGTCTTCCTCGTTGCTACACAAGCGTCTGAGGCGGAGGAACTGGGAGAATGGAATGGCGCGTTTGGTGGCAGTTGGATGGCTTGAAGAGTAGAGAAGGTAGCAATGAGGGTCTGTGTTCTTGTAGTGGACTGAGGTGGAGATGGTTAGGTTGCCAGGTGTGATCATGAGTTTGATATCCAGGAAGGGAAGAGAGCTTTCAGATATTTTGTACGTGAACTTCAGAGATGGTGAAAGGCATCAGCAAAGCTGATGAAGGACAGCAGTTCGCGTCTGTCCCTGTCCACAGGCCCACACAGTCGTCAATGTAACGGCGAAAGAGGGCTGGCAAGGGGCCACTGTATTGTTGGAAAATATGGGACTCCACGTAGCCGACGAACAGGCACGCATAGCTGGGACCCATGCGTGTTCCCATGGCCACTCCACTTGTCTGCTGATAGTGCAAGTGACCAAACTGGAACGGTTCAGCGTGAGTACCAGTTCCGCCAGGCGAAGGATGGTGGGCACATGGACCTTGTAGGTGCTGTGGTTCAGGAAGTGCTTGAGGGCAATGAGACCATCCTTGCGGGGAATGTTGGTGTAGAGTGAGGTGATGTCCATGGTGAAGAGCAGAGGTTCTCGTTGATCTGGTAGACGGAAGTTACGGAAGAGATTCAGGGCATGGTTTGTGTCCTTGATGTATGTGGGAAGTTTCTCCACAAGTGGCTGGAAAAGCCGGTCCAGAAAAGCAGAGAGTTGAACGGTGGGGCAGGAACAGGCAGACACTATAGGTCTCCCTGGACTGTCTGGCTTGTGGATCTTAGGAAGCATGTAAAAACTGGATTCTTTCGGTTCTTTGGTGATGGCTCTTGTTGCCTCTGGGGGAAGGTGGTTCTTGGAGATCGCTTCCTTTACAGTTCGGCGTACGAGGGCATTGTCTCTCTTGGTAGAGGATCCACTCATGGGGGTGTAGTAGGCTGTGTTTGACAGCTGTTTTAGGGCTTCTTCCTCATACAGATCCTTGCGCCAAACAACCAACGCGCCGCCTTGTCTGCCTGTTTGATGACAATGTCTGTCCGTTGTTTGAGTTGTATGAGAGCTTGCTGCTCTGCCTGGCTAATGTTGGATCTCTTCAGGGGTTTCGGACTCACTTGAGCAATCTCGCGCTCGCACTGGTCAGTGTGGTAGTCGAGGCTGCTGACTGGCCTGGTTTGGGGGCCCACAAGCTGGGTTCTCGAGGAAACAGGTTGGTCAAATCATGGGGGTCTGGGGCCAGGTCACGTGGCAGTGACGTGTCCTCGAAGAAAGCAGCCAGGCGGAGGCGTCTGAAGTACCTTTCACAGTCAAAGAGCATGCTGGATTTATTGGCTTGACGTTGGCGGGGGACGAATTTCAGTCCTCTCGAAAGGAGAAGGCGCTGTGCCTCTGTTAGTAGAAGATCTGTGGGAATAGTGATGACGAGTTTAGGGTTGGGTGAAGGTTGTTCGGTGGCTGTTGTTGACTTGGTTGGGTGAGGCAGCAGCTTGGACAGTTTTTTGGTTTTGGTCTGCTTCAGCGTTGTATACAGATCTTGGTTGATCTCTGGGTGTTGGTGACAATGTAGTGTGATGTGGACTTGTCGCAGAGAGAGCGAAGTTGGCTTTTCAAGTGGTGTAGGCGTATGGTCAATTGAGGCGATTCTCTTGTCATATGCTGTGAGCTCTGATTCCATCAATGAACGACTAGCCTTCGTGAGGATCTTTTTTTTAAGAGTTTTCTGAAGAGCCACTTGATGGATTGAAGTGCATTCGAAAACGTTTGGAACAACGCGGCGGTGGAGGCAGGTGCGGATGAAGGCAGCATGGCTTGAAAACTTGTTTGTGGAGTACAGTCTTCAGGTAGGACGCAGCAAGGGACTGGGGAATGACTGGGAGTTGCCTAAAGCCGGTAAAGGGCTTTGGAAAAGGGTAAGGAGGAAAGTGGCATACTGATGCAGTCTCAGGGATAAGTACAGGGTATAAAAAGTTTTGACTGCCTGGGTTCTTTCACAAAGGATATAAAAAAAGGTAGAAAAAACACTTGAACCCACTTGGGAGGAGAAGAACTGGGTACTTCGGTTCGTAGAACCTTCAAAGCAGCTAAAGAGAGCGGGTGCAGCTTAAACACAAGTCGCTGTCACTGCAGGAAAAAAATTATGACGTCGATGGAATATCTCAGTGACAAAATACATTATGACGTATGGATATACTGCAGGGGGTGGTGGGGTGGGGTGGTATTTGGAAAAAGAGGTGAGAAAGAATCTAGATAGTGAGGGGAAGGGGGATGGTGAAGATGAGGGGGGGGAGGGAGAGGGGAGCAAATAGGAAAAATGGGGAGGGGGGGTAGGGATAGCTGTGATTTGATGTAGTCTTTAATAGTATCTAGTTGCAAAGCGAGACGACTGCAGGCGGAAATCTAACAAATCTTAAATAAATGTTAGCGAACCGCCCAGAGAACGTGGACAAACGAGTCACAAGACAAAACACAACGCGTTTCGACCTCTTAGGTCTTCGTCGGGTGATAAATAAACGAATAAACAACGAAAGTTGAAGCGATCTAAGCTAAGTGAACTTTCGTTTGTTTTATTCGTTTATTTATCACCCGACGAAGACCTAAGAGGTCGAAACGCGTTGTGTTTTGTCTTGTGACTCGTTTGTCCACGTTCTCTGGGCGGTTCGCTAACATTTATTTAAGACTAGTCTTTAATGTTGAGGCCATCTGGCGCTGTGGTACCCAGATGGTGGATGATCTTTTTTCTCCATGTTTTTTCTCTTTAAGAAGTCTCCCATGCTGTTGCGCCAAACCACTGCAATGGAGAAGTGGCTGATGTTGTGGAGGTCGGTGTTGAAGTGGGCTGCCACAGGGGTTTGGTTTCTCTGGAGGATGCTGTCCCTGTGCTCCTTGCAGCGCTCCTCCAGTGTGCGGTAGGTCTCACCTACATAGAGACGGCCGCATAGGCTACAGTGGACTTATGTAGACCAAGTCACTGGTCTGGCAGGTGACCTGCTCTTCATGGCGAACTGGCGTCCTGAGGGCCCCTTGAAGGTGAGTGTCTTCGTATTGAGAAAGGGGCAACACTTGCACTTCGGTTTATCACAGCAGCTGTTGCCAAGGGGGTGACGGTCCTGAGAGGCTGTAGGTTTGAAGGATGACCTAACTAGAAGGTCGCCAAGGTTTCGATCTCGTTTGAAGGCCATCTGGGGGGGTTTCTGGAAGGTCTTTCCAACTCTAGGTCAGTCTGCAGATGGGAAAGTTCCTGAAGAGAATTTTCTTCACTTCCAGGTTGTGAGGGTGGTAGGTCAGCGTCAGGACGGTGCGATCATTGTGATCTTCCTTCGTTTTGGTGTTAAGGCCTGCTCTCTGGGGATGTCCTTGGCCTGGTTCAGTGCCTGTTTGATCAGCTCATCGGGGTATCCTCTTCTTTGAAGAAGCTGATCATCTGGGCTGCCTGGGTGTGGAAGTCTTCCTCGTTGCTACCAAGCGTCTGAGGCGGAGGAACTGGGAGAATGGAATGGCGCGTTTGGTGGCATTGGATGGCTTGAAGAGTAGAGAAGGTAGCAATGAGGGTCTGTGTTCTTTGTAGTGGACTGAGGTGGAGTTCACGTACGAAATATCTGAAAGCTCTCTTCCCTTCCTGGATATTAAACTCATGATCACACCTGGCAACCTAACCTCTCCACCTCAGTCCACTACAAGAACACAGACCCTCATTCCTACCTTCTCTACTCTTCAAGCCATCCAACTGCACCAACGCTCCATTCCATTCTCCCAGTTCCTCCGCCTCAGACGCTGTGTAGCAACGAGGAAGACTTCCACCCCAGGCAGCCCAGATGATCAGCTTCTTCAAAAGAAGAGGATACCCAGATGAGCTGATCAAACAGTGCACTGAACCAGGCCAAGGACATCCCCAGAGAGCAGGCCTTAACACCAAAAACGAAGGAAGATCACAATGATCGCACCGTCCTGACGCTGACCTACCACCCTCACAACCTGGAAGTGAAGAAATTCTCTTCAGGAAACTTTCCCATCCTGCAGACTGACCTAGAGTTGGAAAAAGACCATCCAGAACCCCCCCCCCCCCCCCCCACCCCCCCCCCCCCCCCCCCCCCCCCCCCCCCCCCGGATGGCCTTCAAACGAGATCGAACCTTGGCAACCTTCTAGTTAGGTCATCCTCAAAACCTACAGCCTCTCAGACCGTCACCCCCCTTGGCAACAGCTGCTGTGATAAACCGAAGTGCAAGTGTTGCCCCTTTCTCAATACGAAGACACTCACCTTCAAGGGGCCCTCAGGACGCCAGTTCGCCATGAGAGCAGCTTCACCTGCCAGACCAGTGACTTGGTCTACATAGTCCCACTGTAGCCTATGCGGCCGTCTCATGCAGGTGAGACCTACCGCACACTGGAGGAGCGCTGCAGGAGCACAGGGACAGCATCCCTCCAGAGAAACCAACCCCCTGTGGCAGCCCCTTCAACACCGACCTCCACAACATCAGCCACTTCTCCATTGCAGGGTTTGGCGCAACAGCATGGGAGACTTCTTAAAGAGAAAAACTGGAGAAAAAGATCATCCACCTCTGGGTACACAAGCGCCAGATGGCCTTACATTAAAGACTAGATCAAACACAGCTATCCCTACCCCCCCCCCCCCCTCCCCATTTTTCCTATTTGCTCCCCTCTCTCCTCTCTCCCCTCATCTTCACCATCCCCCTTCCATCACTATCTAGATTCTTTCTCACCTCTTTTTCCAACTACCACTCCCACCCCACCACCCCTGCAGTATATCCATACTTCATAATGTATTTCGTCACTGAGATATTCCATCGACGTCATAATTTTTTTCCTGCAGTGACAGTGACTTGTGTTTAAGCTGCACCCGCTCTCTTTAGCTGCTTTGAAGGTTCTACGAACCGAAGTACCCAGTTCTTCTTCTTCCAAGTGGGTTCAAGTGTTTTTTCTACTTTTTTTTTTATCCTTTGTGAAAGAACCCAGGCAGTCAAAACTTTTTATACCTGTATGGAAGGAGGTTGTGGGTGGGGATGACCTACACTAACTGTATGGAAGGAGGTTGTGGGGTGGTGGGGATGACCTACACTAACTGTATGGAAGGAGGTTGTGGGGTGGGGATGACCTACACTAACTGTATGGAAGGAGGTTGTGGGGTGGTGGGGACGACCTACACTAACTGTATGGAAGGAGGTTGTGGGGTTGGTGGGATGGCCTACACTAAGTGTATGGAAGGAGGCTGTGGGGTTGGTGGGGATGACCTACACTAACTGTATGGAAGGAGGTTGGTGGGGATGGCCTACACTAACTGTATGGAAGGAGGTTGGTGGGGATGGCCTACACTAACTGTATGGAAGGAGGTTGTGGGGTGGGGATGGCCTACACTAACTGTATGGAAGGAGGTTGTGGGGTGGGGATGACCTACACTACCTGTATGGAAGGAGGTTGTGGGGTTGGTGGGGATGACCTACACTAACTGTATGGAAGGAGGTTGGGGGGTTGGTGGGGATGGCCTACACTAACTGTATGGAAGGAGGTTGTGGGGTGGGGATGGCTTACACTAACTGTATTGAAGGAGGTTGTGGGTGGAGATGGCCTACACTAACTGTATGGAAGGAGGTTGTGGGGTTGGTGTGGATGGCCTACACTGACTGTATGGAAGGAAGTTGGTGGGGATGGCCTACACTAACTGTATGGAAGGAGGTTGTGGGGTGGGGATGGCCTACACTAGCTGTATGGAAGGAGGTTGTTTGGTGGGGATGGCCTACACTAACTGTATGGAAGGAGGTTGTGGGGTGGGGATGGCCTACACTAACTGTATGGAAGGAGGTTGTGGGGTTGGTGGGGATGACCTACAGTAACTGTATGGAAGGAGGTTGTGGGGTTGGTGGGGATGGCCTACACTAACTGTATGGAAGGAGGTTCTGGGGTGGGGATGGCCTACACTAACTGTATGGAAGGAGGTTGTAGGGTTGGTGGGGATGACCTAAACTAACTGTATGGAAGCAGGTTGTGGGGTTGGTGGGGATGACCTACACTAACTGTATGGAAGGAGGTTGGGGGGTTGGGGGGGATGGCCTACACTAACTGTATGAAAGGGGGTTGTGGGGTTGGTGGGGATGGCCTACAGTAACTGTATGGAAGGAGGTTGTGGGGTTGGTGGGGATGTCCTACACTAACTGTATGGAAGGAGGTTGTGGGGTGAGGATGACCTACACTAACTGTATGGAAGGAGGTTGTGGGGTTGGTGGGGATGGCCTACACTAACTGTATGGAAGGAGGTTGTGGGGTTGGTGGGGATGACCTACACTAACTTTATGGAAGGAGGTTGTGGGGTTGGTGGGGATGGCCTACACTAACTGTATGGAAGGAGGTTGGTGGGGATGGCCTACACTAACTGTATGGAAGGAGGTTGTGGGGTTGGTGGGGATGACCTACACTAACTGTATGGAAGGAGGTTGTGGGGTTGGTGGGGATGGCCTACACGAACTGTATGGAAGGAGGTTGTGGGGTTGGTGGGGATGACCTACACTAACTGTATGGAAGGAGGTTGTGGGGTTGGTGGGGATGACCTACACTAACTGTATGGAAGGAGGTTGTGGGGTTGGTGGGGATGGCCTACACGAACTGTATGGAAGGAGGTTGTGGGGTTGGTGGGGATGACCCACACTAACTGTAAGGAAGGAGGTTGTGGGGTTGGTGGGGATGGCCTACACTAACTGTATGGAAGGAGGTTGTGGGGTGGGGATGGCCTACACTAACTGTATGGAAGGGGGTTGGTGGGTTGGTGGGGATGGCCTACACTAACTGTATGGAAGGAGGTTGTGGGGTTGGTGGGGATGGCCTACACTAACTGTAAGGAAGGAGGTTGTGGGGTGGGGATGGCCTACACTAACTGTATGGAAGGAGGTTGTGGGGTTGGTGGGGATGGCCTACACTAACTGTATGGAAGGAGGTTGTGAGGTTGGTGGGGATTGGTCTACACTAACTGTATGGAAGGAGGTTGTCGGGTTGGTGGGGATGGCCTACACTAACTGCAAGGAAGGAGGTTGTGGGGTGGGGATGTCCTACACTAACTTTATGGAAGGAGGTTGTGGGGTGGGGATGACCTACACTAACTGTATGGAAGGAGGTTGTGGGGTGGGGATGACCTACACTAACTGTATGGAAGGAGGTTGTGGGGTGGGGATGACCTACACTAACTGTATGGAAGGAGGTTGTGGGGTTGGTGGGGATGGCCTACACTAACTGTATGGAAGGAGGTTGTGGGGTGGGGATGGCCTACACTAACTGTATGGAAGGAGGTTGTGGGGTTGGTGGGGATGGCCTACACTAACTGTATGGAAGGAGGTTGTGGGGTGGGGATGGCCTACACTAACTATATGGAAGGAGGTTGTGGGGTGGGGATGGCCTACAGTAACTGTATGGAAGGAGGTTGTGGGGTTGGTGGGGATGGCCTACACTAACTGTATGGAAGGAGGCTGTGGGGTTGGTGGGGATGGCCTACACTAACTGTATGGAAGGAGGTTGTGGGGTGGGGATGGCCTACACTAACTGTATGGAAGGAGGTTGTGGGGTGGGGATGGCCTACACTAACTGTACGGAAGGAGGTTGTGGCGTTGGTGGGGATGACCTACACTAACTGTATGGAAGGAGGTTGGTGGGGATGACCTACACTAACTGTTTGGAAGGAGGTTGTGGGGTTGGTGGGGATGACCTACACTAACTGTATGGAAAGAGGTTGTGGGGTTGGTGGGGATGGCCTACACTAACTGTATGGAAGGAGGTTGTGGGGTTGGTGGGGATGGCCTACACTAACTGTATGGAAGGAGGTTGTGGGGTTGGTGGGGATGGCCTACACTAACTGTATGGAAGGAGGCTGTGGGGTTGGTGGGGATGGCCTACACTAACTGTATGGAAGGAGGTTGTGGGGTGGGGATGGCCTACACTAACTGTATGGAAGGAGGTTGTGGGGTTGGTGGGGATTGCCTACACTAACTGTATGGAAGGAGGTTGGGGGGGGGGGGGGGGGGGGTTGGTGGGGATGGCCTACACTAACTGTATGGAAGGAGGTTGTGGGGTTGGTGGGGATGACCTACACTAACTGTATGGAAGGAGGTTGTGGGGTGGGGATGACCTACACTAACTGTATGGAAGGAGGTTGTGGGGTGGGGATGACCTACACTAACTGTATGGAAGGAGGTTGTGGGGTTGGTGGGGATGACCTACACTAACTGTATGGAAGGAGGTTGTGGGGTGGGGATGGCCTACACTAACTGTATGGAAGGAGGTTGGTGGGGATGGCCTACACTAACTGTATGGAAGGAGGTTGTGGGGTTGATGGGGATAACCTACACTAACTGTATGGAAGGAGGTTGGGGGGTTGGTGGGGATGGCCTACACTAACTGTATGGAAGGAGGTTGTGGGGTTGATGGGGATGGCCTACACTAACTGTATGGAAGGAGGTTTTGGGGCGGGGTTGGTGGGATTGGCGTGGCTGATACCATCCGGTTCCGCGATCCGGTTTCCGGTTCCGGTTCCCGCTGATCAGAACTAAATGGTTCAGAAGAAACGTTTTAGGCTGTTTTCAAAAGGGTCTCGGCACATACACCTGTATCTTTCTATTTCAGAAAAAACTGTAAGACAGTTGTTCGGTGCATGTCATGTGATGAACGACACGCTATGAAACATGTTCTTATCAACTGTTGGGATTTGCATGGTGTACTTATCAACTGTTGGGATCTGCATGATGTTCGTATCAACTGTTGGGATTTGCATAATGTTCTTATCAACTGTTGGGATTTGCATGACATGAAACACAAGACTTTACAGCGGGCTCCACGAAGACCTTGTTCAGGGATGTTTCACCTGATGTGATTTTTTTAGTTTCTAATACTGGTAACTGCTTTTCGTGGCATGCAAGATTTTGTCGAAAATAGATCTGGATTTAAGTCGTTGTAAGTATGTTTGGACCCCCCCCCCCCCCACCCCCCTCCCCCACTCTGCCTCGTTTTTGCTAACATACCTCCATGGGATCGATTTCATGTGGTAACAAACCAAAAAAGCCGTCCTCTCACCTCTACCCCTTCCCTTATCTCCCTTTCAGGCAGTCACAGTGTTAAGTTCCCGCACGTACCCACGTCCATTTCTTTGATGAGACCGTCCCAGGGTCTTCAGAATGGTAGAATCATGTGGATCTGTGCTAGAAGGACGCTGTTCTGTTTCTGAATGACTCTCGGCTGATGATTGGTGTCAGTGGAAAGCTCAGTCGGTGCGCGCTGTGGTGCTTATCGTGAGTGGCAGATACAAGCAGTGCTGGGTTTCTTGTAACATCCTCAGGGAACCTCACTTGATACTTCTCTGTGTGTGCGCGCGCCCGAGTGTGTGTGTGTGTGTGTGTGTGTGTGTGTGTGTGTCCGCACACGGTGATAGGTTGTGCATTTGTATTTGCACATTTGTTCTCAATCTTTGAACAAACACCCACATTTCTCCACAAACAGTGAACTCGTGACAAAATACCGCAAACTCTGCCCGTTCTCCTTCCATTCAGCTACCGTACCCTCCTTCCTCACTCTCTTTCTCCTGCGTTCTGAAAATAGTTACATATGTTTCACAATGTAGCAATGTAAAGTCCCACAACGTATCGCGGTATAATCAACACGCTGAAGTTGCTGACGGACGTTTCCGGTCGGTCTTCAGCACAACGAAACAAACTACCAGAGCGTCCGCGGCTTTTGAATGTCATAACAAAGATGTGAACAGTTTACCCTTCATTAATCTCAGAAACTGTGTCAGCCGTTACACTAAATTTACCATGAGAGAGAGAGACAGAGAGGCTGGGGAAAAGGAACGTTCTGCACTGACTGAACGTTAGTTGGTGAAACTGAAAAGGCGCGGATAATTACATTTCTGGCCGCCGACGTTGGCCCAACACCGGGGTGTCTTGCACATTGTTTATTTAACGTCCCCATCAGCGTGGCTGTGCGGACCAGCCATGCATACAGATGAAACGTGGAGAGGCTTCAAAGCCTGAGTGGCTAACCAACCATTCTGACCTTGTCCACACCGGCTCGTCATCAAAGAGCGGAAAACAAAAACCTCGAATACTATCAATCTCCCCCATCTCTCCCTCTGCCTCTGTTCGAAGACAGCCATAAAGGACAAGTCAACTAATCACCACTCATCTCCAGCCAGTTAAAGGAGGTCCCGAGGGACCTTACGCCAGTAAATAATAAATAGACGGCACGTGCGCATCGAGGGAGCACGCGCCCGCCACACAATGACCGTTGCGCTTGCAGCAGTTTACAGCTCAGTCGCCCGTGAAAAGAACGCGACGCCGCACAAGCATTAAACTTTTATCTGCGCAGCGCGTGGACAAACAGTGGGGGAATGACAGCCACACGCTGTCCACTCTATCTTCAGCACGCGCGCTACTCGTTCAGCTTCACACACAAACATCAGCTTCATGGCGGCTTCCGGAGTCGCAGACGGACGAAGCAGAATGACGTAGATGTTGCTGTTTTCCAATTGTGGTTGCCGTTTTGTTTTGTTTTTTTGTGTGTTACCATCGAAATAGTTCAATAATGATTTTCAGATTTAGCTTTAACAACTCGTGGTAAGATGTCAGACGGGTATAGCTATGGCAAAGAATTGGAGAACAGGACCCATCTTACATCACATTTATATACCGCCAGAACGATTACAAATTAAGTTGGACTGCGAAATGGCAACTCGGACGCAAGCAGAATTCGACATGGCAGTGTTCGTTTGTAAACTGGGTGCTGTAACCATGGAGTAAGATGGGTACAGCTCTTTCCCACATAAAGCCCCCAACACTCACTCCCTCATCCCCCTTCATCCCATCTTAACCCCACCCACCCCCCTTTCCGCCCTCCTTTTCCCCTCGAAACATACTGTGTAATTTCTTTTTGCCTCGGCAAAGTTGTGATCATCGTAGTGAGTGAATGTGTCTTTCTCCACCGTTAACACATTTCTGTCACACCCCCCATTCACACGTTCACACAGTTTTCGTGTTTTTAGACAGTACATCATCACCGCCGAACCCATCATCACCTAATGATCCCCACAGGGGAAAACTACGCGAGAACACGTCCAGTGATGAGATGCAATCGATAGCGCATGTTCCTTATGTATCTGACAGAACTCCCATCTTTTTTTCATCCAGTCCAAAAGACTGGGACCCTGACAATCAGCTGGATTAGGCTGGGGGGGGGGGGGGGGGGGGGGGGGTAGAGAGACAACAGAACAGCAACAAACAGAAAGAGACTCAAATCACAGACATGGGCGCGTTATTGACGTGGTCACCATTAAATTAATCTCCGTGTTTAAAGAAAAAGAACACGGAAAGAAAAGAATGAGAGAGAGAGAGAAAAAAAGGCTTTGTAACCAAACCCTCCACCGTCCCCGCTCCCCCTGTGCCGTGTGGGCCTGTATCCTGAGATCGTGTGTACACTGGCCTCGCTGTTGACGTGGAGTGCCACTTTCTCGAATGTTCACGTCAGGCGAAAGCTATTTAATTGAAGCGTCGGTTGTCACGCCAAGGCAGACTAATTGCTGGTTGATCATTTCATGAATTATTATTGAGTCCATTACCACCGGGCATTGAAGTACCCTGCGCATTTCTCTCTCTCTCTCTCTCTCTCTCTCTCTCTCTCTGCACTAGCGCGCGCGTGTGGTGTGTGTGTGCGAACACGTATGCACGCGCAGACGTGCGCGCGTGCGTGCGTATTGTGTGTGTGTGTGTGTGTGTGTGTGTTCCTCTATGTCATGTGTGTGTCTGTGTGTGTGTGTGTGAGTGAATGAGTTAGTGGGTGAGGCTGCTCGCACGCGAGCTTGTTTCTGTCAGCTCCTTTGTGTCTTATTGACCTCTCTCTCTTTCTCTCTCTCTCTCTCTCTCTCTCTCTCTCTCTCTCTCTCCGTGTCATAGGTATGAACAAAGACTGACACGAGCTCAGAAATGCTCTACCAGAGATTTTAACGCGAGCTCACCGGTATGAATATAAAACAATGACATGAACTCACAGGTGTGGCTACACCAAGGACTGACACGAACTCACAGATATGAATATATCAAACAGTGACATGAACTGACAGGTGTGAATATACCAAAGACTGACACGAACTCACAGGCATGAATATACAAAAACTGAAACGAACTCACATGTATGAATATAACAAAGATTTGAATGAACTCGCGGAATGAATATACCAGAGACTGACACGAACTCACAGGTATGAGTGCACCAAAGACTGACACGAATACACAGGTATCAACTTATTACAAACTGACACGAACTCACAGTATGAATATACCCAAGATTGACAAGAACTCGCACGTATGAATGTACTGAAGAGGTTGATGTGAACCCAGGAATGAATACATCAAAGACTGACCCAAACTCACCGGAATGAATATATTAAAAGCTTTGACACCAACTCAAAGATACGTTTATACCACAGTTTGACATAAACTCACAGTGACAAATGTACCAAAGAGTTTGACATGAACCCACAGAGACAAATGTACCAAAGAGTTTGACATGAACTCACAGGGACAAATGTACCAAAGAGATTGACAGGAACTCACAGGGACAAATGTACCAAAGAGTTTGACATGAACTCACATGGACACATGTACCAAAGGTTTGACATGAACCCACAGGGACAAATGTACCAAAGAGTTTGACATGAACCCACAGGGACAAATGTACCAAAGAGTTTGACAGGAACTCACAGGGACAAATGTACCAAAGAGTTTGACATGAACCCACAAGGACACATGTACCAAAGAGTTTGACAGGAACTCACAGGGACAAATGTGCCAAAGAGTTTGACAGGAACTCACAGGGACAAATGTACCAAAGACTTTGACAGGAATTCACAGGTACAAATGTACCAAAGAGTTTGACAGGAACTCACAGGGACAAATGTACCAAAGAGTTTGACAGGAACTCACAGGTACAAATGTACCAAAGAGTTTGACATGAACTCACAGGGACAAATGTACCAAAGAGTTTGACATGAACTCACAGGGACAAATGTACCACAGAGTTTGACATGAACTCACAGGGACACATGTACCAGAGAGTTTGACATGAACTCACAGGGACACATGTACCAAAGAGTTTGACATGAACTCACAGGGACAAATGTACCAAAGAGTTTGACATGAACTCACAGGGACAAATGTACCAAAGAGTTTGACATGAACTCACAGGTACAAATGTACCAAAGAGTTTGACATGAACTCACAGGGACAAATGTACCAAAGAGTTTGACATGAACTCACAGGGACAAATGTACCAAAGAGTTTGACATGAACTCACAGGGATACATGTACCAAAGAGTTTGACATGAACTCACAGGGACAAATGTACCAAAGAGTTTGACATGAACTCACAGGGACAAATGTACCAAAGAGTTTGACAGGAACTCACAGGGACAAATGTACCAAAGAGTTTGACAGGAACTCACAGGGACAAATGTACCAAAGACTTTGACATGAACTCACAGGAACAAATGTACCAAAGAGCTTGACATGAACTCACAGGGACAAATGTACCAAAGAGTTTGACATGAACTCACAGGGACAAATGTACCAAAGAGTTTGACATGAACTCACAGGGACAAATGTATCAAAGAGTTTGACATTAACTCACAGGGACAAATGTACCAAAGAGTTTGACAGGAACTCACAGGGACAAATGTACCAAAGAGTTTGACATGACCTCATAGGGACAAATGTACCAAAGAGTTTGACATGAACTCACAGGGATACATGTACCAAAGAGTTTGACATGAACTCACAGGGACAAATGTACCAAAGAGTTTGACATGAACTCACAGGGACAAATGTACCAAAGAGTTTGACATGAACTCACAGGGATACATGTACCAAAGAGTTTGACATGAACTCACAGGG
This sequence comes from Conus ventricosus, assembly GCA_018398815.1. Classification (NCBI taxonomy): domain Eukaryota; kingdom Metazoa; phylum Mollusca; class Gastropoda; order Neogastropoda; family Conidae; genus Conus; species Conus ventricosus. Next base: position 2,376,448 of record CM031604.1, on the reverse strand, counting down.
ACAAATGTACCAAAGAGTTTGACATGAACTCACAGGGACAAATGTACCAAAGAGTTTGACATGAACTCACAGGGACACATGTACCAAAGAGCTTGACATGAACTCACAGGGACAAATGTACCAAAGAGTTTGACATGAACCCACAGGGACAAATGTACCAAAGAGTTTGACATGAACTCACAGGGACAAATGTACCAAAGAGTTTGACATGAACTCACAGGGACAAATGTACCAAAGAGTTTGACAGGAACTCACAGGGACAAATGTACCAAAGAGCTTGACATGAACTCATAGGGACAAATGTACCAAAGAGTTTGACATGAACTCACAGGGATACATGTACCAAAGAGTTTGACATGAACGCACAGGGACAAATGTACCAAAGAGTTTGACATGAACTCACAGGGACAAATGTACCAAAGAGTTTGACATGAACTCACAGGTATACATGTGCCAAAGAGTTTGACATGAACTCACAGGGACAAATGTACCAAAGAGTTTGACATGAACTCACAGGGACAAATGTACCAAAGAGTTTGACATGAACTCACAGGGACAAATGTACCAAAGAGTTTGACATGAACTCACAGGGATACATGTACCAAAGAGTTTGACATGAACTCACAGGGACAAATGTACCAAAAAGTTTGACATGAACTCACAGGGACAAATAAACCAAAGAGTTTCACATGAACTCACACGTATGAATACACCAAAGCTTAACATGAACCCACAGGTATATTGTATAAAAGAGTTTGACAGGAACTCATAGCCATGAATACATCAAAGACCGACACGAATTCATTGGTAGGCCTATGACTATACTAAAACTGCCACAAACTCACAGGTATTAGCATATCAGATATTGACACAAACGCACAGGTATGAGTATGTCAAAAAGGTTGAGACAAACTCAAAGATATGAATATAGACAATACTGACTCGAACTCACAGGTATGAAAATCCAATGACTGACGTGAACTTACAGGTGTGAATATTCCAGATGTTGAAACGAACTCACAGGTATGAAAATCCCAATGACTGACGTGAACTTACAGGTGTGAATATTCCAGATGTTGAAACGAACTCATAGGTATAAAAATACCAATGACTGACATGAACTTACAGGTGTGAATATTCCAGATGTTGAAACGAACTCATAGGTATGAAAATACCAATGACTGACATGACATGAACTTACAGGTGTGAATATACCAGATGTTGAAACGAACTCATAGGTATAAAAAAAAAACCAATGACTGACGTGAACTTACAGGTGTGAATATACCAGATGTTGAAACGAACTCATAGGTATGAATGTACAAGACGTCTAAGTGGAGGGAGGAGAGGAACAGCACGTAGGCACTATCTTCCCTATTGACATCAACTCATGGGTTTCTTCTTTATTTCAAATCATACTTCAACCGACCAGTTAAGACATACACCAATTACAAACATAAGGCATTTATGGAAAATACACATCCTGAAAAAAAAAGTACAACGTTAAGAATAGCTTCACAACGCACATTCATCCATGGAACAGCGAACAGCACCAGCATTAAATCGGCATAAATTGCCCAATTCAAACCAAGATAGAAGTCAAGTGTTCATTATGAAATTGTGAAAACATCATGTCTTAAAAATCTTTATGACAAGGAATACGTGAACATAATTCCTAGAGCACATAGACATTATGAAAATTAAGGTGCGAGGATTTACAACAACCAAAAAACCCGAAAGGCGTGGGTCAAATCCGTTGCCACTGATTTCCAAATTTGTGGAAATCACCTCCTGTAGAGACTCGGGCCCTCCTCAGCAAAAGTAACACCAGCTACGGCAGTACAGGATCCTTATGGCCGTCTTTCTAGACTCATTAATTTTCCAAACCAATCCGTCCAGACTAGTCATGGTCAAGTGTCTGGGCCTGCTCAGTGACCATAGTCGGGAGGCCACCTCAAAGTGAACCATCACTCTGACCCCATGTATAAGGTAAAACTGTACGTTGGTTTTCCCCTAGCCAATAGTTACCATTTCTGTGATCACCAACATTCCAAGCCTCGTTTCTTGGAATTCGGTCTCAGTTTGAGGGGACACACATCTGACCACTCGACTCCCTCCTGTCAAAGTCGACCACAATTTCGCCCTTTGCAGACGATCTTCCGTGTATGAACAGACCAAAGACTCGCAGGCACGGATAAAAACTGCAGTAACCACGACAGCACGGCATTGAAGCCACAGAAAGTGTGTGTGTGTGTGTGGGGGTGTTGGGGGGGGTGTTGGGGGGGGGGGGGGGGGGAGGAGAGAGAGAGAGAGAGAGAGAGAGAGAGAGAGAGAGAGAGAGAGAGAGGTTATGAAAATGTGTGATGAGGTGGATGACAAATGTGATGCTTTGGATTTCCATAGTCTTGGTCCAAGACTGCGTAACAAGGTTGTGCTCGGCAGATGTTCTTTGGGCACTGAATGGAGAAGAAGAGAAGAAAATTTCACTGTCCCACATTGCAGCACAATTTGTCAGTGAAGGTCATTGAAGGTACAGTGAGGGTTAGGCTAGGGTGACGGGCAGGGGTTACATTCATGCATCCCAGAGCGGGAAAGTTTTCTTATTTTTTCTTATCTATGTGCCTATCGCCAATGCATAAACACATTGCCAGCTATGCTGAGTTCCCTTTGTTATGTAATCTGGCGCTACCAGGCCCGAGAGATACATGTGACTGTAGAGTTAGTCGGAAAGTCAAGTTATTCTCTATGCTTCATCACTGAAGTGGGTAAGCTTTATAGGTGGTCCTAGCCTTGCACTACACTCCATTCAGCCATTGTGGGTAAGAGTGATCACACTGACGTTTCTAATGGTCTTTGAAAGAGTGACGTCTCTTGCACTACACTCCATTCAGCCATTGTGGGTAAGAGTGATCACACTGACGTTTCTAATGGTCTTTGAAAGAGTGACGTCCCTTGCACTACACTCCATTCAGCCATTGTGGGTAAGAGTGATCACACTGACGTTTCTAATGGTCTTTGAAAGAGTGACGCCCTTGCACTACACTCCATTCAGCCATTGTGGGTAAGAGTGATCACACTGACGTTTCTAATGGTCTTTGAAAGAGTGACGTCCCTTGCACTACACTCCATTCAGCCATTGTGGGTAAGAGTGATCACACTGACGTTTCTAATGGTCTTTGAAAGAGTGACGTCCCTTGCACTACACTCCATTCAGCCATTGTGGGTAAGAGTGATCACACTGACGTTTCTAATGGTCTTTGAAAGAGTGACATCCCTGTCACAGGCCCACGAAACCAGCAAGACGCCAAATGGCTGATAGGCAAAGTTTTTTTCTCTCGATTATTTCACTTTCCTTGCTACCATATATTGATTGTTACCATTTATCATCATTGTTTCCTGACAAAAGGTTATAGGGGTAGCGTGATGAAACCCTTGAGAAATCAGGGACCTTCACAATCCTCTGTCCATGGGATAGGTTAGAGATACTGTAACCAGTCTGTCCTTCACTTTGTAGGAAAGCTTGGGCTGACCTCAGGGACATCCGCCTTTTAGGAAACCTTGCGGCATTACCTTGGACAGGGAGTCAGGGCGACATGCATGCCTGTACAAAATAAGCTGTGCCTTCTAAAGTGTGCTTATCGTGCAGATCTATGCTCGTCTGCCAGCATTCTTGCTCTGCCCATAACATTCTTTACACTACGGTTTAAAAGCGTCTGAATGGGGGTGCTCCGACGAATATTATATTCACAAGATGTATTGACGAATCAAGAGGCTTAACCAAACCACCAGACGAGCAACTACTGGCAACAGCAAATAGCCTCTAGCCCCGAGGCAAATCCAATCGTCATCAGCTCTGAGCGGCGTTTTTTTTTTCTTTCAGCCCTTGCTTCACTGTCCTAATGTAACCTTGCACTCTAAATGACAAAGACAGAACAAAGATAGACAAAAACTTTTTTTAAAACGTTTTTGTTTATTCACATTTTTTATCTGTATAGGTGATAACAAAACTGGGTTATGAAATGTTTAGTATAATTGATTTCTGTTTGTATTGTAAAACGATCAGAATTAACAGTTAAAGTAGAAATATTGCAATCTATGGCTACTAAAGTAGGATATTTCTAAGATGTTGACCTTCGAAATGTAAAACTGACGTTTTTACTAAAAAATTTGGAAGTTCTTTTAAAGAGAGAGAGAGAGAGAGAGAGAGAGAGAGAAATGGAAATAGCATTCATTTTAAAGCGCGGTATCAATCATCGGAGCCGTCGCTACTGTTATGGGATCAGCTAGCCATCAAGCAAGGCCATTCATGGGAGCTGACGTGGTTCATGTCGCTCGTTACATCTCGCTTCTTTTCAGGGCTGGGTTTTGAGCCGGGGTGTCATGGCCGCCGTCACACGCGTTGTTCGCCAACACGTGCGTTCACCCAGCTCACGGCACAAAAGCCTAGGCTGGGCGAGAACACGTCTGTGACTCTGTGTGTTCTATCCTCGGCGGACTTTTTCGGACATCACATCAGGTATTCCATCACTTCATTCAATAACGCTTCGCTGTTCCTCCAAATGCGCAAAGTAAACGAAAAGCGGGGTCCCAACGGTAGTTGGGCTCCAAGTGCAACGTGTGCTGTGAGGTCGGCTAACGGTGTGGCAGTTGCCCTCCTGCCGCCGTTACGTTTAATGTATGGCAAAACGATGGTCTCAGAAGGTTAGGATTTTCGTTTTCCCGCCACTGGAAGCCTGAAATTGATATGCACAATAAAGTACTGTGGTAGTGCTAAATGCCATTATGGTATTGATAACCTGGTACATCCAAATTGACATGCATAAAAAGTATTGTCGATGTGCTAATTATCATAATTGTATTGATAATCTGGTGCATCCATGAAAAAAATCTGCATTGAAAAGAAGTGACTGATGCATATGATGGCAATGCATTGTAGAATCCCCCTCTGATCTTCCCCTCCCCATTTTTTTGGTGTCATATTATTGTGCTATGTATTCATGAGCAGTGGCACTGGCCTTTGGAACAAAGCTTTGGTGCAAGTCGAACAGACTCTGGGGAAAGGAAGGACAAGATGCATCATATTTCACTCTTTGCTTTTGACAAATCTCCCATCAGTTTGAAATTATTGGTTCACTATAAAAGATCAGACCGAAAATCATCGAGTCTTATGAACATATTGCTCCATCAACAATGAAAACACACAAATATACATGTTCGCGCGTGTGCAATGTATGCAATACTCGATAAATGAAAAATAATGTTGACCATGACACGTGTACATTCTTATAAACATGCACAGCCAAGAACGTTATTTACAAGCATAAACTCCACATTGAGTAATTCACTAGCATAAACTTAAATCTGAGCAAGCGAATGGCGCCAGTTTATCAAGTGCCGTCTTTGTTCTATATTAAAACTGCATTAAACGATATCAACATTTTAGAGTGAATTACTACGAGCATGCTAGGACTTGAAGAAGTAAGTCGAAGCTTGCTCTAGATGTAACTGGGATATGTCACTGGAACGTTTATATCAGATAATAAAAATCATGATGTGTCGGTTGAATATTAGCCAGTCCTCCAAGCAAATTCATGGCAATTTTGCTGATGCTGAGATTAGTTTCCTTGCCTTGAGTTTTTCAAGCGTGCTAACTCCAGCATTACATGTTGGGTTACCCCAATTACTTACAGGAGGAAGAGTAAATAGGGTGTAATTTGCATATCCAGGGGAGGGGGAGGGGGTAGTGACAAGTGGATGTCCAACTGGCAGTACGTGGAGAGAACGGCGTCTCACCTCCACCAACGGCTGTTGACTGGGTTTTCCAGTGGTCTTCAGGAAAGGCAGTTGGGGCTGGGTGTCAACGTCCCAGTTCAGTGACCGTCAGCCTGAAAGAAGATTCAGTGACCGTCAGCCTGCAAGAAGATTCATGAACAGAGTGACCGTCAGCCTGCAAGAAGATTCAGTGACCGTCAGCCTGCAAGGAGATTCATGAACAGAGTGACCATCAGCCTGCAAGAAGATTCATGAACAGAGTGACCGTCAGCCTGCAAGAAGATTCAGTGACTGTCAGCCTGCAAGAAGATTCAGTGACCGTCAGCCTGCAAGAAGATTCAGTGACCGTCAGCCTGCAAGAAGATTCATGAACAGAGTGACCATCAGCCTGCAAGAAGATTTAGTGACCGTCAGCCTGCAAGAGGATTCATGAACAGAGTGAACATCAGCCTGCAAGAAGATTCAGTGACCGTCAGCCTGCAAGAAGATTCAGTGACCATCAGCCTGCAAGAAGATTCATGAACAGAGTGACCGTCAGCCTGCAAGAAGATTCAGTGACCGTCAGCCTGCAAGAAGATTCATGAACAGAGTGACCATCAGCCTGCAAGAAGATTCAGTGACCATCAGCCTGCAAGAGGATTCATGAACAGAGTGACCGTCAGCCTGCAAGAAGATTCAGTGACCGTCAGCCTGCAAGAAGATTCAGTGACCGTCAGCCTGCAAGAAGATTCATGAACAGAGTGACCATCAGCCTGCAAGAAGATTCAGTGACCATCAGGCTGCAAGAAGATTCAGTGACCATCAGGCTGCAAGAAGATTCATGAACAGAGTGACCATCAGCCTGCAAGAAGATTCAGTGACCATCAGGCTGCAAGAAGATTCAGTGACCGTCAGCCTGCAAGAAGATTCATGAACAGAGTGACCATCAGCCTGCAAGAAGATTCAGTGACCGTCAGCCTGCAAGAAGATTCATGAACAGAGTGACCATCAGCCTGCAAGAAGATTCAGTGACCATCAGGCTGCAAGAAGATTCAGTGACCATCAGCCTGCAAGAAGATTCAGTGACCGTCAGCCTGCAAGAAGATTCAGTGACCGTCAGCCTGCAAAAAGATCCATGAACAGAGTCCCAGATTTGTCCTGCCGTGAAAACATTTGCTTCCGGCTTCATGTTTCTCTTCAACCTTTCACAGCATTGCTTCACCTCCTCATCCTGAAATCTGTTTGATGCGGGCTTGTTGACCTTTTGTAACCTCTCTGACCTCGGGTTTTCGCCCTTGCAGTTTTAGTAACCCACTTTGCCATTGTCTGCGTGGTAATATGGTCGTCCACAAAGATACAGGCCCGGCGCCCTGAGCTTCACCACGAAATGGGTGGAAACGTTGAACCGTACTTTGCCTACGCGGTGAACTAGCGAAATGTTCGAAGGCGTGATCTGAGCAGAGCAAATGGATGAAATACCATATACCCTAGCTCTTTTATCACCAGTACTCAGTGTAGCACCGAGTTTCTCATCACTTTTCTCTTGTTGTTCCGTCTAATCAATGTTAGTCACATTAACCAGGTTTGGGGAGGGGGGGGGGGGGGGGGGGGTGTCTTTGATTTGTGTACAGTTTGGGAGAATGAAGTTTCTATCGAGTTTTTCTTTAAATGTTTATTTTCCCATTCAACGTGTTAACCAGTCCATGCCTATTTGTGCAAGTTTATTTGAGACTTGTGGGCCCTTGGCATCAGTGATCTCCCGCTCTAATTCAAGGAGATTGGAGACACCCACATATGTGACTGTTTTGATTCTTGAAGCGCAGTCTATGAAATTATCACTCTCGGTGTCTCTTTCTCCGCCTTTGGCGAAATTTTGTTCGTTCCCTACGCCCTTGGCAAAGTGTGTTCATATATACTGCCATAGTAGGTTGTCCAACACGTGCCACGTTCTTCTTCCATTATCTCCGACCTTGTCTGAGGAATTATTGGCATCCCCCCCCCCCCCCCCCTCCCCCAAACCGACTGTAACCCATTTTAAAACGACCATTCTGTTCATGATTGTGATCACGCCTGTCAAGTCATTAGGATTAAAGTCAGTTCTCTTCAGCGTATTTGACGAGCCCTGCACTTCATCAGCACGTGGTTCTGGTATTTTTGCCGTTACCAAAGATGCCGGAAAAAAGTTGTACTTTTTACCTCAGAGTGTGTACATTTATGAGCATACACGGCCACACGGCATTACACATAAACCATAATGTTCAGTTAGGCTACATGTTCTTTTAACGGCCACACGGCATTACACATAAACCATAATGTTCAGTTAGGCTACATGTTCTTTTAACGGCCACACGGCATTACACATAAACCATAATGTTCAGTTAGGCTACATGTTCTTTTAACGGCCACACGGCATTACACATAAACCATAATGTTCAGTTAGGCTACATGTTCTTTTAACGGCCACACGGCATTACACATAAACCATAATGTTCAGTTAGGCTACATGTTCTTTTAACGGCCACACGGCATTACACATAAACCATAATGTTCAGTTAGGCTACATGTTCTTTTAACGGCCACACGGCATTACACATAAACCATAATGTTCAGTTAGGCTACATGTTCTTTTAACGGCCACACGGCATTACACATAAACCATAATGTTCAGTTAGGCTACATGTTCTTTTTTCTTTTGTTTTTTTTTCATAAAGAGTTGGGTTTTTTTTAAATCCTGAATGGAAGTTCTACACGATACATGATACAGGATATTTTTATTTGTTCTCATAGAATACAAGGAAAATTTGTTTGTGGTGCCATCATCAAAATTCACATATTACAACAAATTATAAACATGTATACCATTAAAAATGCTCCGCGCTATCACGCGCATTCCAAATGAGGTTAATTCGCTTACTTTTCGTTCTATTCCTTGACGTAAACGTCCCAGACATGTCGCACCGAATTCGGTTTTGTTTTCTTTTTGTTTAGTTTTTTTGCCTTTGAATTCATCTGAAACCTTATAAGTGTTTTTACCGTCTTTTGTTGCAAACTGTCGACCATACTTATTGCAGATCATATTAACACGCCCCACCACCTTCTCTGCATCTGCCTCCGATCCACAAATCAAAGTAAATAACTTTAGAAAATGAGAACCTTCAGAGCTTTGCAGGAAAGTTTTAAAGTTATAAAATGCTTTTTGAACTCCTTTGTTGCCATTTTATTCCGCAGCAGAAGCCTGAACGGCTGTACTTGGACAGACGATAGCCTGGCCAGTAAGGCGTGGTGCTGACTGCACGCCACAATAACCTGGTGTTTTCGGACAGAAACAGAAACAGGTCGAGGTTCCCCTCCGGTAAAGCGGTGAAGCTGTTCTGGGTTGAACAATGAGTAGTTCGCGGAACTAGTTCGCAGACTGACGACGTGACCTAGTTTGTTCACACGTTGGAACTGAACGAGACGTGGAGGAAACATGATCGGTACCTTCACTTCTCACAAGCTTCAATTCCATTGCCAACGCTGAAGACATTTGTCCCCTCCTCTTGATCCCATTGGTTCAGTCAGCGTCTGCGGGTTTTGTTTGTTTGTTTGTTTGTTTTCTTTTGTTTGCTTTTTTTTTCGGATTGGTGGTCACAGCTGATTGCGTCAAGTTTAAAGCGCCAACACGGTGGTTCGCTCGCAGGCAACGTCTGCGTTCAAGTAGCAGCTCGCCCTCGCTGAACAGCGGACAGCAATAACCTGGTATCCACGAGCTTTCCTGAGAGGGCGGTCTAACCAACTGAACACATCTCTTACCTAGAAGTGGCTCGTGACGCGCCCGAGCGAACGGGACTCCGAGGACGGCGAATCATGGGAAAGTAAGAGAAGGTAACCATCATCTTCTCTCTCTCTTTAAACGGGGCGACCCAGTCTTGATTACACGAGTCACTGAGTTGTGATGATCAACTTAACTGGACGATCTTTTCCCCAAGAGAGACAACACATCCACCCTAACCTCCTTCCGCCCTCTGATATACTGGAAAGCTGCTTGCTTTCTACTGAGCTTGGAACTGTCGTAAACTGGATGTGATGAAACCGTTTTAGCAATCTCTGTATCAAAAGTTCAGTTTCTTCATTTCTAAAGTAAAGTGAACTTGAATATTATGACCAAACCGAATGACGTTCACTTACAAATTGAACTGCAAGCATAGGTCAACCCAAATCACAAATTCATCTCCACCACGGGAGAGTTTTTCCGTTCAGTTTCTCTTTGTGTCAACCTGCATCCAGAACAAGTTGAACGATCCTTTTTGTTTATTCTCGGCCAAACAGGGATCGCCTGCTACGTGTAACTCAACACCTTTCGATCGGGAAGTGAAAGATCGCACATTTAAGAACAGAGATATGGATCGCCGAAATCGTGTCGCTATACATCTTTACCCGTAGACTTACAGTTCTTCCAATAGGTTAAAAAAAAAAAAAGAAATAAAATCTGCTACAAAATCGGGACGCAGATCCTGCAAGCATTAATGGTATCCCTGCATAAATGAGGAGGCAGAGCCGTAATTTGGTAACGAGCGGCCGTCGTTGAGGCATAGTCAGTTTTGCACCAGTTTCGGTTTTATCATTGACCAGTCTAACCGTTCAGCTTTTAAGTGCTGTCACCACATCAAAAAAAGCAAAAAAAAAAGTTTGAACAAAAGTTACGAGTAAACGACTGACATTCCTTTAGGCAACGTTCATACGAACCACGGTCGGACACCACAAACGTTTCACACCGTCGGTGGCTGTGACAGAGTTCATACGACACGGGCGGACGGCCACGCATGTTTTCCGTCCGTCGATGGCCGTACAGCAAAGCCCCACCAAAACGGGCATTGTAGTGGTTATTACACCAACACGACAGAGTGAAAAGAAAATGTAACATAGCATCATTGCATGTGATCAGACTTGATTAATCTGGCGAAAACTAATACGTGTGAATGAATTTTGCCATCGTCCGATGGTCAACAAAAAGCACAAGAACGAACAACAGACAGCTTGTGGCTGTCCTGCGTGTATTTTTGCGTGAATTAAAAAAAGGTACTTATTTACTTGAAAATGTTTATTTTAATAGTCAGAATGACATGTGACGACCTACACTGTCTTGTCTGTGCCCTTGCTTTTTCTTTCGCTCGCCCCTTTTCCCATCTTTTTACACACACACACACACACACACACACACACACACACACACACACACACACACACACACACACAAACGTACACGGAATCACGCACACACACATGCTCGCACTAACACGCTTACACACACCTACATGAACACACTCGGACACACACGGAGCTCACACACACACACACACACACACACACACACACACACACACACACACACACACACACACACTCACATGAAAGTAGTGTGTATATTGTGTCGTATCAGCTACATCGTAGGTGCGGGGCTCCTGACAGCAGCGATCAGTTTTCCATCATCTATCTCTCGCAAGAAAGGTAATTCAGTATGAAATCACGAGAAAAGTTCAGTCCCCTGACATGCACTGAAGCTTTGACGATTTGCTATGCATGACGGTACTGATGGAAAACGTCAGCTGATGTCCGTGGTTAATTTGAACGTTCCTCAAATGCAGGTAAACCTAGGTTTTGATAAGAGCACCAGCCATTCCGCGTGATCGTTAGCCACAGGTAACAAAATGAGGTTAAAAAATATTTCAGTACACCGAAAATATATTCTGAAACGCCACATTAGTAAAGAACGCCGCAGAATGGACTACCAATGCCCATTCAAGAAGTTAAAACTTTCACTGTCCGAATGCCACAGAAAAATAAATTAATAGATACATGGAGTGAGGAAATACGCACTTTCGTGTGCTATAGACTGTAACGAGTGGGGGGGAAGTGTTAACATTTTGTAGACAAAATATATGTGAGTGGTAGTTTTGCACAAAGAGATTTTAAACTCTCAGGTCTACCTTTAGCCCGGTAAGTACCCGTGTGAAGTATCATCAGTCCAGCTGTCTTTGTTTTTCTTTTTCAGTCGGAATGTGCACAACTTTGGATAGGACCCACGCTGCTGTGAATAATGCACGTGATCGTTGTCCTTTGTATTGCGTTGTACTGTACTATATTGTCTTGCATTGTACTGTATCGCATTGTGTTGACTGGATTTGGTCATAACAGATTTCTCAGTGTGAAGTCCGAGCTGCTTCTCTCGGAGACATTGCATAGCCGTCGTACAGCCAACCACATCAAAGTGGGTCTTCTAATTCGGGATTTTCTCAGGAGAACAATTCGTTCGTTGTCATGGGTTCTTACACGTGTGCCAAGTGCATGCTAGACACAGGACAAAATTACTAGCGCTCTGACACCCATTTAAGGTCGACTGCTGAAAAGCGGGCGGGGCAAAGAACTTAGAGATTTGAACCACAAACCTGGGATTCTCTCACTTCCTAAGTGAGTGCGTTACCCACTTGGCCCCCTTTCAGCAGAAGTTTGTATAAGTCACCACTGAAAGTCAACCAATGCAAACGATCGTTTGAAGCAAAGGCTCGTGAAATAACAAATTCTACCTTAAAGCTTTTGTCATTACGACCTGTCCAGCTTATACTGGGCACAATCTGAAATTTTGAACCATTGCATTTGCACTAGCGCAAATAGCTAACAGCCATAAAAGGCTGCTGAACAGAAGAACAAAATCTGGATTTTGTCAACGCGCAAACATCAACAATTACCCCGACATAATATTGAACTCCTGTCAACGCTTCGTTCGAAAACCGTGTACAGTCGGTGCCCCGTTGCGACCTGGCTTTAGCAAACTGTTTTCACGTGCTGCAAGCGTCACTTATGCCGCGCGTGCGGGTCGCGAGCGCTGCCCAGATAGAGGCTCTTGTCACTTGCCTCGCTTCCTGTCAGGGTCAATAAAATGGCGATGCCCCGCTTTTCAGCTGTTTAGTTATGGTTGCTTTGAAAGGGAGTTGATGGATTGAAAGGTTGGTGTTACACAGGCGCTGGTCACTAGAGACCCATTTGAACCCTGCAGGCAATTCAGAGAGGGAGACAGAGAAAGAGATGGAGTGGCAGAGCTGTCTGCCATTCGACGGTGTGTGACTGGTAGTCTGCTTGCCATTTTTACACACACACACACACACACACACCACACACGCACACACACTTTCAATCTGCTTGCCCTTTTTCATCTCGGCTACTGAGCGGTGAAGCGGAAATGCCCACGTTCCATTTTGAATCACTCCTGTGGGATAAACATTGGAGGAGATAAGGTCAACTATGTTCCTCGGGGGATAAATAAACGTCGACATTCCTCCCACCCTTCCCACCTCCTCCCCGCCCATGCCTGATGGTCGCTTCAGCTTTACCTCCTCTCTGTTACCTTCTTTTATTCATTCCCAAAAGAGAGCTGTCCTCTCTCGGAGATTCAGTTATGTTGAACATGTGCTGAAACAAAACCGAAAAAAACGGTTGGGGAATAGATGCAATTGGTATATTCCAGAAATGGACCCGTTGCAATTTCTCTGCTTTTGTTGTTGCTGTTGTTTGTTTGTTTCCCCAAGAATACGGCAAAACGATTTAAATCCATCACACACACACGCACACACACACACACACACACACACACACACACACACACACACACACACGCCATGCATGCACGCACGCACGCACGCACGCACACACACACACACACACACAAACACACACACACACACGCGCGCGCGCACGTTGACAACAACCTGCTTGCAGTCTTCGTAATGGGATCGCTCGTGGGTGGTGCACTGAACCGTTTTAAGTCCTTTGTTGATTTTGAACACTCTATCTGAAGTTACTGGTATCGTTTGAGAGAGGTCCCTTTCCGTCATTCTCCTCAAATCGTGGTCCTTTTGATCGAAACGTGTCACCTTGACCACAAAAGCCGGTACGTGTCCTGTGGACGAGTGGTAGGCACTGGTTTGAAATGATCTTTTGTGTCCTGTGGACGAATGGTAGGCAATGGTTTGAAATGATCTTTTGTGTCCTGTGGACGAATAGTAGGCACTGGTTTATTAAAATGATCATTTGTGTCCTGTGGACGAATGGTAGGCACTGGTTTAAAATGATCTTTTGTGTCCTGTGGACGAATGGTAGGCACTGGTTTAAAATGATCTGTTGTGTCCTGTGGACGAGTGGTAGGCACTGGTTTAAAATGATCTTTTGTGCCCCTGTGGACGAATGGTAGGCACTGGTTTAAAATGATCTTTTGTGTCCTGTGGACGAATGGTAGGCACTGGTTTGAAATGATCTGTTGTGTCCTGTGGACGAATGGTAGGCACTGTTTAAAATGATCTGTTGTGTCCTGTTGACGAATGGTAGGCACTGGTTTAAAATGATCTTTTGTGTCCTGTGGACGAATGGTAGGCACTGGTTTAAAATGATCTTTTGTGTCCTGTGGACGCATGGTAGGCAAAGGTTTAAAATGATCTTTTGTGTCCTGTGGACGAATGGTAGGCAATGGTTTAAAATGATCTGTTGTGTCCTGTGGACGGGTAGGCAATGGTTTGAAATGATCTTTTGTGTCCCTGTGGACGAATGGTAGGCAATGGTTTAAAATGATCTTTTGTGTCCTGTGGACGGGTAGGCAATGGTTTGAAATGATCTTTTGTGTCCTGTGGACGGGTTGGCAATGGTTTGAAATGATCTTTAGTCAGAAGCGACAGGGTTAGGCTGGCATCAGGACAGAGTTGAAAACTCTTCCATACAACGAAAGTTAGGAACAGAAAAAAAAAAGGATTTGAAGTCACTGTGTCGAGATGTTTAACATGTTTTCATTCATACAAAAATCAATATTCCAGGTTAACAGAAGAAACATGTTTTGACGGAGAAGAGAGAAACAACATGCATGCGTGCACGTACGTGTGTGCTCTCTCTCTCTCTCTCTCTCTCTCTCATCTCTCTCTCTCTCTCTCTCTGTGTCACACACACACACACACACACACACACAACACACACACACACACACACATACGCGCCGCACACACGCGTACACACGCACGCACGCACGCGGGCACACACACACACACACACACACACACACACACACACATATATACACACGCGCCGCTCACACGCGTACACACGCACGCACGCACGCGGGCTCACACACACACACACACACACACCACCACACACACCACACACACACACACACACACAAACAAACGCGCGCGTGCGCGTGCAAGAGCTACACTCAATGTCAGCCAGTGCTGATGCCATTAGTCCAAACAGATGAAATGCAAGAGCGGCTCAAGAATGGCGTCTTTCTGCTCTTTGATTTTGTTTTGGCCAATAGAAAAACGTCCAAAGCGGAACCGAGTCAATCGGTTACCTGCAGAAGCGTATTAAATGATTTTTAATCAGCAGCGCAGCCAAAATTTGCCGCGGCACACCACCACCCCACTGCACGCAAGAGTGAATGTGCGGGCCAGCACTGGCATGCGGGGAAGACAAATCCCCGTGGATCCCTAAGTGACTTGACCCGCATCTCTGCTCCACCCTTGTGGCCCAAGGTGTGTTCAGCTGGCGCCACTTTTCGCTGCCTTTCACTACATGTTTTGTTCAGAGAAACACCAGCACTGCGTTTCCCTGCATCTTGCTTCTTGTCTCCTCACTGTGAATTGCTAAGCATTGTTGACAGAGATGCTCAACCCCCAACATTGCTTCTCTCAACTCTTTTACCACTGGCCTCGTTCAGAGTAGTGTTCGTTCAGCCAGCTCTTTACTACATGTATCGTCGTCGTTCAGAGACCTGTTAGCCAGCAATGTTATTTCCTACTCTCTGCTAAATGTATCGTTCTTGACTATATTCAACCAGCCCAGTTTTTTGGCGACATGTCTTGTTTTTATCATTGTTCAGCCAGCGGTGCTTTTCCTACTTTTTACAACATGTCTTGTTCTGAGCATTGTTAAGCCAGCATCACTGTTTTTATTTTTACTACATGTATTGTTCTTTGTATTATATTTACCCAGCATTACTCTTCCAACTTTTTACTGCCTGTATTATTCTGAGCATTGTTCAGCCAGTGCTAGTTTTCCAACGTTTTACTGTGTATCGTTCTGAATATTTTCAGACGGCATAATTCTTCCCATGGGAATCGTTCAGGGGAGAGTGCCCAGTTTGTATTAAATGTGTCGCTCAGAGCACTGCGCAGCCAGCGCTGAGTTTCTAACTTCTTCCTTATATGTATCGTTGAGGGTTGTATTCAACCAATACAACTTCTGCTGCTTTTTATCAGGTGCATTGTTCAAGCTGTATATCATTTAGCCAGTACCACTTTTCCCTGCTTTTCACTGTCGTTCAGGGCATCGTTCAGTCAGCACCATTGCCCCTAGTTTCCTGCTTTTCACTGTCGTTCAGGGCATCGTTCAGTCAGCACCATTGCCCCTAGTTTCCTGCTTTTTACTGTCGTTCAGGGTACCGTTCAGTCAGCACCATTGCCCCTAGTTCCCTGCTTTTTACTGTCGTTCAGGGCATCGTTCAGTCAGCACCATTGCCCCTAGTTTCCTGCTTTTTACTGTCGTTCAGGGCATCGTTCAGTCAGCACCATTGCCCCTAGTTTCCTGCTTTTCACTGTCGTTCAGGGCATCGTTCAGTCAGCACCATTGCCCCTAGTTTCCTGCTTTTCACTGTCGTTCAGGGCACCGTTCAGTCAGCACCATTGCTCCTATTTTCTCACGAATGAAGCTAACAGAAAAGATTTAAGACACCCGATTCTGTCATGTTATTGTCGCTGTATTTGTTTCTCTTTAAATTCTCTGCAAAAGGGGAAAAAGTCATCACTTCTTAATTCCTTCAGCGACCAATACAATGGTAAATGCCACAGTACAAAATGGTGGAAACAGCAGCTAGGAAAGGAAAGATCGCGTACTGTGGTTCGCGTTCTCGAGTTTGTTCATTATGTGGATGAAGAACTGCCGAGATTTCATTATCATTATGTGAATGCGATTCGCGTTGTTGTTTTGTAAGGTAACATTTACTGATATGATGATATCAACGAGCAGTTGAATAACACACCATTTCAGAGGTCACATCAAACCACTGGATTGATGAAAGATTGTTTGAAGCCACTTCAAAACCACACAAAGAAACAAGTGTTCAGACAGGATCTGAGGAGGACAACTTGACACAGCCCAAGTTGCCGTCCTAATGAGGACAGGAGACACCATGCTGACAGAATCCAAATCACCTTCTTTAGGAGAAATACAGTAGCTACCAGTTTGACGGGGCCCAACAAGTCAACATTTTCAGGAGTACAGCATGGACCAATTTGACAGAGCCCAACAAGTCAACATCTTCAGAAGGACATCATCAACCAACTTCTAGAAATTCTTTTCTTTCTTTCTGCGTATGCAGGCTGATACTCCTGCGAACACTGCCTGTATAGACAGGCAGTGGAGTTTTGTGTGTTGACCGTGTTTTTTATCCCGCCATTAAGGCAGCCATACTTCATCTTCGGGGAAACTTGTAGAAATTAACGGGTTACCATGTTCAGGGGGAAGACACAATCTAGCAACTTGTCATGGCCCAACAAGTCAACATCTTCCGCAGGAAGACACTATCCACCAACTTGTCATAGCCCCACATGTCAACATCTTTCGCAGGAAGACACTATCCACCAACTTGTCATAGCCCCACATGTCAACATCTTCCGCAGGAATACACTATCCACCAACTTGTCATAGCCCCACATGTCAACAACCTCTAGAGTAGGACAGCACCTACCAGCCTAACAGCCAAACAAATCCCCGTCCTCAGGAGGAGGACAACATCTTCCAACTTGACAGAGCTCAGCAAATTACCATCTCCAGTTGGACAGGATCTACCAACTTGAGACAGCCGAGCAAGTCAGCAACTTTAGAAAGGAGACAGCAACATTAACAGCCTGGTAGTGCCCCTAAAGCACCAGCTTCAGGAGTCGTACAGCGTCTGCCACCTTAATACAATCCAACAAGTTATACCCGACGGTTGTATCCGCCGGCTTGACCGAGCAGAACAAAGCATTTTCAGGAGAACCGCATCTAGCAGTTTGACTCAGCGTAATAAGGCCACCATCTTTAGGAGAAAAGCAGCATCGCTTGATAGAACCAAACGAGTTACCACTTTCAGAATGTGAAAAGTATCTACCAGTTTTAGGAACACCAATATGTCACCATCTTCAGAAGAAGAATTCAACGGCTGTAGACAGATTATACTTGTCCAAAAATATTAACTTTCCCTTTACAAGTACCAAAACTTGGTAGTGACTATGCTGGAACTGAAAGGTAGGAAAGCGTAGGGAAAAGTCGTTCTGACTGAATGCCGCTTAGATATGGGAGTGTGGCCCGGAACAGAATGAACTCCCGAAATGTCAAAAGGCGTCTTCTATAAACGCTCAACTCGAAGCACCGTAGCCGCCATAAACACTGTCCCAACCGTAACAATGAAAATCAAAGGAGGTAGAAAGTTTATTCTTTTATTCATCATCGTCACAGCCATTCTGTACTAAGGAGGCGAATCCACTCGGTGCTGTCAACTTGTGTTGTTTCCAGTTGATCCTTTCAACTCATTTCTGTGGTTGGGGACCAGTTCAATTTCCAGTTCAAGCATGACTCGCTTAAGGTTTTAAGAATCTTTATGGACACGGAACATTTAACACGTAAAAGTTAACTAAAAAACATACAGAGGACGATTCGTCGAAGACTCGCTGCCTCCACCCTCTCGCTCTCACACACTCCTCCATCAACACGTGTTTGTAAATCGCTCAGTGTCTGCTCTTCATCTTCGTCTTGTCTTCAATGGACCTAGAAGCTTTATATATATATATATATATATATATATATATATATATATATATATATATATATATTATATATATATATATATATATATCTGTCAATGATGTTAAAAAGGAAGGTAAAACTCAAGGTTAAAACTCGACAAATTGTTTCTAGCGGCGTTGCGCTGTCATCAGGATGGTTTTTGTTTGCCCACCGCCGATGTTATATAGCGTGTGGGCTCACGTTTGCGGTTGTTTGCACGTGCGGGTTGGCTGCACGTGTTTTTTGGGGCTTTCAGGTTTTTGTTTTGGATGTGTTCACTAACAACGATTTCCATTTATGCCTGCAGTTGTTTACTATTTCTGTTTTGGTGTTTAAAGTTGCTAAGTGTGGTTTGCATAGTATTAACCATTTTTCAGTTAAACATAGGTTGCACCTTTTTGAAACATTGCTGTATGGTGATGCTCTTTTTATGATTTTCCAGGATATATTGTAGCTGTTTTTGCGTCTTTAAGTTTCCAGATATATTTGCTCAGTTCTGTTTGGTTTTTATATTTTTCTTTATTGAATGACTGTTTGTGGTTTGCATATCTGGTTTTGAAGTGGTTTTCAGTGATCCCTATGTAGTTTCTTTTTCATTTTCTGATGTTACAGTAGCCTGGTATACAATGTTGTTGTGGAGACATTTATTGTTTAGTGGGCACTGCTCCTTTCTCGTGCAATTGCAAGATTTCCTTTCTTCACCCTTCTTTGCTGTGTTGATTTTCATTTTGTTGGATGCGTCAATCAGGTTTTTGAGGTTGGGCATACATGAGTACGATAGTTTGACAGTGTTTTTGTTAAATATTTTGGACAGTTTGTGCTCTTTTGGAAATGAAGTTGCTAGGATTTTGAAGAATTCTTTCCCTATGTTTGTTTTGAGTTTCCCGTCGTATGGGGGGTTATACCATATGATTTTTTTTTCCTATTTTTCTTGCTTTATTTGTGTTGTTGTCCGGGTTGTATTGTAGTTTGTAATTGTATCCACTTGTTTGTAGTGCCTCCTGGTATTCCACTGCTGCATTGTTGAACACTCTCTCATTGCATGACAGGTTTGATAGTCTCTTGTTTATGCCATGGGGTATGGTCTTTAATACAGATGGTGGATGGTTACTTTTGGTGTGTACATAAAGAGGTGTATCGTTGGGTTTCTTGTATGGTTTATATATGGTTGTTGAGATCCAGTGTTATGTCTAAGTAGTTCACTACCTTTTTGTTTGCTTCATGGTGATCTTTAAGTTGTGGTTTTGGAAGATTTTGCATAGTTCTTTCTTCTTGTTTTCGATGGTTCTTGGGTTGTTTGTTAGTGCAGCAAGGCCATCGTCTCTGTACAGTCCGACTTGTTTTCCGAGTTTTTTCTTGATGTTGGACAGCATGAATAGTACGACCAGTTCACATGTTTCTGCACCATCATATGAACCCATGGTTACGTCGAATGTTGAGTTTCTGTTGGTTTTCCTGATCCAGGTTTCATTTCTGCTGTGTAGTAATGTTTTCTTGGTGTGGAGAATGATTTCCATTTCTGACCCTGTTATGTCTGTGTGGTTACTGGCAAACTTCAGGGCTTTGGAGAGTAGTTCCTCGTCTATGGATGGGTAAAAGTCTACTATGTCAAATGGATAAATACTGTATTACTTTGTTTATTACTCTATCATAACAATCCAACATGCAGACTAATAACCCATCGAAATCTGAATTAGGCAAAATAAGCAAGAAAATTCTGGAAAAAATAACAAAGGACATAAAATCAAACTCTGATTACAACCTCTGGAAGAACACATACGAAGTTATCCAATGGTTCAAAAAACTCAATAAACAAAGTAATACAGTATTTATCACATTTGACATAGTAGACTTTTACCCATCCATAGATGAGGAACTACTCTCCAAAGCCCTGAAGTTTGCCAGTAACCACACAGACATAACAGGGTCAGAAATGGAATCATTCTCCACACCAAGAAAACATTTACTACACAGCAGAAATGAAACCTGGATCAGGAAAACCAACAGAAACTCAACATTCGACGTAACCATGGGTTCATATGATGGTGCAGAAACATGTGAACTGGTCGGACAATTCATGCTGTCCAACATCAAGAAAAAACTCGGAAAACAAGTCGGACTGTACAGAGACGATGGCCTTGCTGCACTAACAAACAACCCAAGAACCATCGAAAACAAGAAGAAAGAACTATGCAAATCTTCCAAAACCACAACTTAAAGATCACCATTGAAGCAAACAAAAGGTAGTGAACTACTTAGACATAACACTGGATCTCAACAACCATATATATAAACCATACAAGAAACCCAACGATACACCTCTTTATGTACACACCAAAAGTAAACCATCCACCATCTGTATTAAAGACCATACCCCATGGCATAAACAAGAGACTATCAAACTGTCATGCAATGAGAGAGTGTTCAACAATGCAGCAGTGGAATACCAGGAGGCACTACAAACAAGTGGATACAATTACAAACTACAATACAACCCGGACAACAACACAATAAAAGCAAGAAAAATAGGAAAAGAAAAATCATATGGTATAACCCCCCATACGACGGGAAACTCAAAACAAACATAGGGAAGAATCTTCAAAATCCTAGCAACTTCATTTCCAAAAGAGCACAAACTGTCCAAAATATTTAACAAAAACACTGTCAAACTATCGTACTCATGTATGCCCAACCTCAAAAACCTGATTGACGCATCCAACAAAATGAAAATCAACACAGCAAGAAGGGTGAAGAAAGGAAATCTTGCAATTGCACGAGAAAGGAGCAGTGCCCACTAAACAATAAATGTCTCCACAACAACATTGTATACCAGGCTACTGTAACATCAGAAAATGAAAAAGAAACATACATAGGGATCACTGAAAACCACTTCAAAACCAGATATGCAAACCACAAACAGTCATTCAATAAAGAAAAATATAAAAACCAAACAGAACTGAGCAAATATATCTGGAAACTTAAAGACGCAAAAACAAGCTACAATATATCCTGGAAAATCATAAAAAGAGCATCACCATACAGCAATGTTTCAAAAAGGTGCAACCTATGTTTAACTGAAAAATGGTTAATACTATGCAAACCACACTTAGCAACTTTAAACACCAAAACAGAAATAGTAAACAACTGCAGGCATAAATGGAAATCGTTGTTAGTGAACACATCCAAAACAAAACCTGAAAGCCCCAAAAACACGTGCAGCCAACCGCACGTGCAAACAACCGCAAACGTGAGCCCACACGCTATATAACATCGGCGGTGGGCAAACAAAAACCATCCTGATGACAGCGCAACGCCGCTACAAACAAATTTGTCGAGTTTTAACCTTGAGTTTTAACCTTCCTTTTTAACATCATTGACAAATGTTGCTCCCAAGGGGTCGAGCACTTTTAAAATCATTTTAGGCTCTTTGGTTATATTCATATATATATATATATATATATATATATATATATATATATATATATATATATTATATATAATATATAATTATACTCCAAATAGGTGCTTTAATCAAACTTTGTAATCGGCGCAAGAAGGACTTTCTCTAGGGCAGAAAACAAATGAGATGAAATGAAAATGACGTCTACGAAATGGAACCAGCCTCTTCATGTTTGAACCATTTCCATCACTTGTGCAATTGCCTCCCCTGTCAGACATCTAAAGATTTTTATTTATAAAAAAAAAAAGCCGAGTAATACGTTTTCTTCTTTTGGTATTTCGACAGTTTTGAACACAGACATCAACATCTGATCGCTTTTAGCTTTTGACTCTAAAAATGAGCGTGTTACATGGGATGTTTACCTGGCGAATGGCTTTTGTTTGTTTGGTGGGTTGGTTTGGTTTCGTTTGTTTTTAGTTAGCTTACTGATGGACATACACTTGAACATACACAGACAGAAATGAAATAATACCCTGCTTTAAGCGTACACGTAGATTGAAAATAAACGACAGTTTATGCACTATCGAACGAAAGCTTCAGATGATAAACTGGCGTTTTGTGGCTCACTGATATAGTGAGATGGAAATACACAGAGTCACATTTAAAAGAAATCATTTTCTCAAACGAAAATGAAATTTAACTCAATGCTTTATGATCATGAGATGAAACGTCAACGTTTCAAAAACTGCAGCAAAAACATTATCACTGGGACCTGAGATCAGTCAAATATTAGCTTTCACGACAATTGATTATAACTGACGAAGGCGAGCGGACATATGCCAACCTTCGAGGCGTAGTGCTATACCTGTATGAAATGAATTGTTTAGATTTTCCATACATATTGACATTCAGTTCGAATCAAAATGAAAATGGAAGGCACGTCGAGGAATCATCTGTCTGATGCGTAGCAGGTGTTGCAAGGTATATCAAAACGAACCCTGGGTATACCGTTCTTTGAAGTCACCTGCTGCTTTTCGGTTTCGCAAACTGGAGTCTGGGACATTGGACATGGGATGAAAAATGAAATGCACAAGTCTGAAGACGTGACTTAAATTAAACAAGCCAGAGTAGCTCATTTTAACTGGGATTTGCAACGAAGCGGTAGTTACTGTTTGACCAGTGGAACCATGTACATCAAACAACAGTGTGGAAAGTGTCATCAGCATACAGACAATAAGGAGTCATGTTCAAAGTAAGACAAGAGTCATGTTCGTAATTAATCAATTTCAATCAATATAATAAACAACTGACAAAGTTATGATTAAATTAACAAATCGTCAAACATCGCTCATTTTGCACACAAATGCGCATATGCATACATATCTATTTCCCGCGTGCAAGCATGCTTTCCAGGACCTGGCTGTCCACAACAAGCCTATTGCATAGATCTCTATTTCCCGCGTGCACGCATGCTTTCCAGGACCTGGCTGTCCACAACAAGCCTATTGCATAGATCTCTATTTCCCGCGTGCACGCATGCTTTCCAGGAACTTGCTGTCCACAACAAGCCTATTGCATACATATCTATTTCCCGCGTGCAAGCATGCTTTCCAGGACCTGGCTGTCCACAATAAGCCTAGTGCATAGATCTCTATTTCCCGCGTGCAAGCATGCTTTCCAGGAACTTGCTGTCCACAACCAGCCTAGTGCATAGATCTCTATTTCCCGCGTGCAAGCATGCTTTCCAGGACCTGGCTGTCCACAACAAGCCTATTGCATAGATCTCTATTTCCCGCGTGCAAGCATGCTTTCCAGGACCTGGCTGTCCACAACAAGCCTAGTGCGCGCTTCCAGCAGCCACTTGCAGGAGCTGCAGATAGACATGGACAGAGAGAATCCGTGGACACACGCCAAACAAAGACACAACCCAAGTGGCCAGGGCAACAAGGGGTGGGGAGGGGGTGGGGTGCAGCCAGGGCCAATAACTCTGCCGAGCAGCGCTAAGTGCCGCTTTGCCGCTCAGCGTTGCAGAACGTCAGTGAAATGGGCCGCTAATGAAATAATGGCGGCCACTGGGCGCCGCGCCCCAACGTTGGCCCGCCCTCCGATGACAGCGCATTTGCTCATCAAGCGGCCAGGATTAAATCAACATTGACACGAGATAGCTGCCGCTTGGCCCGTCTCCTTGACTTGAGGTTCCAACCCCACCCCCTCCCCCCTCCCCCCTCCCCACCCCTTTCCCTGCGACACAAACTTTAGGCCTGCCGATAAAAACACGATTTCAGCCCTCTTCACAGGAGCACACATTGTGGCGGGTCCCTGAAGGCAAGAATTGTTGCAACAGTTTATATCCAGCCTCATGGTTAGGAAGACTGTGGAAACCACCGTCCGTCCGTTGACTGTGCCACGTCACATTTCTGATCTAGTGTCACCAATACATCATCACTTCTTCATATACTGTTTTCACCATTATTATCAGAAGTAATACTCGTCGTCATCATTTTAAGATAGAGGCCCACAGTAATGACAACACCCGATTTGTCTTCAAAGATCACAAAAATGTATTTAATTGAGTAAGCCTGTCTTTGTCTGATCGTTCAGTTGTGACTTTACAGACTGTACATGGTTATACCTGTGGGGATTTTTCAGCGTCAAAAGTCTGCATTATGATTTTCTTCTTGGAAACAGTGACCACCAACCCCTACTCTTCAACCCCTTTCCTGTTATCACCCCCTCCCCCTTCCCATTTCCTCCTCCTCCCACCCCACCTTTCTCATCCCCCTAAAATAGAAAAACATGACAACGCTTATAGCGACTTCGGAAATATAGCGTAGTGGACACACGAACTGAAAGTGATCAATGAAATAGAGCGTAGTGGACACACGACCTGAAAGTGATCAATGAAATAGAGCGGAGTGTACACACGAACTGAAAGTGATCAATGAAATAGAGCGTAGTGGACACACGAACTGAAAGTGATCAATGAAATAGAGCGTAGTGGACACACCAACTGAAAGTGATCAATGAAATATAGCGTAGTGGACATACGAACTGAAAGTGATCAATGAAATAGAGCGTAGTGGACACACGAACTGAAAGTGATCAATGAAACATAGCGTAGTGGACACACCAACTGAAAGTGATCAATGAAATAGAGCGTAGTGGACACACCAACTGAAAGTGATCAATGAAAATAGAGCGTAGTGGACACACCAACTGAAAGTGATCAATGAAATAGAGCGTAGTGGACACACCAACTGAAAGTGATCAATGAAATATAGCGTAGTGGACACACCAACTGAAAGTGATCAATGAAATAGAGCGTAGTGGACACACGAACTGAAAGTGATCAATGAAATAGAGCGTAGTGGACACACGAACTGAAAGTGATCAATGAAATAGAGCGTAGTGGACATACGAACTGAAAGTGATCAATGAAATAGAGCGTAGTGGACCAACCAACTGAAAGTGATCAATGAAATAGAGCGTAGTGGACACACCAACTGAAAGTGATCAACCTAATGAAGAAATACTGTGAAGGAATGACCTGCAGAGATCCATGGAAGACAGCCCACTGACATCTCTCGTAAACACTGAGGTCCGGCAAGGCTGCATGCTGTTCTCTGTCCTCTTTCTCTTGTTCATAGATTGAGGATCATGATAACTACAACAACGCAAAGGAAAAACGAAATCCAATATAGCCCTCTCCTCCCTGGATGACTTGGACTTTACAGATGGCCTGGCCCCAAATGTCCCACAGTCACCAACAGATGCAGAAAAAAGATCTCATAGCCAGCAACCACCTCAGCACATGTCGACCTGAACATGCACTAAAGAACAATCAAGGTATTGAAGATTAAACATTCACCACTGACCTACACAAGAAGGGGTTACATTTGAGGTCAGCTACCTGATCCGTGTTATTAATAAACATAAGGACATCATGTAATGAAACAGTACTATTAATGATAGGGCGACAGACATGTAGATGTCAGAGCAGGAATCAGCAAGGCGAGAGCAGCATTCCTTCGGCTCAAAAACATCTGGAATCAAGACAAGTGATCTCCAACACAGGACGAGTGCTGAATTCTACCGTGAAGTCAGTCTGAAGCAGAGACACGGAGAAGAGCGTTACATTCTAACGTGAAGTCAGCCTGAAGCAGAGACACGGAGAAGACCGTTACATTCTAACGTGAAGTCAGTCAACAGCAGAGACACGGAGAAGAGCGTAACATTCTAACGTGAAGTCACTCTACAGCAGAGACACGGAGAAGAGCGTTACATTCTAACGTGAAGTCAGTCTGAAGCAGAGACACGGAGAAGAGCGTTACATTCTAACGTGAAGTCAGTCTGAAGCAGAGACACAGAGAAGAGCGTTACATTCTAACGTGAAGTCAGTCTGAAGCAGAGACACGGAGAAGAGTGTTACATTCTAACGTGAAGTCAGTCTAAAGCAGAGACACGGAGAAGAGCGTTACATTCTAACGTGAAGTCAGTCTACAGCAGAGACACGAAGAAGACCGTTACATTCTAACGTGAAGTCAGTCTGAAGCAGAGACACGGAGAAGAGCGTTGCATTCTAACGTGAAGTCAGTCTGAAGCAGAGACAGGGAGAAGAGCGTTACATTGTAACGTGAAGTCAGTCTGAAGCAGAGACAGGGAGAAGAGCGTTACATTGTAACGTGAAGTCAGTCTGAAGCAGAGACAGGGAGAAGAGCGTTACATTCTAACGTGAAGTCAGTCTGAAGCAGAGACAGGGAGAAGAGCGTTCGTTACATTCTAACTTGAAGTCAGTCTACAGCAGAGACACGGAGAAGAGCGTTACATTCTAACGTGAAGTCAGTCTGAAGCAGAGACAGGGAAAGAGCGTTACATTCTAACGTGAAGTGAGTCTGAACCAGAGACACGGAGAAGAGCGTTACATTCTAACGTGAAGTCAGTCTGAAGCAGAGACACGGAGAAGAGCGTTACATTGTAACGTGAAGTCAGTCTGCAGCAGAGACACGGAGAAGAGCGTTACATTCTAACGTGAAGTCACTCTACAGCAGAGACAGGGAGAAGAGCGTTACATTGTAACGTGAAGTCAGTCTGAAGCAGAGACACGGAGAAGAGCGTTACATTCTAAACGTGAAGTGAGTCTGAAGCAGAGACACGCAGAAGAGCGTTACATTGTAACGTGAAGTGAGTCTGAAGCAGAGACACAGAGAAGAGCGTTACATTCTAACGTGAAGTGAGTCTGAAGCAGAGACACGGAGAAGGGCGTTACATTCTAACGTGAAGTGAGTCTGAAGCAGAGACACGGAGAAGAGCGTTACATTCTAACGTGAAGTCAGTCTGAAGCAGAGACACGGAGAAGAGCGTTACATTCTAACGTGAAGTCAGTCTGAAGCAGAGACACGGAGAAGAGCGTTACATTCTAACGTGAAGTCAGTCTGAAGCAGAGACACGGAGAAGAGCGTTACATTGTAACGTGAAGTCAGTCTGAAGCAGAGACAGGGAGAAGAGCGTTACATTCTAACGTGAAGTCAGTCTGAAGCAGAGACAGGGAGAAGAGCGTTACATTCTAACGTGAAGTCAGTCTGAAGCAGAGACAGGGAGAAGAGCGTTACATTCTAACGTGAAGTCAGTCTGAAGCAGAGACAGGGAGAAGAGCGTTACATTGTAACGTGAAGTCAGTCTACAGCAGAGACAGGGAGAAGAGCGTTACATTCTAAACGTGAAGTCAGTCTGAAGCAGAGACACGGAGAAGAGCGTTACATTGTAACGTGAAGTCAGTCTGAAGCAGAGACAGGGAGAAGAGCGTTACATTGTAACGTAAAGTCAGTCTGAAGCAGAGACAGGGAGAAGAGCATTACATTCTAACGTGAAGTCAGTCTGAAGCAGAGAGACAGGGAGAAGAGCGTTACATTGTAACGTGAAGTCAGTCTACAGCAGAGACACGGAGAAGAGCGTTACATTCTAACGTGAAGTCAGTCTGAAGCAGAGACAGGGAGAAGAGCGTTACATTGTAACGTGAAGTCAGTCTGAAGCAGAGACAGGGAGAAGAGCGTTACATTCTAACGTGAAGTCAGTCTACAGCAGAGACAGGGAGAAGAGCGTTACATTCTAACGTGAAGTCAGTCTACAGCAGAGACAGGGAGAAGAGCGTTACATTCTAACGTGAAGTCAGTCTGAAGCAGAGACATGGAGAAGAGCGTTACATTGTAACGTGAAGTCAGTCTGAAGCAGAGACAGGGAGAAGAGCGTTACATTGTAACGTGAAGTCAGTCTGAAGCAGAGACAGGGAGAAGAGCGTTACATTGTAACGTGAAGTCAGTCTGAAGCAGAGACAGGGAGAAGAGCGTTACATTGTAACGTGAAGTCAGTCTGAAGCAGAGACAGGGAGAAGAGCGTTACATTGTAACGTGAAGTCAGTCTGAAGCAGAGACAGGGAGAAGAGCGTTACATTGTAACGTGAAGTCAGTCTGAAGCAGAGACAGGGAGAAGAGCGTTACATTGTAACGTGAAGTCAGTCTGAAGCAGAGACAGGGAGAAGAGCGTTACATTGTAACGTGAAGTCAGTCTGAAGCATAGACAGGGAGAAGAGCGTTACATTGTAACGTGAAGTCAGTCTGAAGCAGAGACAGGGAGAAGAGCGTTACATTGTAACGTGAAGTCAGTCTGAAGCAGAGACAGGGAGAAGAGCGTTACATTGTAACGTGAAGTCAGTCTGAAGCAGAGACAGGGAGAAGAGCGTTACATTGTAACGTGAAGTCAGTCTGAAGCAGAGACAGGGAGAAGAGCGTTACATTGTAACGTGAAGTCAGTCTGAAGCAGAGACAGGGAGAAGAGCGTTACATTGTAACATGAAGTCAGTCTGAAGCAGAGACAGGGAGAAGAGCGTTACATTGTAACGTCAAGTCAGTCTGAAGCAGAGACAGGAGAAGAGCGTTACATTCTAACGTGAAGTCAGTCTGAAGCAGAGACAGGGAGAAGAGCGTTACATTGTAACGTGAAGTCAGTCTGAAGCAGAGACAGGGAGAAGAGCGTTACATTGTAACGTGAAGTCAGTCTGAAGCAGAGACAGGAGAAGAGCGTTACATTGTAACGTGAAGTCAGTCTGAAGCAGAGACAGGGAGAAGAGCGTTACATTGTAACGTGAAGTCAGTCTGAAGCAGAGACAGGGAGAAGAGCGTTACATTGTAACGTGAAGTCAGTCTGAAGCAGAGACAGGGAGAAGAGCGTTACATTGTAACGTGAAGTCAGTCTGAAGCAGAGACAGGGAGAAGAGCGTTACATTGTAACGTGAAGTCAGTCTGAAGCAGAGACAGGGAGAAGAGCGTTACATTGTAACGTGAAGTCAGTCTGAAGCAGAGACAGGGAGAAGAGCGTTACATTGTAACGTGAAGTCAGTCTGAAGCAGAGACAGGGAGAAGAGCGTTACATTGTAACGTGAAGTCAGTCTGAAGCAGAGACAGGGAGAAGAGCGTTACATTGTAACGTGAAGTCAGTCTGAAGCAGAGACAGGGAGAAGAGCGTTACATTGTAACGTGAAGTCAGTCTGAAGCAGAGACAGGGAGAAGAGCGTTACATTGTAACATGAAGTCAGTCTGAAGCAGAGACAGGAAGAAGAGCGTTACATTGTAACGTGAAGTCAGTCTACAGCAGAGACAGGGAGAAGAGCGTTACATTGTAACGTGAAGTCAGTCTGAAGCAGAGACAGGGAGAAGAGCGTTACATTGTAACGTGAAGTCAGTCTGAAGCAGAGACAGGGAGAAGAGCGTTACATTGTAACGTGAAGTCAGTCTGAAGCAGAGACAGGAGAAAAGCAACAGCAACAGGTTTCACGATTGCAATGGAGACTTTTGCCCAGTGAATGGTTGTCAGGGACAGCATGGTCTGGCTGAGATTGTTACTACATACCTACTGCTACCTGGAGTTATTACTACATACCTAGTATTGTCAGTGTTGTGTTTTCATTGTAGACTATCATTATGTCAGGTTTTGTTTGGTTGGTTGTTGTTGTTTTTCTCGTGGCATTCAGTGCCTGTCTTCCTTATGCAAAACTACGATGTTTTGTATTAACACATGATTCACGATTGTAAGGGGCATTGTGGGACCGAATCAGTACGGAAAGCTAGTCATTTAAGAAGAAGAACATCATCATCAACAACAACAACAACAACAACAACAACAACACACACACACACCACACACTCACACACACACACACACACACACACACACACACACACACACACACACAGAGGCGCGCACGCGTGCCTTAGTCAAACAGTGGAGTCAAACAGTGGAACTGGGGGAGTATGAGCAGGGGGAGTATGGAGCATGCCGAGTATTGAACTGGGGGAGTATGAGCAGGGGGAGTATTGAACTGGGGGAGTATGAGCAGGGGAGTATTGAACTGGGGGAGTATGAGCAGGGGGAGTATTGAACTGGGGAGTATGAGCAGGGGAGTATTGAACTGGGGGAGTATGAGCAGGGGAGTATTGAACTGGGGGAGTATGAGCAGGGGAGTATTGAACTGGGGGAGTATGAGCAGGGAGTATGAGCAGGGGGAGTATGGAGCATGCCGAGTATTGAACTGGGGGAGTATGAGCAGGGGAGTATGAGCAGGGGGAGTATTGAACTGGGGAGTATTAGCAGGGGAGTGTGGAGCATGGGAGCTATCCATACGGGGGAGTATTTAGCTGATGATTTCTGAAGCAACAGCACTCACAAAAAAGTAGGCCGAAACTGGCTGAGATACAAATAATTAGATTCGACCACGTTCTTCGACATCATGACACTTTCGCTGACATTACGTCACGTTCTCCGACATCATGACACTTTTGCTGACATTACGTCACGTTCTCCGACATCATGACACTTTCGCTGACGTTACGTCACGTTCTCCGACATCATGACACTTTCGCTGACGTTACGTCACGTTCTCCGACATCATGACACTTTCGCTGACATTACGTCACGTTCTCCGACATCATGATACTTTCGCTGACATTACGTCACGTTCTCCGACATCATGACACTTTCGCTGACATTACGTCACGTTCTCCGACATCATGACACTTTCGCTGACATTACGTCACGTTCTCCGACATCATGACACTTTCGCTGACATTACGTCACGTTCTCCGACATCATGACACTTTCGCTGACATTACGTCACGTTCTCCGACATCATGACACTTTCGCTGACGTTTACGTCACGTTCTCCGACATCATGACACTTTCGCTGACATTACGTCACGTTCTCCGACATCATGACACTTTCGCTGACATTACGCCACGTTCTCCGACATCATGACACTTTCGCTGACATTACGTCACGTTTCGCTGACATGACAGTCATTACAAATGAATGTTTCAATCAGATCGTGTCACAAAAAAAGAAGAAAACAAAACAAAACAAAACAAAAAAGCACCAGGAAGAAAGAGGGGAAAAAAGAAAAGAAAAGAAGGAAGAAGGAAAATCGTGCCTCCCACAAGAGTTTTGATGTAAGTGTCGTTTGTGGCCGCCTGGACCAGGTTCGTAAAACGAGTGTGGATTTCTGGCCTCCTGTTTGATTGACAGCTGCTGATGAGCGAGTGCGAAATGAAAAGGGCGGACCGTATGGTAAGCCCCCAGCTATACTGCCTCATATAAGAAATGGATCACTGTTATTCTGTGCTTGCATTTTTGCAGCGTAGATGATTTTGCAAATCTGGATTTGTATAACCATTATCTTCTGAAATTCCCTTTTTTTTTATTCTCCCTTGCTACTTCATGTAAAGCATGATTTAAACGAGTTCCATTTATCGATATCGGAGATGAAATTTTTTTTTTTTCTAACCGCTAATTATTACCATTTTTATGACTATCGCTAGATTCTATTTTAACTTTCCTTTCCTATCCTATTTTTGACTTATCTTTTGATATAAGATCTTTGGGTGTTTGATATCATGCCTGTGCAACTTAGAAAAAACGAATGTCGAAAAGGTCCTCTAATTTCAAACTTTTACTTCTAGATTACTAGGACAATAACATGCCCATACATCTTTGAAAAAAAAAATCAAAATAAACGAGTAAAAGGTCATGTAAAGCCAACCTTTAAGACTGATGCCCAACGAGTAAGCTAAATTCAGCGAGAGGCGCGTCTCTCTCTCTCTCTCTTCTCTCCTCTCTCTCTCTCTCTCTCTCTCTCTCTCTCTCTCTCTCTCTCTCCTCTCCTCTCTCTCTCATATCATTACGTAATCTCATCTCATATTCCCCTAAGTAAAAGTGCGGAAGACAGGTTGTTGTTATGTTTTGCTGTCCTATCTTGAGCAAACAAAGGAATCGGCTAATTCCTCAAAAACTGCTATGAATGCCCTTCTGTTCTGCGACTTTCATTACTGATGGCATCCACACAGCAAAACTCGGTCAGCCTTTCCCCCCCCCCCCCCCCCCCCCCCTCTTTCATTTCAAGTACCGAGTAAGGGGCTTTTAATGATCATTGTAGAAAGTATTTATCTTCAGATCAAATCAATCGATGAGCATTGCCAGTTTCGTATTTCCCATTTCTTTTTTTTGGTTTTTTTTTCTCAAATATTTGTTGAAAAATTCCCCACTCCACCCCCCCCCCCCCATCCGCCCTTTCGCGGGGTTCATCCCTTAAATCCTAGGGGGGTATCCGAACCGATCCGTTTGGGCATATAATTAGAAAATAACAGTAAACTGCACATAAAAAACAAAAACTTGAGTGCGTCCTCGTTTATTAAATTCCCCAAAAAAAGTCTCCCACCCTCCCTCCTCCCCTCTTCTCTCTCTTCCCTCCTTCCCCTCCCCTCTCTCTCTCTCCCTCTCTCTCCCCTTTTTCCACACACACACACACACAAAAACCCCACACCCCCACATACCACACAACACATAACTAGCATAAGGTAATTAAAAATAATTGTAAATTTGATTACAAGCGAAGAAAATGTGCATTAGATTTTTACAAATGATCCATGTTTGAGTCGTTCTTTCTCTTCGTGCCTATTCTCTCCTCTCTCTCTCCTTCTCTCCTCATTCTCCCCCCTCATTCTTCCCCCCTCTCTCTCTCTCTCTCTCTCTCTCTCATATGTCTTTAGGGGTAGGAATAAAATTAAAAAATAAAATACTTTTTTACAAAGCGAACGACATTTGGGGGCTTTATTTCTTAATGTTTTTCCTGTTTTAATGTTTTTTCTCTCTCCTCCCTCCCCCTTCCTCTCTCTTCCCCTCTCTCTCCCCCTGTTACTTTTTATTGGTCGCACAATGTAATCAAAACAAAACTAATTTCCCAAAGCAAACGGCATTATGGGTAAATTTTACCTATTAAAAAATAAACCTTTTTTGGGGGGGCGCTCCTCTCTCTCTTCTCTTCTCCTCTTTCCTCTTTCTCTCACTCTTTTCCTTTCCTCCTCTCTCTTCTTCCTCTCTCTCCTCTCCCCTTCTAACGTTTGGGGGCCCGTGAAGAATACAAAACAAAACTTAATTTCCCAAAGCAAACGGATTAAGAATGGGGTCGGGATTTTACCGATTAAAAAATCCTTTTTTGACGGCTGCTCCCTTTTCCTCTCTCCCCCTTTTCTCTCTCTCTCTCCCTCTCTTCTCCTCAACATTTTATTTGTCCGGAATGGTAAACAAAACAAATTAATTTACCAAGCCAAAGGGCTTTAAATGAATTAGCTTTTACTTATTAACAATCCGTGTTTTGAGGCCTCTCTCTCTCTCTCTCCTCTCTCTCCTCTCCCCCCTCCTTCTCTCTCTCTCTCTCCTCTCTCTCTCTCCTCCTCTTCTGCATGTTTACCTTCGCTCTGCCCCCTGCTCCTCTGCCGCGTCGCTTTCTGCGTCCCCTTTCTCTCTCCTCCCCCTTCTCTCCTTCTCCTTCTCTCTCCCTGCAGTTCCTTTCTTTCAAGGGAAAGAATTGCAATGAACTAGAAAACAAACGGAAAACCGCTTTTGGGCAAATGCCCAGCAAAAAAAAATTCGAAGGTTTTGGGCCAGGCCATTTTTACAAAGTTATACTTTACATTTACATAGTCACAGAAATTTAAAACAAATAAATCAAATACTGTTCGTAATGTTGTCCGACTTTGTGTTCACAGGGGCCACACGGTTTGGGAAAACCTCCAAGTGAAACCCCGGGCTGCGCGCGGTGACGCGATTTCGCGAGCGGATTGGGTCAGGCAGCCAAAAATAGCACACAGGAGCCTGGCAGGGGCTTGGAGTAGCCAAAACCCCCTAACAGGGCTATGTTTACTGAATGCACCGAAGAGGGCCCCCCCGTTTTGCCCACCCGACCCCGCAAAAAAAACCCTAAATAAAACCAAACTGCCTTTTTTTAAGATTAAAACTTTTTGTACTTAATTTTAAAAAAGTTAAAAGAGAAGACACAAACTCTAAATTCCATAAAATTTTGGGTGAACATTCAAATCGGCATTTGAAAAAAAATTTCCCCCACAGTATTAAACACCTGCGCTTACTTTTCGGCGAAATGTAGCTATACAGGGAGTGAAGACAGGGGGAGTTGAAAGTTCAGCAGTACAAAACAAAAATGAACGATACAGAGAAGATTTGCATGGCCCCCTGCGCAAGGGTACACGCAAATTCTGAACGTTTCCATATTTTTTTTTTTCCCCCAAAAAACTACCCCATTTATTTGTTTCTCGGGGTTTTGGGATTTTTTTTTTTTTTTGGGGGTTAGCTTTGGTTGTATTTGAAAGGTTTTTTTCCCTTTAAAAATTTCTGCTTCTAAAAAAAAAAGCCAAATTTGCCTCAAAGACACTTCCAAACTACGGGGTCAACGAAAAACAAAAAAAAAAAACAAATTTTTGTAAATAAATTTTTTTCCTTCCTCCTTAAATCTCAAGTGCTAAGAAAGAAATATTCAACAACTTAAAGACGGTTTGGAAGAGTCTTTTTTTTTCTTTTAAAAATTTTTGAAATTTAAAGAGAATTTTTGTCTTCGTGGACAATGAACTGTCTCGATTACAAACAAAAAAAGACATGAAAACCAAAAAAGTACCATAAATGCAATTTTAAAAAATGATAACCAAAATGAGCCTAAAATGACAATGAAAAAAAAAAGTGCACAGCAAAAAATCTGAAACCAAAAGAAAAAAAACCAACAAAAAAAATAAAACAGATTTAAAAGTATTTAAAGCGTAAACTATGTAAAAAAACAGAAAGCCCATAAATTTACGAAGCAAAAATAAATAAAAGCACGGTTTAAAACCATTGTAACTAACGCCCTTCACTTTTTACAGTCGGAATAAAAACCAGGGGCGCAATGCTGTGGTTTTTTCCTTTTAGTGGGGCATATAGGGGGTTTATTGGGAGTTGTTTAAATCCGCCCTTTCGGCTTTCGCCTGCGGCAAAGTACCCCCCGGGCCAATGATCGCATCTTCCCCCCAGGGGATGACCATTTACTATCAAGGGGCGTTGGGGGACGTTGAATGCTGGCCAGTTTAATTTATTTGGGTGGGGTGTGGGGCGTGTTGTGTGAGGGAAGTAGGGTACGGGTGGTTTGTTATGCTTTTTTTTTTTTGTGGGGGGGGGGGGGGGGGGGGGGGGGGGGGGGGGGGGGAGAAGGAACCGCGAATTCATTAATTATTATGTATGCATTAATTTCCGTTAAGCAGCTGCAGACAAGATGACAGTCTGATATGTCACCACCCCCACCGCACCACCACCACCACCCAGACCTTGCTGCGCGGTCGGATAGGCTTTAAACAACTCTAATTGACATTAAAACGTTCGGCCAGAATGGAAACCAACAGTACACGCGTTGCAGTTTACAATGCTGGGCCAATCGTGGCGCCAGACAGAGGTGAAGACTTCTTTCTGTCTTTGACCTGTTGGCTCCACACAACAGCTCTCAGATGCACTGGGGTAGTCCTTGGGCAGCATGGCATCTTCCCGCCCACTGACATTAGCACCGGTCCTGTAGTTACTAATAAGTCAAAGAGACGGAGATGAAAAGGAAAAAAAATAAAGTAAACAATCTTATTTCCAGTTCAAGCCAATTTCTGATTCAAAACTCTAATCATCCTAGTTTAAATTCCACTTCGTCTGAAATTTACAAACGAGATAAAATAAATTAAGGGGTGAAAGTCTCAATAGAAATCTTTTCCGATTGTGTTCAACCGTTATTTTTCCTCTATGCATGAAATACACAGACAGATAAATAAAGAAATAAGTAAAAATATAAATGAATGAATGAATGAATTAGTTAATAAGGTTCTGTGATTCCTATGAAGAGCCGTTGGAAGTTTTCAGTCTGGCCGATCTGCAGACTGGCGTTCTCTTAGCTGTGACTGCTTCATGGTGGACGGTTTTATTCCCTTGTAAACGATGTTTTTTGCTGCCACATGTTATTCGTCAGTTGACACTGTTTTTGCATCCGTATGTCGACTGTTCCATTTGTTTGTTGAGTAGGTCGACTGTTCCATTTGTTTGTTGAGTAGGTCGACTGTTTTATTCATTTGTTAACGATGTTTTCGTTTCCACATATTGACTGATTTATTCGTTTTTGTTAACGATGATTTTGCACCCACGTGTCTTCGGTGTTACTTAAAGAACTAAAAAATTAACTGTTTTTTGTGAAATATGATAAAGTTCCGCCCATGTACTTCTTTCAATTATGTACACAACACACACACACACACACACACACACACACACACACACACACACACACACACACACACACACAGAACTGATACACAAAAGAACCCTCTGGCTGCCCACATTCAAGTCTCCTGTCAACACAGTGGAACCTTTTAAAAAGCACCTCCAGAATAATTAAACACTAGATCATTACAGGTAAAGAGTCGTTGGGATGACCCCCCCTCTCTCTCTCTCTCTCTCTCTCTCTCTCTCTCTCTCTCTCTCTCTCTTCTCCTCTGTCAAACCCATATCACGTATAATTTCAAAGATTCACTGACAGATTCAACGCCCATCTGGAACCGAATATGACAAGATAAGTGATTGCTTGTTCTTTGTTTTCATTGTCCAGAACGCTATCTTGCCCGAAAAAATACCTAAGAGGTCGAAACGCGTTGTGTTTTGTCCTGTTAACTTGTTTGTCCCTGTTTTTGGCGGACTCACTAAGAATTATTCCTAAAATCTATATCACACACAGCAGGTTTTCCGCTCAAGTGCGCTCACTTTTTGTTACTCGACAATATAAACACCTACACAATATTAGCGAGCGCAGTGGTGTCGCCACTTAGTTTGGAAGTTGAAATGGTCAACTTTCAGGCAAGACACTCTCAAAGCGATGTGATCAGCCAACCAGAGCAAAGGTGAAGGTCTTGTACTCTGTCTCCCATCATCTCCTTTGGACATGGTTTCCTGTTGTTTTTGTTCTTCTTCACCAGGATGGAGACTTCGTCTTTGCTTCCAGATTCTGTCAACTATGATTCTATTTGTAATTTCGAACTCTTCCTTCATTGAAGTAGCGAAGCCAGAACGCTTAAGCGTGTGTTGAATAAACAGCATGGAATGCATTGCAGGCATGAGTTCCGCGTCTAAAAATTACGTGAATCGTCGACCCGCGTATTGCCTTCCTGTGAACTCGGCTGGTGTGACCGCAAAAGAAGAAGATATGGGAAAGAGAGCACGCAAGAACAAAATCTGGTTTCTTCCATTCAAGCGAGAGACTCGCCTAGTTTGACAAGGGCTTTAACTCCACGAAGTCATGGAGGCGTGGCACTGAAGTCCTGTTCACCAGACGTCCTCAGCTCTGTCAGTTGTGTGTCAAGATTGGGGTTTCTGCAAACGAGGTCCCTGTCTGTTCTGCAGTGTTGACCCCCCCCCCCCCCCCCCCCCCCCCCTCCTTTTTCCGACCATACTTCCTAAACCCTTCCATGGATAACAGGTATGGCCATTTGATTTTGTTACAAGGTCATTACAGTTGTTGTTTTTCCTCGTTACAGCCCAGTATCATCCAGGTTCACCACCAACAGGGCCTCAGAACAGTGTCGTTTTTTCCTTCATCTTCACGTCATTGACCGCTGTTTGCAGACTAGGCTCCAGCGGAATTTTCCTAAAATCACAAAAAAATATTCCGAGAAAATATTTCAGAGCGGGTGACTAGGGGTAGGGGATGCAGTTTGGGGGGGGGGGGGGGGAGTATTTCATTCGAAGTGTCTTCCTTAGAGGGTTTCACTGTATTGGCACTGTCCCGTTTTACAGCTGCTCATAGGCCTACCCGTGTTGTCAAAGGCCTTTGTTTAAAGCCAAAGCAACTTCAAGAGGCTGCTCAGGTTGCATGATGAGGAGACGTGTCACCACAGGAGAGACGGTCCCCGTACAAACAACGAGCAAAAAAGCATTGTGCCCGACTGTCGAAGGATACAATTTCAGACTTGGTTGGTAAACAGACGGTCATTCTACACACCCCGCGTGCAATAGGCACTTCAGGTTGCCCCGTCTTCCATTCATCCGTGGGAACGGTTGATGTATTTGTCAGGCATAAAATCACTTCCACGCGGGTCAAAAGCAGTCCCAAGGCAGACAGCGGGCTAAAATTAACCTCTGACTGTCAAAGTTAATGAGCACCGGAAATCACGGCACGCTATGCGCGCACGACTCGTGTTTTTTCCCAGGTAGCACGCCTGACCCGGAAAGACGGAGTGCCGCGTCAATTCCTGTCAGCATCTGCTTTTTTCCTGCTGCTGTGGCGGTCCCCAGGGACCGTTAGTCCGTGACTGCCCTTCAATAGCCGCCCCTCGCCCGCTTCAATCGCTGCTCCACTTGTCACAGCGTTCAAGACAAGTTCGTTTGTCACGCTATTGTATGGAAAGGGGTTGGTGCGGAAGCGGCGTTGATAGGTCTGCTGATGCGTGTAGTTCGCCATCAGGTTTACGCGAGTGATTCCCAGCCAAGGCGTAGTCCTAAAGGCCTTTGCTGTATTAGACAGATTGTCAATGCAAACACCAGTCAGCTGTCTTGGTAAAGGCTGGTCAGGCACGATGACAAGATGAAAGGAACTGGGAATAAAGAAGGCAGTAAAAGAGAGCATGGCAAGCAAGTATGAATGCACCTGCAACCATGCTAGAGTGAATTACGCGGACATGAGAATGGACCTTGGTATAGCAGTCCGGACTTCGTTCTCTCAAAATAACTTCTTTAGTCGTCCGCAGCCAGACCCGTACCTGTCATCCCGTCTCTCCACTGCTTAGATAGATACTGACGGTTATTCAGCCTTAGAGCGAGTGATATTAGTCCGAAAGAGTTATAAATCTTAGGGACCATTATTCCCTTAGCCCCAAAAGGGAGCTTCCCTCAAAGGTATCTCCCCCCCCCCCCCCCCCCCCCCTCTTTCTGTCTCACCTCGCCTTGAAAAAAAAACCTGTTCTGCAGCTAGTTTGTTTTCTTGAAGGCCTGTTTAATACAGCTTGCCTGATTGAATGATTCACCCACATTCACTGTTGCAGTTTCAGTGATTTCTAGTAGAGCACGCCTTGTTGTTTCATACACACGCTGCACCTGAAATATACCAATGTATTTAGTACAGTGTGACCTGACTCATTAACATTCCTGCTGGTGAATTGTGCGAATGGTATTTAGTACAGCCTGCCCCGATTCATACATTTCACTGCTGCTGAATTCTTGTAATGGCGTAGCTCACTACAACGTGTTGTCTGTCACACACACACACACACACACACACACACACACACACACACACACACACACACACACGAACACACACACACGCGCGCGCGCACACACACACACACAC
This sequence comes from Conus ventricosus, assembly GCA_018398815.1. Classification (NCBI taxonomy): domain Eukaryota; kingdom Metazoa; phylum Mollusca; class Gastropoda; order Neogastropoda; family Conidae; genus Conus; species Conus ventricosus. Next base: position 2,336,722 of record CM031604.1, on the reverse strand, counting down.
ACACACACACACACACACACACACACACACAGAGGGATTTTCTTTTATCCCTTCGCTGTCGTTCTCTGTCCAGCAGTTTGTCTGTCTGTACCTCTGTGCTTAAAGCTCTTGCTTACTATGTGGCAGTATATGCCTCCGTATTTTTTTTTCGTTGCCATTATAGAATCTCATTTACTCCACTGACACTGGTGCTGTTTGTAAGACGTTTTGCCACTAAAGTTTCTCTGCGTCGTCCGCTTTCTTTCTCTTCTGAGCGAGTATCTGCCCCCCCCCCCCCCCCTTCTCTCTCTCTCTCTCTATTAGAGGGGTATACACTCAGTGCTTGCATGTGTGCGTGTGAAGAGTGAGTATCAGATTATTTTGATTGTCCAAATGGAGTAAATCAAGGATGCTTGCTGAGTCCACAGTTGTTTGGGTTAAAAAAAAAATTATAAACGAACTGGTTGTGGAATTGTCCAGCAAAGGAAGATATGGTATCCAGATAATACATGGAGCAGTTGAATTTAGTTTTTATTACTGTATGCTGACGATGTTGTTCTTCTGTCCGGAAACAGTTGTAGGTTTGCAAAACCAACTAAATGTATTGTAAGGAGAAGCAGATCGCTTAGGTTTATCAGTTAACTTGGATAAGACAAAATATAGTGATCTTTAGAATGGGTGGCCACCTATCAGTGCACGAAAAATGGTCGTTATGGAAATGCAGATGTTCAAATAGTTAATTCATATAAAAAATCATGGAATGATATTTTCAACAAATTACTTTCCATTACGCATGGGAAGAATCTCTATGAAAAGGGAAAAAAAGGTACTGTTGACATTCTGAAATCCCTGAGAAAACTGAATTGTACAGACCGTGGTATATATTGGAAAAGGTTTGATACACAGATAAATCTTCTCCTTACAGATGCAGCTGAAATTTGGGGCTTTCATGAAAATTCGCAAATGGAAAAAGTACATACGTATGCTACGAAGCGTTTCCTTCAAGTACCTATTCATTCATCCAACACCGTTTTATATGGAGAGATGGCAGATACCCTTTGTACATAAGTACATTTGTGAAATGTATTAAGTACTGGTTGAAGATCTTGAAGCTACCCCAGTCCCGTTTGAGCAAGTAAGCCTATGATATGATGCTTTGAGAAATGGGAAAAAAGGTCAAGAAAGCTGGGCTCATAAAGTAAAGAAAGTCCTTTCAGAACAGGGTTTTGGAATAATGTGGATGACCCAGGAAGTAGGAAATGAGCAACAGTTCATTGTGGAATTTAAAGACAGGCTTATTTATTCTTTTAAACAGAATTGGCACTCAGATATGGAAAGTAAAAAACAAATATCGCTGGTTTTTCTCATTTAAAAATGTGTTTCGTTCTGAAAAGTTTCTCAATGTCATAACAGATAAATGGCACAGAATGAATTACGCAAGATTTAGATTGAGAACTTTAGGTTTAATGCGAACAAAATATGGTTTGAATGTGAAGCATCCACAGAATCTCCTTGTCCTGCATGTAGACACATTATTGATGACGAAGAACACTTTCTGTTCCACTGTACTGCTTATAATGAAGTGCGGACAAATTGTTCATTTTTTCCAGTTAGATATAGCGAAAAGACAAATTGTCGCTGTCTTGTTATCATCAGATGATGAACTTGTAATGAAATCAGTTGCGAAATTCATCGAAGCATTGAAAATTAGACAGATGAAGGATAGTGAAATTTAAGATAATGCATTATAAGAGATATATGAATGAATATCACCAGTCATCGCATGTGGAAGAGATCAGTAAGAGACAATGTCATCGTTTGATTGAGTGGATGGTCGAGTCAGTCTTAAGATTTTTTTTTCTTAAACCTTACTGCATTACTCCTGTGCGTGAGGACGAAAGGAAATTGTTTGCAAGAAAGGAAGAGGAAAATGTTATTGTTCTGTTACCCCCTCCCCCCTTGTCAAAAGACCTCTTTGGTAATGACAATAAAATATCAAAGTGTCAAAAGTCTTCTCTCTCTCTCTCTCTCTCTCTCTCTCTCTCTCTCTCTCTCTCTCTCTCTCTCTCTCTCTCTCTCTCTCTGTGGTGTGTGTGTGTGTGTGGTGTGTGTGTGTGTGTGTAAATGAGTTTGTGTGGTGTGTGCCAGTGTTAAAGTGGGTGTGTGATACTCTGAGCGAGTATCTGTGTGTGTGTGTTGTGTGTGTGTGTGTGTGTGTGTGATGTGGTGTGTGTGTGTGTGTGTGTGTGTGTGTGTGTGTGTGTGTGTGTGTGTGTGTGTGGTGTGTGTGTGTGTGTGTGTGTGTGTGTGTGTGTGTGTGTGTGTGATGTGTGGTGTGTGTGTGTGTGTGTGTGTGTGTGTGTGTGTGTGTGTGATGTGGGTGTGTGTGTGTGTGTGTGTGTGTGTGTGTGTGTCTTTGAGTGAGCTTGTGTGGTGTGTGCCAGTGTTAAAGTGTGTGTGTATGTGTGTGTGTGTGTGTGTGTGTGTGTGTGTGTGTGTGTGTGTGTGTGTGTGTGTGCACGTGTGTGTGTGTGTGTGTGTGTGTGTGTGTGTGTGTGTGTGTGTGTGTGTTGTGTGTGTGTTGAAGAGTGGAGAACAAAGGGATTGACGTGAGTGATGATGAGGGGAAGGCGGGGATGGGAAAGGGAGGGGGAAGGGTAGAAATGAGAGGGGGAGGAGGAGCAAATCCGCTTCCTTTCTTTTTTCTATGACCGCTAATTACTGTCTATGCTATTTTCAATGCCATGCACTGATACATTGCCATCATAACGGCGGGTTATGCTCTCTTGTGCTACCTCTCTTCCTCGTCAATCGCCTCGTTCCAGCCGACAGAATCTGGTCAAGGCAGTTGATTGGTTCCTGTTCCGACCAGCGCAAAAAGAGAATCATCTCTTGGAAAAGATGAAGTTGTAAAACTTTCCGACAGACTGTTGGGGGACTTCTTTTCTACAGGAGACAGGGACGAACTACACGCACCAGCACACCTGTCAGCGTCTCTTCCGCGGCCGACCCCTTTCCATACAATAGTGTGACAAACGAAGTCTTCGTGAGTGCCATGGCGAATGGGAGAGCAGAGATCAAACGGGGCGATGTGCAGCCAGCGAACTGCCGTCACGGGCTAACGACCTCTGGAGACCAGGAAGACAGAAGCAGGAAAAAGCAGAGGCCGCGTCAGGACCTGAAACAGCATTCAGTGTTTCCTGGACGGGCGCGCTACCTGAAAAACACGAGTCGTGCGCGCGCAATATGCCCTGATTTCCGGCGCTCATCAACTGCCTCTATCAGGAGCTAATATTAGCTCGCTTTCAGACGTGGAATTAGTTTTGACCCGTGTCTAAGTGATTTTCTGACTGACAAATTCATCGACCGTTTCAATGGTGAAAGGGTGGATTAGTTGAAGTGCATATTGCGCACAAAATATGGAAAATGACAGGCCTGTTTCCCATCCAATATTGCAATTCTGTCCTACAAACTTTGTTTTACTTTTAGATAAATGGTCTTCACAGTAGTTAAATGCATTACTTTAGGTCAAAATTTCATTGCAGTGTATAATAAAAGTATGATCAATGATTATTTAACAAGGAAACCAGAATCAAAGAAGATTACATTTTGCTCTCAAGCATGGTCAAACAGTTACAAATCAACAGCCCCAATTTACGTGTGGTATCAGTTCGCTGCGGCCACATGTATGATTTTGGGTCAAAATTTCATGGCAGTCTAATTTTAATCATTAACTGTTCTTTTACAGAGAACCTCAGGAACAAAGTAGGAGACTCTTGCTCCCAACCCTGGCCAAACGATGACCGACCAACAACTCCAAAGTAGTGGTGTGAATGGCACCAGTTCGCTCCACACACCTGTAGACACAAGGCACACAGAACAAACCAAGTCTCTGATTTAAAACAAATAGAAATTTGTAGTGTTAACACCTGACACAAACGAACAAACAAATAAATCTTTCATGGCATGGCTTATTCAGTCATAAAATTAGTTCTATTGCACACACGCATTTTGGCTCAGAAATTAAATGCTGTTAATCTGCTGATTATAACATAACACTGTAGTTGTTGTTATTGCCACTGCTGCTGATAATATGTTGCTGCTGCTGATTATGATGATAATTACTATTTTTGTTTCAAAACGGAGTGACTGAGGGCGGAAAATGAAGCAAAATTTATAATGAGAGGGGGTCAGTTGCCGCCAAGGACACAGACAAACAGAGTACAGGACAAGACATAATGCATTTCGACCTCTTGGGTCTTCTTCAGGCCAAAACAAATGACATTTAGGACAGTGAAAACGAAGAACGAGAAACCACTTATTTTCTCATGTTCGCCTCACGATCAAAATGGCCGCCGGACGGAAATGAGGCCACCAGGAGGGGATCGTGAGAGAGGAAATAGTGAGGGGGGAGAGGGGGGGGGGGGGGGGGGGGTAAGGGGGTAACGGAGGGGTGTTGAAACAACGGGGTTTGTAGACTGTTTTGTAGAATAGTATGATATCTTAGCGATGGTAGTGATTATGGTGGATTGATTATAGTGCTTAGTGGGGCAAAAAGAAATTGACATTAAAAAAAAATTAAGATAATAATAATAATAATAATAATAATAATTAAAGAGAGAGAGAGGAGAGAGAGAGAGAGAGAGAGAGAGAGAGAGAGAGAGAGAGCAGTAATAATAATTATAATAAAAAAGGAAGAATAATAATCAATCAATAAATAAGTAAACGACTTTAATGGGTGGCGACGGTGATGATAGTAGTTATGTGTGGCAGTTGTATGGGGGGGGGGGGGGGGGGGTAATGCTAATAAAATCAGATGTAGGGGGGGGATGAATAAATAAATAAAGTAATTTTTTTTAATACAACAAATAATAATAAAAAAATAAATGAATAAAATAAAATAAAATAAATGGAGGGTGGCTGCACC